>CM040746.1:38444711-38479711 GCA_022829145.1 Albula goreensis | reverse complement strand
ACTTCACTCACAGTGACCTTTGCAGAGCAACCTTACAGTTCCAGACACTAACACCATTTCAATGGGGTGAGAACTGACCCTGAATTTTTGGCTTGCTCCCAAGTTGATAGGACTGCTTAAAATTGCAGTGGCTCCATCTGCAGAAAAAAAAAAACATTTTAATGACAATATTTCTCTTCATTGGTCATGGTTGCTTGAAATTTTGGGTCCATTTAATCTGCTCTGTGTTATCAGACAGAGATGTAGGTTTTTATGGAGACCCAAGAAATGACAAGGACAAGAAGAGCACTGAAGATCATCTTGAAGTAGTCTTTTTGATAAATCGTGCTCAGGACCTTGATGAAGTTCAACAACCATTTCTGTCAAATATAAGACTCAGAATTAACCCAGAGGAGAATTCTTCATGAAACAATGATTTTCCAACAGTCTGATTACATAGTGTGTTTGTTTTAATATATTATTTCCAGTAGCTATCTTCAATTATAAAACAAAACTAACCCAATAAAGCCACTCACAAAAGTGTTTTGATCCCATAGGCAGCACGCTTTATTAAAACAAAACAGAATTTCCAAAAACAACATGCATGTTAACTAAGTCATACATCAAATATTTATGCAGCTTATTAATAATGATGTATCAGAACAAGTGTATTAAAAACGTATTACATTGATCTTATGGTTCTGAGAGACTAGTTCTGTGCATTTGGAAATCTATGCATTTAGATAATGATCTTTGTATCTCATTTACAGGGAAGAGAGGGATGAAAAGACAACATTATGTATGAATTTATTAGCTAGAGGTGAAATAATAATTCTAAGGAAGGAACATTTTGATGATGATGTAATTGGTAAGGGAAATAAGACGGGTAAGAAACAAAATGGTCCACATCGTTATGTGGGTGGTTTTGGGGCTTCGCTGTGTGGCTGTGTGAATGGGATCTTTGTGCCAAAGGGTACATAAGTTAGAGGTTGTGGATATTATGGTCTTTTGTTACTGGAACCCCAACAAATACAGAACTCTCAGTACTGACTAGATAAGGGGTATACCATTTCAACCTGTGAATAAGAGTTTGAAACACCACTGAGAGGAAGACCAATGCATTGATAGGATTTATTGTACAGAAATTGATATTTGATATTGTGAAGTAAAGCAAGGTCCATGTCCATGTCCATGTGTGAAGACTCATCGAACTAATAACATGATGCTGATCAGCATTGTGTCAGGACTCAGAGGGACCCAAGCACAGACAGAGATACGTAATAAACAGGGGTTTATTAAGCAGCCAGAAGCACAGTCCACAAATCCAAAATCCAAGTCGTTAATCAGGCAGAGGTCAAAACCAGAGAGGCTCGGCAAAAGTACAAAAACGCAATCCAGGGTGGCAGTCAAAAACAGGCAAAGAGTTCGTAAACAGGCAGGCTAAGCAAAGGTACAAAAATCACAAGGCGAAGAATCAAAACCAAAAAACAGGCAGGGTAATAACAGGCAGGCAGATCAGAAACAGAAAGGCTTGTAGCGCAACAGGTACTAAACACACTGAGACGAACTCGCAACGAACAAAAGACAGGGCAGGGTATAAATACACAACTTAACAAGCAATGAGACACAGGTGAGACAGCAGGGCAGGTGAAACACATGATAATCAGAGAAGGGAACAAGGTGGGCGGGGAAAACTGAATGACCACAAAAGCACATGGACAGAGAGAGAAAAGCAAAACACGGAAACAATCGAACAAAACTGACAGAAACAAAAACAATAATCCCGATCACCCCACAGTACTGACACATTGTACACAACATTTCCTCATCTGGGCTGGGGGGTCCTTCTGGAAATCTCCAAGGCCAGCAGTAGCTATCATCATAATCCATAATTACTTCAATCTTTATGAAAAAGTATAGCGCTTATGTGTATGAGAAACACAATGTCAGCTGCAAAGGTCTAATGAGTCTGTTTAATAAAACGATAAAGGCATGTGAGCAAACTCCTGATTAATTAACGCGATTAATTAATATTAACATTAATTAACAACTCTGTGGATCATTTTGTGTACTGGGTGACAGACAAAGTAGCTGCAATTTTCTATTACAGTTTTATTTAATGTCCCATTAACACCTATACACATCTGTTTTAGTTGCTGGCATAGAGTCTCAAGCATGTGTACATATATAAAACAATAACAAGGAACTGTGCATCCTGTTTCAGTGGTCCCCTGGGCGTCATATGATCACAGAAGGGGGTTAGGAGATGTCGTAACTCAGGTGAAGTCTCTGGGGAAGGCTGGAGGAACTTCAGCACAGAGAAAACTGAGTGAGATGCATTGGTAAGACTAGGGAGCTATGGGATACAATGAAGGTCAAAATTCAGCAACCCAGAGTATAGTTTTACACCTCCCGACAGGGAATATAGTTTGTGCTGATCTTCATGTGTGCATGCCTTTATTAACCGCAGGTTATTGTGTGTGCTCAACTGGGTGTGTGATTCCCCTCATTCATTACTTGGGGCTGGAATTTCTGTCACCGGCGAAGGGATGAAGATGTTAGAAACCTCCCTTTTTTCTTAAAATTTCATAATATAGCTACTTTATGACCTTGAATAATTCACTCAGCATTTTCACACTGACCCTTTCATTCTTAAAATGTAGTCTAGACCTGCACCCGCTGCCCTCTGGCATATTTGAACAGACTTCTTGTCTCTTTTTCGTGTAATTTTGTTGACCTATCTCTGTTCTTATTTGACTCCGTCCTGCCAGCTCATCTCAAGCTGTGATACGAAAGTGCCTCATAACATATTCTGCTCCACTCTGCATTCAAGCTGTTCCCTTTTCAGCTAATGTACCGGCTAATGTCATACATCCTCTTGAAATAGTGCTACATTTTCATTTCAGACAGAATTTTGTCTTTATGATGTTGGATCCCCAAGGGTGTAACTTTGTGTTGAATATTGGAGGTTGAATATTTTTTTTATGTATCATGATGACATGATTATTATTTTTTTTTTTTGGGGGTTGTTTTGGCAGGTTTTGATTATTGGGGGATTACAACAACCCCCCCTCATCCCCCGAGTAATTTATGCTCGTGTGGTTCCCCAGTACAACCGAAATTCTCGCAAATATTTTGTGAGAATATTTTGTTTGGCTATATTCATCTTTAGAAAATTGCACCTGTCAAGTGGTTGCTAATTTTGGATGGTACATGTCATTTTTCAGCTATATGGTAAACACTCACAGCTATTACCATCTTGATAGTAGGGATACCGTAAGTATCTATAGAGTAGCAGCTAGTAGATATTAGCTTGTTGGTTTGTAGAATGCACTTTGCACATCTTAGCAATGCTACTTTAGTAGCCAGAGGAGAATCAGGTGAGCTGAACATTCCCCCAATTCTAACTCAATGGGGACAATTCATAACAACTCATTTTCCATAATGCCATAATTCTCCTAAAATAAATAAATATATAAATTCATTTATAGAAGGGTTTTATGGCTTTCATACCTCATTTACTTACTTAAGTATTTCATGTCATGCCACTACTGTACAGTGCACCTGAGTGCCTAAGCGAAGTGTCAATGCAGGTTTGCTCCTTCCAGCCTTCTCCATGAACTTCAGGGTTCAGGATTATTGGGCTTTAGCCTTTACGAAGTGACTGATCAAACCAGAACAGACAATAAAAGCACTTTCATTTTTATTCTTCCACTGTACATTAAAATAAAACAAATAAAATGATTAATAAATAAATAGAAATAATGGATTTTGGCGGTACCCTCTTTGAAAGAAGCGGCCTTCTTTAGAACGTTGAGCCAGAGAATTAAATAATGCACATCAACATTTATGATCCTAAACCACTTAAAGCTTGGACTCATTCCAGCACAAATTAACATTTTCCTGGAACGTAACAACTAAAGACGGCATACTCTGGTGAGCGTAGTCTGAACGCTCATGGAGCAGCAATTTTTAAATATCAGTGGCACACATGTGCCCCGGTAAACAGAGTGATTTTTAATTCATTTGAATTCAATTATATGAAATCCTTGTCAACTCTTTCCACCAGCTGGTAAGTTCCTGACTCACAATTAGGCAGGAAATCAAACTGCGCTGTGTCACAGTGTTCATGTCAGAGCCTTTTCATGCATTGCATTAATCTAAAATGGAATTCATCTTCTGAGACATTCGGCATTCAGTCAGAGAACGATGACACTGGGAGGCTCCACATGTTCTCCAACGCGTATTTGCGTAACATTTGAAGATAAAGTTGGCACGCGTTATTACTTAATAATTTCCAAACTGAATTAATAAGATCTCTAGTGGAGTTATTTATCAATTATTTATTTATGTATTTATTCATTCTTGCCTTTGAGTAACTGGATAAAAAATAATTGACAGCAAGTGTACATTTTCATTTAAATGTGCATAATTTCTATGTTGTTAAGTGGAAAGGACTCTGTAGACATGACTGTGACATAAAGAATTTGGGCAGTTCCTTATAGTTATTTGGTACTGCATCACTGTTCATAGTCAGAGGTCTACACTGGTGAGGAAACAGCCGGTCCAAACTCACCAGGGAGTGATATGATATGGGGTGAGCGAAGTACCGCCAGTCACTCTCTAGCGGCCACGCCTGGTCAGGCTGGGTAACTGCAGATGCATGACCTGAGAATATGCTGGCTTCATAATCCTCAGACAGCATGTGATTTGCGTTGCGTCAGCAGTGTGCAAAGGATCAAAGGCTATTCGTCACATGCACACGGATTCCTCCTTCTGCAGTTGGCAGGCATGGCTTCTGTGGAAGGTCAGCTGTAGCTGTAGTTTTGTTTGGGGAGAAAAGGGTGTAAAAGGAAATTAAAACAAACAATGCATCTAAAATTAATGGGGACAAATAATGGACTTTTAAAAATCCTGAATATAAATTCTGATCACTGCTAAGAAAAGAAGCTTCTTGATATGTATAGGTTTCCAAGGCTTCTTGTTCCATAAGTGAAGTAAGAGCTTATATCTATACCCAGTCACGAAAATACATTCCCAACATAATTTCTCTCTTCTGACTGACAGTGACAGCCTAAATCCGCAATGGATTTTTACATTTGTTGAATCTTCTGCACACAGCACATTTACAAAAATGTGCTGTGTGTAGAAGGCTTGACAGAAGACAAACTACTCTCTCAGAAGAGGGTTTCTGAGCCTCCCGCGACAAAACAATTTCCTCTACAATGTGTCTCTGAGAATAATTATAACACCATACGGGGGGGATGTGGGGGGGTCCCGCGAGGAGCAAAGGGGACGGCTGACTCCTGAACCGTTCCCATGGCAACAGGCGTGCACGTGTCCCAAAACCAGGGCAGATGCTGGAAAACGGTCCAAACAACCCCGAGACAAGCCTCACAGTTAGCCTGCATGCATCACTCTCAGGGTGAGCCTGGGGACATTTGAGTTCACCCTGCAACACAGGAGACCGACAGAGACAGAGAGAGACAGAGAGAGAGAGAGAGAGAGAGAGAGAGAGAGGGACAGAGAGAGAGAGAGAGAGAGAGAGAGAGAGGGAGAAAGAGAGAGAGAGAGAGGGAGAGAGAGAGAGAAAGAGGGAGAGAGACAAGCCTCACAGTTAGCCTGCATGCATCACTCTCAGGGTGAGCCTGGGGACATTTGAGTTCACCCTGCAACACAGGAGACCGACAGAGACAGAGAGAGACAGAGAGAGAGAGAGAGAGAGAGAGAGAGAGAGAGAGAGAGAGAGAGAGAGAGAGAGACAGAGAGACAGAGAAAGAGAGAGAGAGAGAGAGAGAGAGAGAGAGAGAGAGAGAGAGAGAGAGAGAGAGGGAGAGAGGGAGGTATGTTGAAAATGAACGCAATATCTTTCCAGCCCTTGGTTTGTTTTCCTCAAATAATCACACTTCAGTAGGAACAGTATTCCAAAAAAAATAACAAAAAAACATGGATAAGCTCATACTAGTTTTAGTTTATCATCCCGTGTTATTTTGCTCAGTGGTTTATTCACTCAATCATTTTTGCAGTTGATTCAAACTACTGTCTATGGCCTCTAAATTGCATCCAAGATAATAGCTGTTGGAGGCTGACACAAAGCTGTGAGGCTGATATAAAATAAGTATGACTTAAGTTTCTGGCGGCTGTCTTGCCTTGGACAGCAGTAAAACTGAGCCCCAAATGAATTCATGCATTCAAATGGTGTGTCAAACTCGCAGTCATTTGAGCCAGAGCTATTATTGGTGGGATGCAATCATTTTGTACTGTGAGCTATCATCCAGTCTGCTTCAGATTATGCCATATATAAAGTGGACGGATTTCAGTGAATGTGTTGACAACATTTTGGTCTATAGATAAAAATACCTTTTGGTAAAATCCCATGGTTTTCAGGCCGCTGCTGATTTGTCATAAATAAATGCTACCACACAGCTTTGTACCCCAGTGAAACTGAAAATGCAGTTTTTATTTAAAAAAAGATCTGATTATTTTTAACATAATGGATTTAAATGTAACATTTAATAAACTTAGATTTCAAAGTGTTTATTCTAAATGATGTATAATTATGTTATCATAAGGCTGTGGAGTGGTATGGTATTATTTGTAAGGCCTGTGCGAACATCAGCGAACATCATCCATACCCTTAAAGCATCTCCATTACGGCGTGTGAGTGGCGTGTGCTTTGAGTCAGTGGGATTTACTTAAAGGTGTAGTAGTGTTGTCTTTGGAAAGGACAGTGATTTTTCACTTCAGTGCTTCGGCTTGTACCTCCTGCCAGGCTCAGGGACAAGCTTCACGCTGCCCTTTATAAATATGTTTGTAATGGGAAATGTCCGCACATTAAATTATCTATTTTACAGCAGGGGAATAAAAAAAGAAAAACAGGAGGAAGTGGCTTTTTCTTCACAAACTTTAAATTGTATTCTCAGTCCTTCACACTGCACCCTCTCATGACTTGCCTTCACGCTGATATTGAAGAGTTGTTTCCCACTTCAGAAACCTTCTCTATAAATGGATAATTCTCCCTTCTTTTCCCCTCAGTTGCAAAGAAAAACAGTGGTATCACTGTTTTAGCATACATATTTAATGTAAAACAGCCTTGCAGGATATCCTACCAGAATACATTTTACGAGGGGCAACATGTCCTTACGTCTTCATTCTGTGCAAGGTGTATTGCGTTTGAGAATATCTTCAGCCTCTTGCATTCCCCTGTAGAGCATTAGGAGCTATGTCAACATGACCTGTAGAAAATGAAGAATTTTTTATGCAACAACATCTGAAATAATATGCCCCTAGCATATTATAAGATCCCAACCCATAAATTATGCCATTGGAATAATTTTCCCAGACTGTATTTTAGAAATGCTGATTTGATCAAGTTCTCCATTTGCATACAATTAGCCACATTTTCATATCTAACATCTGAGAATTATGTGACGCATAGCTAGTTATGTGTGGGTATAATTTTTGAGGTGGGGTGGGGGGGGGGGCAGTGGGGTTGTTTTATCATGGGTGTAGAGTAAAGCTGCAATGAATAACGAAAAAAAAATGTTTTTAGCCATGGTTTCACGCTGACCTTTATTTTGCTTCCCATTTCAAAGACAGTTGTATCTGTATTCTCTATGTCACCCAGACCTGAACCCATTTCCACAAAGTGTGCCGTCCGCTATTGCAAGCTATAGTCCATCGCGGTACTGTACGGTGACATCAGCCAACGCGACACAGACAGGGTTCACACGCCTAATCCAACACAGGGGATAACTGCTTTGTCACAGTCAAACCTGCTGCTCTTACTACTACTTCACTCTTTGTGGGCAATAATACAGACAGGCATGTGGTGCATTCTGGGATAGGTGGATACAGCCTGCACCAGCTTGGTCTGGGGTCAGGATTAGACCAAGGGGTGCATCCACCAGCTTGAGTAAGGGCTCAACACTGGGCTGCTCTAAAGCCAGATTAAAAAGATAACTATCTTTCAGTCTTCCTGTGCTGTCATGCTCCAAACCCATGTCAAGGCACTACCTGGGAAATTTTATTTCTTTTGCATAGCTTCACTGGAAATAGCGAAACTACAGTGATGCTACCATTTTTATTTCATAAGAAGCTAGCTAAGGTTAAAGATACTTAGAAAACCTAACAACACAAACCTATGCTACTTCAGTACACATAGATGTGATATTAACAGATCAGTGAGGATGCAAAAAGGAAGTTATACTACTTACTGAGCATACTGTATTCGTATATTCACTTCTGAAATATAAATCTTCTGTGTCATGTTGATAAACCACCTTTAGGAGCAAAAAGACAAATAGAGGAATGTGCACATATTTGGTGAATTATATATGAAGCAGTTTATTTTGTTTTGGCAGCTTAAATCCATCAAGCTCAGACTCAGCCAAATATTACGATCATTCTTTATGCACAGTTTATAAAACACAACATATTCTCACGACCGTGCACCGACTCTGAGTGAAGTTCAACAAGATCTGGCTCTGTCAAGTGGATGTATTTCTGTTTCGCATATTTCGCCCAGTGGAGTGAACATTCAGAGCGGGCTGTGATTAGAATGGCCATCATGGTTATTCCACGCTAATTAAATATCATATGATTGGGCGTTCATGGCCATTTTCCACATAACTGGCGTCAGGATAAATTGTTGACAGTGTAAAATGGGTCATTGCTGTTCATGCATCCGCACTTGCATTCATCTTTCCAGCGTTGTTCTGAAAGCCTCTTGCACCTATTACATACCTAATAACTTCACTAATGATTTATTTAAAGTGAATGGTGAATTGCTTGCATTATGTTATCAAAAGCAAAAGAATCTCTCCCTCTTGCAAGTGCATAATATTAGTATTAATTATCATTAGTGTTTATTATTTATATATGTTTCTCATTATTGCTCTGCTGTTTCTTTAAACTTAAAAGTAATGAAACATAGACTGAATATGAGCACACAATACTTATGAAACAGGTGTTAGGTGTACACTGTTTCAGAGGAAGCGTTACAGTTTATATAAAAGTGTGATTGAACTTGAAAACATTCATGATGATGCAAGCCTGAAACAGGTCACAAACTCTTTAAATTGACTCCATGGTGTGGCAACATACCAGGAACTGAAGATAAGACTTCACCAAATGGATGCAAAACCTTAGTGCTTTGGGCACTATCATGGAGTCGGCGCATGTGCTCCATCGCAATGTGTTTGTCGTGATCGCAAACGTAAGTTTTTGATGATCCGTGAGAGTGTGTTACCCTGCTCATTTTGGAAATGGCATCACATCACAGTCTTCCTTTAATGTCTAGGACAGGGTCTCCAACTTTTCTTTGATGAGAGCTATATCTAAAAAAAACCCCCGAAAAAAATCAAAGTTGCTGAGAACTACTTGGATTACCAGATCTGTGCTTTGTCATGCTTGACAGATTAAAGACTGTGGGTCTGGTTGGGCTGGATGGGGTGGGGTGCGGTTGGTGTGGATGTCACTAGTTTGTGTGTGTGTGTGTGTGTGTGTGTGTGTTTGTGGGGAGGGGGTGAGGGTGAGGGGATTCAGTGGAGGGGTTTGTGTTTGCTATTTATACATAGACAAATACAGAAAAAAAACAAAAAAAACAACCCATGCTAAGAAAAGGAAAAAGGCTGACATTACTTTGAAATTGAGCCGCTAATTAATGTTCAGATAGCTTGCCAAATGAATTTAGCTCAGTGCACCATCCACCTTCATAGAGATTGCCTCACATGTTCAGGCATTGCACAGTGTTGCAGTATCCGTCAGGACGGGACATTAAGTGTCCTGCTGCTACCTCTGACCGTGTACAGCACAAACACTTTCAAACCAGCTGTTCTGAAAGAAACCCGCCTGTCTGCCAACCATTACACCTGCTTATTTATTATTTACTGTGTCTCCACTAAAAATATGTGTTACAACATCATGGCTGAAACTGATTTCTAACAGTGATAATCTTTGACAGCGATGAGATGCCAAACATCTCTTTTTTTTACACAAAACATGAACATTTAGCCTTTGAGATTTTGAACATCAAGGTTCAAACAAGATACTGTATCTTTACCATTAATGGGAGGTGTGATAATGCATGCAGAGTGCTATTCTGGGGCACTTCCTGTGACGCTAGCTGATGGCCATTCAGACAATGTCAGTGTGGTGCATTCTAAACTTTGGCTTCAAGTTTGTGTCAGAGAAGGCTGACTCAAACTCGTTGCTGCGCTTGACATCTTGGCTGGTTTGGTGAGTAATAACAGCACCCCCACCTTCAGCCACCTCACCTTCTCTGATCTCAGGCTACCTGAAAGAAAAGTTCTGAAGGTACGATGATGTGAACTTCAGCAGTGGGTACCATAGGCTAGAAACTAGTTTTGCCTCACCAGAGCTGAAGAGTAATTAGGAATATCATAGAAAGGGGGAATGGATAGATTGAATCACTATGAAAACATAATCAAGGACCATTTTTTATCTCTATGAGCTGGTTTGCATTATGGTACCTGATTGGTTAGAATTGCAAATAAAAAAAAGAATAATATAAAAAAGTACTATATTTAGCAACTTTAGAATACCACACATTTTTCAAATGAAACACTTCCACCCACTGCTTGTCAGCAGCCATTGTTTTCTTGTACGTCTTTAAGCATAATATAAAATCCCGCTGGCAGCGCTGTACCTACAGAAGGTGCACAGTTTGGCCATGCAAACAGTCATTCAAGTAACGGTTCATTTTGGCACAACCTTGAAGTGTATGAATACGTTTGAGTCATGGACCACACTCTTGTGTGAAAGGCCTGCCTTATGTATCTTACATTTGTATTTAAAATGTCTCAAGTGATCTCTGCTTCAAGTTGTCTGTCAGGGCAATCAAACCCATGTAATTAAAATGACCTCATTGACATGATTAGTCAAGATAGCTGTATGAATTAGTTGTGCACAGCCTATTTTGTATGTATTTCTTTATGTATTTATTCATTTAATTCCAATAGAAACCTTTGAAACCTTACACACAAACACACTGTATTTGAAAGCAAATAATAACCATTTAGGTATTTATTTATTTATTTATTTTTTTCAGATTCAATGGGAACCTAGCGACAACATTTCTGAAGACTATTGGCTGCTTTGCGCGGCCACAAGTTGGTGACTGATGCAAAATATGACAACAGAGCTACCTGTAGGAGTTACCTGCATGATGGCACAATGGCACACATACGCACACAGTGACTCACGGCTCTCTGCGAAGGAAACAGCTGTTCCTAGAGAGGAAAGGCATGCATCTCCTTCCCATTCTGTTATCAGTGCTTCTGCAGAAAGCAGCAGATCTTTAGTACCGCACATACTCTCAGTATGCAGTGGGCCCATGAGGTATGTAAGACCGTATATTATCGATGTAAGCAAAGGAAAAAAAAATGATTTGAAATGGGATATGAGCATTCTTGAGAAAAATCCCCAGATACTTAGAATTTCTTCATGACAGTAAAATTTCCTATAAAAAAAAAAGCATCTAGCTAAACAAATGTTTATGATGCATTGGAAATGATCAAGGAATCGTGTGGAAATCTTCAACCCGCCAACTTCTTCACTTTCTAAAGATCCCTGCACATTTTCATTCATTTTATAGACTAAAATTAAACATTTGCATGCATATACATATATAACCATTGCATAAATAAAAAAGGTTTAGGGTCTTTGGTCCATCAGACTTATGACTTATGAGATCAGCTCTCCTACTCTGAGGTGCTTTGTGAATGCAGGGCATGCTCTGAATGTGAGCTGAGATGCCTCATATCTACAGATATTATTTTTCTGTGGAAAGGTGACGTAATCAGCACGGAGGCCTTCCCAGGATTCAGCCTTTAGGTTCTTTCTGCCGTGGGGTCTTCTGTGTATGAAATAAATGGCCACCAAAAGTATTTCAGCAGGTGGGATTTGGGCAGACTCTCACACAAGAACACTGAGCTCCATGCTCAAGAAAACCTTGTTTGTCTCACTGTGTGTGTAAATGTTTTGTGTGATCCTTCAAGTGAAAGTAGGTGTCAGGAACTAAAAGAGTTTTTTTTGTTTTCAACATTAAATATATTTCATTGTGTGTATTTCTTAAGTTCACCTTCAGCTATTTTCATAATGGAGAGATAATTGTCTGAAATATTGCCCTTCCTAACAATAATGATGGCATCTTGGCTACTGCGAGGAAGCTAATTTTAGACCTTCATGAGTTGTTTTTTTTTCCTGTTTGTTCTGTTTGGTAATCAAATGACAAATGCAAAGAGAGAGGACTGTAGAATTTCAAAATGTAATTAGTTGCTTGAGGGCATTTATGCCCTTCACCAGTGTTATTAAATTATCTTGGACTGATGGGAAGTCATCATGTGATTTTTAACGTGTTAATGATCCTGTCAGATCCAATCAGAATTATTTACTTGATATTTTAATTTACAGGATCCTGCCATAAATGAATACTCTTCTCATGTTTTATTATTTTCATCAGGGATTTATGGCTAGTTATTTATCACCTAAACAATTTCATTTCAAAGCCAAGGTCCCATAATAAATATAAGCACAATTTTCTTTTGGAAATGAATTTAACCAGGAGTCATTTTTAATTTAATTATGCATTTGTAAGCCCTGAAATAGATGAGATATAAGAAAACAAAGAGTGATGGGGAATGTGCTTTGCAATTAAAATACATCTTGCATAAAGTATATCATATTATCATAACTACAGACCCAATTTAGCAAAGCAAATGCACAATTTAAATACTTTGTTTTCATATTTTTTTCTGTACAGGATAATACTTATCCATATATGGCACTTGTAGTAGTAGAAAAACTGTGATTTTTTTAAAGATATGTGGTTGTTGTGACTTTAAGTTTCAATTACCCAGAGTGCCAGATACAACATTGCAACACTGAGAGTAGGAGCCAGTGCTCAGAGCCTTTGTCTAAGGGTGCTGTACTGAGCAGCAACACTGAGAGCAGGAGCCAGTGCTCAGAGCCTTTGTCTAAGGGTGCAGTATCGAGCAGCAACACTGAGAGTAGGAGCCAGTGCTCAGAGCCTTTGTCTAAGGGTGCTGTACCGAGCAGCAACACTGAGAGCAGGAGCCAGTGCTCAGAGCCTTTGTCTAAGGGTGCTGTATCGAGCAGCAACACTGAGAGCAGGAGCCAGTGCTCAGAGCCTTTGTCTAAGGGTGAGGTACCGAGCAGCAACACTGAGAGTAGGAGCCAGTGCTCAGAGCCTTTGTCTAAGGGTGCTGTATTGAGCAGCAACACTTGAGAGTAGGAGCCAGTGCTCAGAGCCTTTGTCTAAGGATGAGGTACCGAGCAGCAACACTGAAAGTAGGAGCCAGTGCTCAGAGCCTTTGTCAGCAGCAGCACACTGAGAGTAGAGCCAGTGGAGCCAGTGCTCAGAGCCTTGCTCAGGTGCTGGATTGAGCAGCAACATTGAGAGTAGGAGCCAGTGCTCAGAGCCTTTGTCTAAGGGTGCTGTATCGAGCAGCAACACTGAGAGCAGGAGCCAGTGCTCAGAGCCTTTGTCTAAGGATGAGGTACCGAGCAGCAACACTGAGAGTGCTCAGAGCCAGTGCTACCAGAGCAGCAACACTGAGAGCAGGAGCCAGAGCCTTTGTCTAAGGATGAGGTACCGAGCAGCAACACTGAGAGCAGGAGCCAGTGCTCAGAGCCTTTGTCTAAGGATGAGTACCGAGCAGCAACACTGAGAGCTGGAGCCAGTGCTCAGAGCCTTTGTCTAAGGATGAAGTACCGAGCAGCAACACTGAGAGCAGGAGCCAGTGCTCAGAGCCTTTGTCTAAGGGTGCTGTACTGAGCAGCAACACTGAGAGTAGGAGCCAGTGCTCAGAGCCTTTGTCTAAGGATGAAGTACCGAGCAGCAACACTGAGAGCAGGAGTCAGTGCTCAGAGCCTTTGTCTAAGGGTGCTGTATTGAGCAGCCATTCACACACCATCACCTTTGAGCAGACATCAGACCTGCTGTGCTGAAAGACATCTCCCCTGTTGAGAGAGGATCTGAATGCTCCACGCCATACAAGCAGTTACAGCCCTCACACAAGATTATTATCTGCAAGATGGGTCTTGTTATATGGCATAGAGAGAAAATATCGATCATCTCGGAATACCACAGCACAGATAGAGCGAGAGAGGGAGAGAAATGGGGGGGGGGGGGATCAAGCTGGGCTCTGTAAACACCCAAAGGAAAGCACACCACCAGCAGCGTTAACAAATATTTCTGCTTCTTAATTAGACACAGTGGACCTGCCTGAACATGTGAGCAGCGCATCTGTTTTGGGAAATAACGGAGAAAAATAGGACCTCATTCAATGAGCTGTCCATTCATTTCAATGATTATGATGTTCTAGGAAATATTCGATACTCTTATGCCGATTGGATTTCACCAGGTACATTATTGAACCTGTTTAAAAGGTTTTTCCAGCAACACTATTGACGTTTTTTTTTTTTTTTTTACATGCTATTACTCTTTACCTTTTTTCTACAAAACAGGGGTGCAGTATTTTTTTTTTCATTTCAGATTCTATTTTTTTTTTTTGTAAAAGCAAAACAAATCACTGAACAATATTCACATTCTGAATAAAAGTCATAATTCATCCAAAGAAAATGCTCAGTGCAGAACATCAGAAAAGCAAAGCCTTCGGTTTGACATAGTGACACCATATCAAACACAGAAAAATGACATGGGTGCCTAGTCTGGTCACAACCACTGTATACTAATCACCTCATGTTATGAAGCGAGATGAGCATCCTTATTTGCCTTGTATTGTATTGAAAGCAAACAGAAGAAGCGGCCATATGTTACCATACAATTATTTTTTCTTACATGGATACAATCCATGCATTTCAGTGATATAGGTCAAGGATCTGAGAACTTCTCTTCACATGTGATCTGGAGATCAAACATCAATTGTCAAGACTTTTAACAAGCCAATCACAGAGCTTAAATTTTGGGATCCGCCTCTTAGATTATCGAGCTATGGATGCATGCAAACTCAGTCATGTATGAAACCCTACATCCACATTATTATTTTTTACAGTGCTCTAAGATGGCAGATCATGACTCATCACGAAAGCCGAAAAGTCTGTTTTTTCATTCATGCTGTTGTATGAGCTGTTCTAAAAATGGAATCCCTTACCGTTAATGTACTGTTGTACGTGGCTCACTTGTCCTTGCGTCGAGGGAGGGCTGTTGAGATGTTCTTCCTCCGGTTAGGTGCACAGATGGCGAGTGTCTGCAAACACTTTACAATTAAGCCGACATATCAGTACCAGCAGAGACAAAACTGCTTAATTCAGGTGTCAAGCTGCATGTTAGACTCCCAGGTAGAGCCCTGTAGTACAGCTTTACTTTCTCTACTGAAAGAACTGAACCTTCCTTAATTAACTTTTATTTTTTTTTTTTTTTTTGGAAAAAGTTTCATCAAAATCCCACAGCACTTTTACAAACTGGAATAGTGTTAACCCTGGTGTTCGGGCCAAATTTTCACAAAAGTGTCTCTTTATTTCTGGCAACATAATCACCCCTTACCTCTAATACTATCAGCTCTCTCCACCACTATCCCAGTGTAGCTATAAACTCAGAAATAAATATCATACAACATGCATATACTAAATATATTATACTAAACATATCTCCAGTCACACAACATGGTTACACAATACAAATGTATACACATTGAAACAATGCTTAAGTATTCTCACTCAGACAACACACTTAAAAACACAATAAAAATGTGTACGCATTAACGCAATGCAAAAGTACTCTCTGTCGCACGGTAACATCCTCCGGTTTTAATGAGAGTGCTCCTGTAAGCATTTTGCAGGCCTTGGATGGGAGTCAGGAGCAGATGCTAAGCTACAGCGTGAGGGGGAGATAATGGCACACATCTCTTGATCTAAAGAGAAAGTGTTGTCAGGAACCTGATGGTCCACCTGATGCCTAAAATAACCAAAGCTGCTCTCTCCATTGTCCTCAGAGACACCATAAAATCATCACGCTGTGTTATTCTGCTGCTTTAGCATGCATTGCATTACTGCCAAAAAGCTGCTCTCTCCATTGTCCTCACGCTGTGTTATTCTGCTGCTTTAGCATGCATTGCACACTGTGTTATTCTGCTGTTTTACATTACCAAAAAGCTGCTCTTTCCATTGTGCTCACACTGTGTTAAAAGCTGCTCTCTCCATTGTCCTCATGCTGTGTTATTCTGCTGCTTTAGCATGCATTGCATTACCGCCAAAAAGCTGCTCTCTCCATTGTCCTCATGCTGTGTTATTCTGCTGCTTTAGCATGCATTGCATTACTGCCAAAAAGCTGCTCTCTCCACACTGTGTTATTCTGCTGCTTTAGCATCCATTGCTGCTCTCTCCATTGTGCTCACACTGTGTTATTCTGCTACTTTAGCATGCATTGCATTACTGCCAAAAAGCTGCTCTCTCCATTGTGCTCACACTGTGTTATTCTGCTGCTTTAGCATGCATTGCATTACCGCCAAAAAGCTGCTCTCTCCATTGTGCTCACACTGTGTTATTCTGCTGCTTTAGCATGCATTGCATTACCGCCAAAAAGCTGCTCTCTCCATTGTCCTCACACTGTGTTATTCTGATGCTTTTGCATGCATTGCATTACTGCCAAAAAGCTGCTCTCTCCATTGAGCTCACACTGTGTTATTCTGCTGCTTTAGCATGCATTGCATTACCGCCAAAAAGCTGCTCTCTCCATTGTGCTCACGCTGTGTTATTCTGCTGCTTTAGCATGCATTGCATTACCGCCAAAAAGCTGCTCTCTCCATTGAGCTCACACTGTGTTATTCTGATGCTTTAGCATGCATTGCATTACCGCTACAAAGCTGCTCTCTCCATTGTGCTCACGCTGTGTTATTCTGCTGCTTTAGCATGCATTACATTACTGCCAAAAAGCTGCTCTCTCCATTGTCCTCACACTGTGTTATTCTGCTGCTTTTGCATGCATTGCATTACTGCCAAAAAGCTGCTCTCTCCATTGTGCTCACACTGTGTTATTCTGCTGCTTTTGCATGCATTGCATTACTGCCAAAAAGCTGCTCTCTCCATTGTCCTCACACTGTGTTATTCTGCTACTTTAGCATGCATTGCATTACTGCCAAAAAGCTGCTCTCTCCATTGTGCTTACACTGTGTTATTCTGCTGCTTTAGCATGCATTGCATTACTGCCAAAAAGCTGCTCTCTCCATTGCTCACACTGTGTTATTCTGCTGCTTTAGCATGCATTGCATTACTGCCAAAAAGCTGTTCTCTCCATTGTCTTACACTGTGTTATTCTGCTGCTTTAGCATGCATTGCATTACTACAAAAAGCTGCTCTCTCCATTGCTCACACTGTGTTATTCTGCTGCTTTAGCATGCATTGCATTACTGCCAAAAAGCTGCTCTCTCCATTGTGCTCACACTGTGTTATTCTGCTGCTTTAGCATGCATTGCATTACCGTCAAAAAGCTGCTCTCTCCATTGTGCTTACACTGTGTTATTCTGCTGCTTTAGCATGCATTGCATTACTGCCAAAAAGCTGTTCTCTCCATTGTGCTCACACTGTGTTATTCTGCTGCTTTAACATGCATCTCTATGTTTGATGTAGAGCCTTTCACAGGGTCTACTTGTCACTTCATCTTTTTTAAACGTGAGTAAACAGTCACTGGGATAATGGGATATTAGTCTTTATCACTTTATTTGGGTGCTCTGTGCTTGGCAATGTTCTGTTTGCAAAGTTTCTGTTTTTACTTATTTAGTTTTTTTTTTTTGGTCATCCTGACCATTATGTCAGCAAATAACTCAAGATAATCTCCTCATTATTTTATTTAAAACACATGAGATGTAATTTGTTCACCTTGGGAGATTAGATATTTAAAATCCACTGTATGTATGTGCAACATCTGTGCAGAATTATTAATGATGCTTCCTCTATTAGCATACAGACAGAGTGTCAACTGACAGTGAATTACACTGGCTCATTTCTTTGAGTGGGCCTTTATGATTTATTCTAGCATGCACTGCTCATTCAAACACACTGAGGAGCGGTATACCACACAGAGAAAAAACTACTTATTGTGATCATAAGCCACTTTTTTCTTAAGTATTCAATGCGTCACAGTAAAAATGCATAATAGAATCTCACATTAATTCCAGTTACCTTGTACATAACGTAAAGATGTAGAACATCATCTAATTTACCACCCATTTTAGTGCTCATTTCATACCTGCATAAAAACGTCAACGGATTGAGAGATATCGTATGCAGATGTGATTCTAGCGCTGGAACCTGATATTGCTAAGATCTTCTACACAGCGATCATTACTGAACCGATGTTTTGTCAGAGATGAGAAACGGCTCCTGGTGCTCTGAGCTCAAACACACACATGGGTGTGCTCATAATGACAGCCGGTTCTGATTGGCTCGCTAAGAAATGCCTCAAAAAGACAATAATCGCTGTGCAGTTTTCTAGAGGACACACAATGAGGAGCATGCAAGCAGTTGACCTCCCACACCTGAATTATTCGCTGTGCAATAGTAATTATTAATAATACTTATAACTAATAATTAATAGTAACTATTAGTTATAAATCTCTCAGCATCAGTACTGAGTACTATGTGGGTCATTCAATATTACTTCCCACTGTGGTGAGGGTATTTGTAAAAAAGTAACTCAATTTATTTAGTATAGACACAGCTGAAGCAGCATGATAGATTTCCTGTTGTTATCCGCAATGTTGGTGTTATAATACAAGAGCCAAAGGGAAAAAAAAATCAATAAAATAAATAAATAATTGAAAAAAACTTCTTAAATATTTAGATACATTTTCAACATATCCAGCTGCCTTCAATAGCAATGCGTACATGCTTTAACAGTGTGGCGCCCCTAGTGGTGAGATTAGGGACAGTACACTCTGCTGGGGGTTATCACTTCATTAGGCAGCCTTCATGAGGTGTTGCCTCACCAGACTCCAGAGGGGAGTTCCCTGGCAGCGGGAGAGGAGAGCCCTCTCTCCCAAACACACCAGACTTACATGAGCACAGAGGATGGAGTCATGGAGCAGGATAAACTGGCTAGCAGCCCAGCCAGTGGGTCAGAGGTTTAAGCTGCAGTTTAGGTTGAGTTTAAGTTAAGCTCCTGGAGGCCTCTTTGCAACTTTTGAAACCCCTTTTTTTCATGTAAATACTTTGAATTAATAAATTCTCCATCTCAGGCTTGGCTCTTGAACCTGTGTCTAGAGCATTTGGCTTCTGATCCAGTTTGTTCCCTTTGCCTTCCTTGAAAACAAAATCAGTACTGAACCAAAATCTTGGGTTGGCATATATCTCCTTCTCCTACCAATTTAATATGAAACCAAATATAGTGGTCTATGATGATCAAAAATACAGTTTGGCATGTAATTATCGTCATTTTGATTTGCTTCATCTGTTGTTTCAATTTCGTATGACATAATACACAACGGTTCAATTATACAATTGATAGTGTCTAGTCCTTTAAGGAACATCATTCAGTGAAGGGAAAGAAATGAAGTATCAAACAAGTTTATTGAAGTGTTACCATAATAGTGTTTATACATAGTCTTTATAACTGAATCTCATCTGAAGATTCGGACATCATTCAAACTCTGGGATTTCATTCCAATAAATACTCTTAGCTCCTGTGTTACTGAAGGGAAGAATGCCCTACAGAGCTAGTTTAGCTAAAGAGCTTTGTACAGAACTTGACATACTGTTGTCATGGCCAAAAGCAGGGAACCAGACTCTTATGGGAAGGTTATTGCTCCAAAGATTTAACAAATTCACATTTTGAAATTCTTTTGAAATGTCTTCTCGGCCATTAGTGGCAAGATAAAAGATGCAAAAGTGAAGTAATATACAAAGTATGCAAGACAAAGATTGTGTATGCCAATATAACAAGACTTTCCTATAATCAGGATACTGTGAAAAAATGATAAAATTTTTAAATACAATGGCAAATATGACAATACAGTTTCGCAGTTACTGATAAAGACTAATGACTGATTGATTTGCTTGTATCAATACAGTTTCATGAAATAAAACATGGTCCATCCATGAAGCGCACATGTTCTGCCTCTTTCTGGCCTTCCATTAAAAAAAAAAAAAACGGTAAGAGGGAACTTTTTTTCTCCTGATTTTTTCCCCTTTTTTCCCACCTGAATGTTCAGCTGAACTTGTTGACCTCACCGCAGCACCCGCCCTGACAGCTGTGGGAGTAGAACTCCTCCATGTGACTCTTCCGATTCACGTGACTCAAACTTCTTTTCTCTTCTTTTCATGTTGCAGCCGCACCACCAACCGCACGCTGCCTATGACGTCGGAGGAAGATGAAGTCAGCGTACATTCGGTTCATGCCGCCACAGGCGCCCCAGCACGACAAGGAGAGTGCTACTGCGGCGAGGCCAACGGGAGTATTTTAGCCCACCTACCCCATATTGAACCAAGGCGAGGCTGGCCAATTTTTGCCTTGCCAATGGGACCTCTGGCCATGGCTGGGAATGGCAAGGCCGGGAATCGAACCCCTGACCTCAGCACCCGTAGGCATCCCATGAGCCACTCAGGGGCCCCTAAAGGGGGAACTTAATGGAGTCTGTCCACTGCTGGTTTGTATCAAGTAATCCCAGCAGCAGTGCGAATGGTGTTCCTACAATCTCCTACAATACCGGCAATTCCACCGTAGGCACTCTTGCTATTCGGCAGCAAATGGGACAGAGACAGCGGAAGGGAGGGGAAGAAAAAGTGAGCAGACTGGCTGAGCAATGCTGCCTGAACACACAGTGTAATTGAGCGGTGAGAAAGTCGCCCTGTCAGGGACAGACAATTGCAGTGTACAGAAAAAGGGTGAAGAAGCAATGGCTGATAAAGTGGGCCAGAACATCTCTCCTCGCTGATTACCAGGGCGATTGTTTCATGGCACAGGAGGGGAAAAAAAGCACACCTCCAAAATGTGTGCTGCCAGTGAGATGCATCGCTAGCTGAACTGCATGGTCTCTGCATTGGAGGAGTGTGGCCAGTGTGCCCACCATGCAGGAGAGCCATGGAGGTCTCAGTCACCCCTCCTGTCCAGGTAACTCCAAGGCTATTCACACATCACCATGTGAGAGCCCCACACTGCCCGGGTCAGGAACAGACACCAGACCATAGCGCACATCCACAAAGCTTGGTACATTTTTCTCCTATCCTTTCTCCTTTTTCCTGGTCATCAGCATATTTATTCATTTTTTATTTTATTTTGTTTAGGGGGATACTGTCTTGCAAGCTACCTTGGTGCAGTTTGTTTTAGGGATAATCATTTCTGGTCCTCAAATATTGTGTGTATGCCATTCAAAATAATCAATAACAATGGATGATACTGGATGGTTTTCACTTAAGGTTCACTAATTGCTTTAGACACTCAGATTGTATTACCTGGGTAATTACTATCATGGTGTAGGGTATAAAGGTGATTGGGGGTATAATAATTGCATGCACAATTTCAAAATAGGTCATGCAAAACTAATCACCAAGCTGCTTGTGAGAAATGACAATTTCAGCCAGCCCTGCAATTTAGTCAATCATGAACTTCATCACCATGTGTTATTATTATCTTATTAAATGTTAATAAGAATTAGAACTGGACCAAAGCAGTCATTACATTTTTACAAGCCATTCTGACAGAACCTCAGCCTCACAGACATGGAGCATCGGGCTACACATCCCAGCTTATCGCCTGCAAAAGTTTACACAGGCTGTTACTGAACTGTCCAGTACACAAATACCCAAATGCCTTTGATCCTATATCTCTCCTGCTCCACAGATTTCACCCTTAATGCAAATCCACACATCAGTCAGACTTCTGCAAGCCCTAATGCACAAGTGTGCTAAATTTAAGATCAGACGTGTGGTGCACCAATGAAAAATCCCTTACATAATCTATACCTCTATCAAGAAGAAAGTATATTATAAATAAACGTGTACCAGTCATCAATATCTTGTAACTTGTGGCCAAAACCTGTCAGTTTGCATAGAAGTTATAAGGCATATTTCATGCTAAAATGCTGTGCACAGCTAATGTGAAATACATACAATGTGCCAAAACCTCTCCTGTGATGCATGCTTCGTTAATGGAGATCTTAATATTTCCTACATCTGGGGCTGGACCCATCTGGTGCTTTCCTTGTTATTTTTCTTATGTAATTAGTTAAAACACCAACAAATGCAGGCCTGCATATTTAACGCATCAAGTGTTATTAGATATAATATCTGATGTATGTAGCATTTAATCCCTTAGCCTTTAGCTTTAGTCCATGATATAAGAGAACACAGACAGCGATATTTCCAGGCCACGGATGTGTAAACATCACCGCAATGATTACTGAAAGAGTGGATTCTTTTTGTCTGTTCATAAATTTACTTTATTGTTGTCTCTATTTCAGAGCCATTATATTTTGATGTAATGGCTATCCATGCTGTTGAAATACCACCTGCTCTTCGGCTGTGCTAGCTGATGTGAAATCACTGCTGTTTTATTCATCACAATGAAAGATTGATTTGGTAAATAGAAAAATGTCAAAATGTGTTTAATAATAAAGGTAAGCTATTTTAGAAAGTGGGAAGGAAAGTAAAAGAAAAATAAAACTGTTATTTGGAAACAAAAGTGGAACCCAAAAATACGATTCTCCATCTTAAAGTAAAATAGGTATTTTACTTTAAATTATTTTAGCAGCACTCTCATGGACAAACAACACCTTCATGGGGTTTGTCTGACTGTAACCTTTTAACCTTTTAACTAAGTTGTATGGGTGGCTTGACTTGATCCCGCCATACATTTAAACATACTGATTCATTATATGTTATTACAAGCGATACTACATAATACATCATCTATTTAAGCATGTATTTATTTCCCTTAGATGACAACAACGATAGGTTGTTCCTTCTTCTTTGTAAGATTGGGGCATCTTGCACTGAATGTGTGTTCTGAATACTTCACGCCCCTCCCCACACCCCCCCACACACACACACACACACGCACACACACATCATCCGTTTGTCCAAGATTGTATAAATGATATTTTAATATCATATCATGTGCTGGGAGCCCTTGCATCCCTCCATTAGCAGTGGCACATGTGTGATTACAGGTCTGCAGTTCCTCCCTCAGCGTGCTCTACTGCACTCCTCAGCGGCATGCAGAACCTCGGTGCGCTCTCAGTTCCGTTGGTCGGTTATTCAGCGTTGCCCTTCATGGCTCAGGTAACTAGGCTGCGCCCCCGGGGAGCCCGATCGAGTCCACAATCTAAAGCTCTCTCAGTAATCCATGCCAACTTTGAGATGATAGCTGCCATTACACTGGGGGAATACATATTGTCTGGCTCACTGATAAACCAGTAGTGTACAGAGTAGCTTTTTTTTTTTTTTTTTTTTGGGGGTGTGTGTGTAGGTGGGAGCTGATGTTCCCAAGAATTGTGGGTAAAAAAAAAAGAAAAAATTTTGAGGGGATTTAGAGGCCACCGTCTAGGTATTTGCATGGCATGTAAGTATTCTCTTTTTCTTTTTTAACATGTGAGACTGTTAGTCGATTTGTTTTGAATGTTTTAATATTTTCTTGATAATGGCAGTTAATAAAATCATTTGTTAGGCTGAAGTAAAAACCCTTGAGCTACTCAGCCATTTCTCTTCCATGATGACACAACTGATTCTGGGGCTCATTTCTCTTTTCCCCTCCTCTGCTTGTCCTTTTTTAGTGTATTTTTTTTTGTGGAAAAGTAGTTTCAGTTGCGATACGTTTTACATGCAAGTTGATCCACAGGAGAAAATAACACTCTCATGCATGCCACACCTTTTTCAAAATGGTGTTTTTTTGACTTTGGAAACATCATGTAAGTCCAGGGTGGCAGCTTTGACAGTAAGTATCTCAGAGTACACTACACAGACTAACTTTCAGCATAGATATCATCTATCGAGAACATCTTTTCAAACTCTGTGGGAGAATACGAAGAGAATATTTAAGCTAAGCCTGGGAGTGTGGGGCTTACCTTTGCTGACCTGCAGCGATACTGTCTCAGATCCCTTTTTTCTGCATTTTCAGGTGCTAGATCATACACTGATATTTACCTGGAACTTTCACAGGCGTAGAGCGCCTATGGAGAAACTTTAATGCTCTGGATTGCCGTCTATTGATGTTGATTTTCACTGAAAAAAGCTAAAAATATAGATTGCCTGTGCTAACTTTTCAACTCTGAGTTTAAATGAGTATTATTTATTCATTTAAGAGATATACACAACATGTTTTATGAGTGAAGTATATATATATATATATGTATATATAAGAAACAGTGTATAGCATTTTTCATTGTTTTGTGTTCTCATTTCATTTAAAACATTGTTCTCATAGTATATCATATTACATATAACATTATATTAGTGTGAGGAAAAATGTTTGAAATTCGACTTCAAGGCAAATGTGACTTGACAAGACCTATATCTCATTGTAATGATGCCAAAAGTAGAATGCTGCATGAAGACTTGAGAGTTACGGAGGAAACGCGAGGAGGTGGGAAACAGCAAACCATATCAAGAGTCCCTTTTGGTGATTCCTTTCCATGAGAATCTCGAAGCGATTACGTGTTGTCAATATCAAAGCCGAAGAGTGAGTTACATTAGTCAGAATGCCAATCATGTTGTCTAATAGGTACACATAACGTGTCACAGTCATTTTGATGATGGAAATATAATTTTAGACTTTAGTCTGAATTATCACTGGTCACACATTTATTATCTGTTATGTTAATATCAACTTTTATCCCAGATCTGTGCCCATAATTCTGGATGCGGTGAAGAATGCTAGTAATTTTAGCAGAATTGGAAACCCCTTGGAGGATTTCCATTGCCTGAGCCTGTAAATCAGAATTCATGAAATTGGTGAGAAAAGCACTGAATGTGTTGTTAATCCACCTCAGCTGTTTTTTTTTTTTTTTTAGGAAAGGAGAGAATTGGTCTCTTGATTGAATAGAGTGGTGTCTCACTCGTTATTTAATTGCTAACAGTGTAATTTCTGAAGAGGTGCTTGGAGTGGAGTGGCGCGGCTGGGCGCGGCAGAAGTTGCCGGAAAGGTGGCCTGCGGGTAAGCCATGCGGGTAATCGTGTGGTTTAGCGGTATGGAAAAGCAGGATTATGCTTGCTCTGATACAAGGGCTCGTCATGGATCACCGCCCAGTCAAGGATTTCCAAGCATGGCGATGACGGCGGCGGACTCATGAGGCGTGGTGACAGCTCTCAGAGTAGCTTTGGGTACGATGCTCACTTCAGGACGAATGTTTAAATGCATCCATTCCATTTTCAGTCTAGTTTTCTGGAGAGCTGACCGTAGACAAAATAAAATGCATGCGTATTTGATGAGATGGATTAATGAAAAGAGGAAAATAAAGTGCATTAAAACGAGATACCACCTACATAATAAGACCCACAGATATCTGACTTTAAATAAAATAATCAGAGGGCGGAAATTATTTTCTTGCTGCAGCAAAAGTCTAAAGGAACATGATGTTAATGGCTTTGACCCAACACGGGGTGGGTGGAATAAGGTCAGCCAGGGCTAATTTTGTGACTACTCCAGAAGTAAACGAGCCAAGAAAGTTAGATTTGAGAGCTCTTAAGGCACTGAAGTATTGCCAGACCTGGGGGGAAGGGGGATGGGGGGGGGGGGCTATACTTCATATTTGGTTTACCAACGTAGCTAGCTAACTTTGGTAAACATGTAGATGTTCATGGTCAGACACTAATCATCATTCTGTAATTGTGAACACAACACAATAATTTGGAGCTGGTTTCATTTACCAAAGAGCTGAGTTACCCTCATCGTTGGCTACACAACCAGTAAACCCACTATGTATGGCAGTTTAGACACGAGTCAGACAAAGGAAAAGTGACCTCCCTCCATGCTGTGATTAAAGATTTACACCAGCTAGAATTACTCCCTGGTTTTACTCAGAGATATATACTCATATAGACACCAACACTCATTGTCAACATAGGAACTATTGGAAAAAAAAATAATAACCCTCTCATTTTCTCAGCACCTTTACAAACACGACAGGAACATAAAACCTGTAATATAGCCAAGAACATATGTTACCATGTATTGACAAGAGTTTTAGGAGGAAGTGAGAAAATGTAACTTCTATAACCTAAACACCAACTCCTTCTCTCTGACTATGTACATCTTTACACTTGGATCATTAAACACATGCATTTCCAAACAGGTTGTGATGTGTAGCTATGAAACATGAGAACGAGTCTAGAGGGCATTTAAACACCATGGTTTGAGATGCTTGGCTTATTAATGTTTGGCAGGGGCTCTATCACTAGAGAAGGTGAACCATGTTTCAGTGGGTCTCCCGGGCCCTCTGTTCGGCTTGACCCAGATGTAACCTATGGACGGAAGCATCTCCATCAGAAAGCAGACCCCCTGTGCCAGCAGCCCACCCCCGGAGGCCTGAGAGCAGCATGTCGGAGGTGGGTTAGCCTCGCGTGCCTGGCTAACACCTCTCTGCTCTCTCCTAGCCTGGAGGAAGGAGATCACTTCACAACAAAAATCATGTGGTTTGTCAGTTTTTTTTTGTTTTTGGAATCATGAAAATATAAATAATGCAGTGGCAGTGTAGTACAGATAAGGATATGCAGGTATATGTTTAAAGGTAATACTGGGGATCCAAAGTAGCTTAGTCTACAATAATCCACAATGTTATATAATGCAGTACCTTTAAAGTATTGCTTTCCGTCATGGTTCAGACACATGACGTTGCAACCATAATACTTCTAATGTCAACAAGCAATGTGAACCACTCATGCACAAACAATATATTTACATTTTTCACTATAAACCCATGAATTATATCACTTGCTACACTGGTTTTATTTTTTAAATTTGGTCCTCCTTATAAACATCTATATTCTAGGAGAGTCCTTCTAGCTCGGGTGTTCTTCACCTTCAGATCTGAATCTATAATTGTACTAGGATGATGCAACTGAAATTACGTTGTATTATGCACTAATGGAAGAAATTTTTATGACAAAAACCACAAGATCTCCTCCTTCCCATTTTATTGATTTTATCAAACTACCATGACTGATTTATGGATTTAGCCAGGATGTGCAGTTTTATAGAGTATTTTTACCCAAATAATAAAAAATCACAGGTAGTGGAAAAAAAAAAACACCACATAATGTTGGCACCACCTGTATGACAGTCATTCTAGCAGCTTGTGGAATTCTGCTGACTGATTATGACAATGCTGCTCTAAGCCAATCAGCTTACATTTAGTTGATGGAGAAGGAACATACTGATGCTGTCTCAGACCATATCCCAGAATATCCTGCACATGCTCAATTAGGTTCAGATCGGGTGACCGTGAAGGCCAGGGCACATCGATAATGTTAGTGACGCGATTCAGGCACACATTGACAGTCTGTGGACGGGAGCGCTGTCTTAGTGACTAACCTCCCTCTCTGCAGGAGGGACATTCTTTACCATGTGCCTGAGATGAATGGCATATATCCTGCTTGACATAAGTAATGCTTGTTCATAATCCTTGTTTTCTGAGTGAGTCTATATGCCAGATGAATGTTCCTCATTCACCATTAGAGACCAACAAGATAGAGCACTTTACAATTGTAACCGTTGTGTTTTACTACCTGTACATACATGAAAAGAAACCATCTGATACTATAAAAAAATCAAAAAACTTTCTGGATGGTTTATCTGCAATTATTTGGTTTAAAGGAGAAACTTGTCATCAAAACATGTCATCTCACCTTTCATTGCAGCCAAGAGATATGGATTTGAATAAATGTTCTAGTTTACCGTCTCTCCAATGAGGACGGAGAGCTCAAGTGTAGTGCTCCTGGAGTCTAGTAAACCGTTTGCATCACAATGATAGCACCATGAAGTCAGACCCAGAACCATTATTTTCTCTTCTTCCCTGCTAAAAATTCCCTCTCTCCAAGTCTTTTTTTTCTTTATTTCTTTCTTTTTTAATTGCTGCAGGAACATGAAGGAGGAACACATTTCTTGGGAGTACATGAAAAGGAATTTCTTTTTAAAAAAAAAGTTACTTGTATCGCTTCAACTTTTCTTAAACATTCAAAAATATGTGAATATGAGTGCATGCATACTCCTGTATTAAATAACATTGGTAAATTGTCCTTTAACTGTTAAAAACTGTCACGTTTCCAAACGTTCTGACCCTATAAATTCTAATGAACATGTTGGGTGTGACCACGGTGGCAGATGAACCCACCCAATCAAATCCACTGTTGCTGAAAGAAGGCATAGTCACGCACGCACGCACACACGCACGCGCACGCACGCACACACACATACATGTTTGTCTTTCAGCAGAGCTATACTGAAAGTCACACATTACACAGAAGCCCAAATTAAACAATGGGACAGTGTGAATGCAGGCATGCAGATTTGTTCATTTCAGAGTTTAATTACGTCTGATAAAGAGCGAGTTCTGGAAGTTCAGCGTGGGGTCGCCTCACAGCCAGCAGCACAGGAGTCGCCACAACTCCATTCAGATCTGCTCATTAGGGCTTTAATTACGAGGATTTATTTTATTCATCAATTCAATCTACAATTACTTCCAAAATCGAGGGAATGCTGACTCCATATTCACTTTGGTGAAGATGGGGGGGGGGGCGGGGGCGGGGAGCACAATATAAATAAAAAGTAAAATTAAATGTCTTCTAATTAAAGTTAGCTTGTGCCTGAAATCAATGGCAAATTGTGATCCCCGAATTTCGCATGGCTCATCATTGGGGAGGCTAGATTGGTGGGGGGGGGGGTGGGGGGATGAACTGTGCCACATCCAGTTCTCCTGCTGTTCTGCTCCGCGCAGTTTCTTTGATGTCAGCTGATACGCAGTCAGTTGTGTGTTATCTGACCTGTCAGATATACTGCTCACGGACCTGGCAGCTATCCCATCCATCGTTTAATTGGGAGGTGGAAATGAGACCTTGGGGGAAGGTTTCTTTTTTCGGTCCCCCACCCCCCACCCCCACTCTCCCACCCTCTCCCAGGTGCAGCCCAGTCCATGAGGATCTGGAGAAATGTAACCGTGCATATTCAATACATAAGAGCCGGCTGTAATGTGAAGTTAATTATGTATGACCCGGCTTTCAGGCAGAACGAATGTACTCACCAGCCAGCAGAAAAAAAGGAGCATATTACACTGATAAATATCCCTGTACGATCCGTTATATATGTCACATTTACTGCATGCAGGCTCCGCTGGTCACTGCTTACTACATATATGTAAATGGATAACTACAGGAAATAAATTAACCATGGCTCTTCCCTGCTGATCTGGTATTATGGGGTCGTGGATGATTATTATGGGTTATAGCGAGGAACAGGAGAGGATGAATAAGGTGTAAAAATGATTATCCATTTGTAATACACTCCGCTGTCGGCTTCATAAAAGAGAAAAGAATGCTGGGTTAATACGCCATCATCGGTTTGTAAAAAGGGAAATTTTGTTGAAAAAAATGGGTATTTTGCTGTTAAATATAATCCCGTCAAATAGTTATAAAGTTCTATGAATAAATAACTCCAAAACAATAAAAGCAATTTAAATAAATTAAGTTGCGTTAATAAGGAAATCAATAAAATTGAATGAACCACTAAGCACAGACAATAAATTGGGTCTCATAAAAATAGACAAAATTGCATAAACCTTAAGAGGCTGCAAACAGAAATTTAGAGTAATGCAAATCTTAATTAAACCACGGCATGAATATGAAATAGCAATAATAATTTTAGGAAGTTTTTAAAAGGATCAGAAATGATATGACTAGCATGCAAGCGGCCATGCCCTGCCGTGTCAGAAGGCCATTGAGAAACAGCCAGCTGGTGCTCCTCTCGCAGATGGATAAATGTGCGCGCAGTTTCTACAGCATATGTGAAACCGTGATAACCAGGCTAACCCGATGATGGAAGGGGGGTGCGGTGCGGCGCAGGAGCCAGTTGGCTCTGACAGGTTCAGCGGAGCCCGATAGCTGTGATAGGGATGCGTGCCAGGAGTCCTTCCCGAGGCCAGACCACCGAGCACCAGCATCCAGGCCAGCACCTGTAGCCAGGGCGGTGATCGAAATCAGCAGGTTCCTTTAAATGGCAATGGCATACGTTTGTGTAGCACTTTATCTTTGACACCAGAGGCGCTTTACAGTGACGTGGGGTGGGGGGGTATAGCTCACCTCAAATACCATCAATGTGTAGCACCCACCTGGGTCAAGCACGGCAGCCATTTTACAGCTGAATGCTCACCACACATCAGCTTGCGGTAGAAGAGAGAACCACCGAGCCAGCTGTACTGATGGAGGGAGAAGAGAACAGATGGAGCTGGCCAGGCTGGGCATTTTTCCAAGGACACTGGGAAACCCCCTCCTCTATGCCATAAGTGCCTGTATAACACACTTTATGTAGACCACAGTGAGTCAGGTCCTCAGCATAACATCTCATCCGAAAAACTGCATCTCCTACAGAACAGTGTCCCCATCACTGCACCAGTGAATTAGGATTTATTTGTTGGGACCATAGGGAAGAGCGCCCCTTATTGGCCCACCAAAGCCACTTTAAGCAGGAATGTAGTTCTCCTCAATGACTCCTGTTGAAGTCCTATTCAAGCACCATATAAGCTTAGCTTTGGCCATTTGCTCGGGACAAGTGAACATGGTGTAATGGCTGCTGTCAGTTAAATGTGTGGTATGGGGAAGGTGCAATTTTTGGTTTGCATTGGAACACTATAAAAAGAAAGATTGTGACTTTTCCTTAGATTGTGTGATTCAAATGAATAAATCAAGGATAACGAGATATGTGCATGCACATTTGTTTTGAGAAAATCATTATTAATGAATATTATCATCAGAAATTTTACCCTTTCCAAATCCCGTTCAAAATCAATCAGTGTTGATGTGAAACACATTAGGTATTTGTAATAGCCAGTGGGCAAACTGACATACTGATATAATTACTCATTATCAAGTTACGGTACTGTGCTCATGACAAAATATTGTCATTTTTTTTGTGCTGGTGATGCTGATCTCCCCTCACTTTTGTATTCCCCTGCAGCTCCTGCATGTTGTTGTTGATCGTTTAATAAAATATGGTGATTTTAACCAGCCAGCTGTTTATGTATTTACGTATTGATTGTTGTCCAAAAGAGCGAAAAGCAATTTAGTTCAGTTGTCCATCATCTATCATTTAAAAATTCTGAAATAAATGACCACCGAGTTTAGCTCTGCTCTGCCAATAAGTTGTCAGAATATATTATGAGCATGAGGATAAATATGACATTGATTTAACAAACATGCTTTAGCAGAGAACAAGAAAAACAAAACATCAGACAATATCCAAAAATATTTTACAGGAAATAATTCCTGTATACAACTTAGTGGAGCACACAGGTAAACAAGTGTGCACCCTAAATTAACATGTTCTCAAAGCTGTCATGTTAGTGCATGGAATCATAATAATAATAATAATAATAATAATAAAATGAAATGCTATTCATCTTCTGGTCACATTAATTGAAATGGCACCTGTGTCAATACTTTGTGGTATTGTGGAGACATATCATGGTAGAAGTAACTAATTCCAACTGATATGATAGAATTGGTATGCCTTATACATTACTCATCGTGTGACACAGTACACATATGCAAGTGAAGTATGGATCCGAACTCCTGATTGGCAGAAGAGAAGAAGTCACGTCTTATTGCGAAACAGATGTCACCTTATTTCATTGCACAAAGTTTGTTTTAGAAACCCCAGCAAGATAAGCACAGTAAGGTGGCTGTCCTTGTTTAAAGAGAAGGTCAGTGAATCACATATCGAGTTACGGGGAGACCATGTCTCCCAGTCGCCACCCGTTGCTGTCACTGGCCGAGGGGTTGGCTGTCTCCAAAGATGGCGTTACGGAAATGAGTTTTATTTAAGGCTTCTTTTCCGCCCGGCCTCTCTCCACTTCACTGCCTCCACAGCTGCTGATTGTTTGATCCCATCTGTTAAGGGTTTGTTTGCATAGTTACTGAACCTGAACTCATTACTGTCAACCTCCAAGTGCACCACTGTTGTCTTGGCTAATATGAATTCTCAGCTCCAATCTTTCAGCGGCTTTCAGACATAGAGAGTGTTCATTCTGGCATCTGACTTCTTCAAACTTCTGTTCTGTTGGGACTAGAAGTAAAACCATGACTAACCACCACTGAGAACATCTTGAACCAACCCAGTAAACAATATCCTGGCTGTCCTCAGTACACAGAGATCGGAGTCAATGGTATGACCTTGGTTCTGGGAAATGTGATGTTTCTCAGTACAATAGCCATGCTTACTGCTATTGAATTATAAACACTTCAAGGTGCGCAGATCAGGACTGCCAAACCTTGACCTGTCTTCAAACACATCTGTACTCCATAGCTCAAGTTATGTTTCAGGAGAACATGTGAACAATAATGTATCCCATAGTGAGCAATGTTTGACTTATTCAAGTACACATAAGTATGTGCATTTTATAACACTGCATGGCACTGAAATCTGAAGCACAGAAAGATTCAGGCAAAAACATGAACAACAATTTCACCCTGAAACAACTAAAAACCTGAATTGACACGAGATAGTTTGTTACATCCCATTTTGCGGTCGTGTGAATTTCATACACATTTGTACCAGAACCCAGGCAATCTAGGGACTGGGCACAATGCTCATTGATGCAGTGTTGTCCATGCTAGGGACACTGCATCTTAGACATTGGTCAGGATCTCAGAAGCCAGCTATCAGGACTCTGGAATGTTTGACACACAATTCCTCTCACAAGTTGTACAGTACCGAATGGTACATTGTGTCTCATACTTCATGAACTGCTAGTTTGAAATCACTGCTGGTTTGAAATCGACATTTCTGCACAGTTGTACCCTCACTGAGCTCATGCGATTTATTAGAATCCACTGGCTTGCAGGCACAAGCATTGGAGGTGGACATCAGCTGCAGTACCCCTGACTTGAGGATAGGGGGTGCAGTGGTGACTTAAGTTTTGACAGCAACTTTTTTTTTTTGTGCAAAGAAAAATAATCCTGCATCGTTCGAATGAATATCACACACATTAATTCCAGTTCATTCACACACAAATCATCCATTGATTTCCGCTTGAAATGTTTCGACAACCTTCCGCCTGCAATTAATAAATAATGAACTAGCAGGTAAACGGAAACCGATGCAAAAGTTATCACAGTTTATTGGAGATAATTTCTATTTTCCTTTCAAGGAAACGGAGCGATAAGGTTGGTTGATACTTGCAGATCGATCATAACATTTGACTAAATCCTTTAGTATGCAATACCTACTGCAATCCTGCTGTAAATTGATGGTTTGCCTTTGGCTCCTTTGAGTGCAGTCTCTGGGGGCCTCTCAGGTTAAATCTCAGTGATGACCTCTCACACTGAACATCAGGGGTCTGTAACCCCGGGCAAACGCAGGCTGTTCCACTATTGATATCAGACCCTGGTAAATACAATGTGTCGGTACACAGCAAGATGTTCAGTGTTCATTTTTCAGCAGAGAACATTAAAACAGTTACATGACATTATGTTACAATCGAAACATTACGGCAATAAAATAAGCAACAACATAGCATCAATTAACCGATCCAGACTACAGGAAACATTTTCTCTTACACTAACAGAGTACTTATGAGTCCAGTTGTTCTCATATTTACACTGTTAGAGTTGAATTATCACAGCACATTTTGCAGTGTGATATCAATAAAACAGCAGAACAGTTTTGTCGATGCATAAAAGAAATTCCCTTCTGTCATGGACTATGAAAGACAAAGTCTCATTACTAATTATACATAAAAGTTCCATGCTGACTGCTACATTTTGCACAGGAGGTCTGTATCAAATCTGTAAACAAATGTGTTGGAGCCATTTCTTCTTATTAGAGAAGAATGTTAAAATGACAAATGTATATCTTTATGTTCATAGTTTAGTTTGGGTTCTTATGTGTGCAGCATTGTAAAGCCTTCCTGTGATTAACAGTCAGGAATTGACCAGGGGAAAGGTGAAAGAGCAGACAGGTGTGTTCTGGAGGGAAGGGGTGGAAGGAAGGGGAAAATGTCGCAGTTTTTCCACTGTATAGAACGCATAGCGCATCGTAGCACACGCAGGTATCGTTTAATGGAAGGAATAGCTTTTTTTGTTTTGTTTTCTCTACCTGTGAATAAGGTTACTTTGTGTTTCAATACAACAGATGCGCGTGGTAACTTATATGCCCCCTGAAGTGACCGATTTCTACGAGGTCACTACGAAATGTGTACCATACATTTAAAAATACATCAAATTCATAAACATATTTAAATAAATGTGTATCACACCCCTACTATTGTCAGATGTAGGGTTGGCCTTACCCAATCAATGTGTTAAACCGAGACAGACTGAAAGGAAGTAAAATATATACAAATAAAAAAAAAATAATTAAGAACTATGTGTGGGCTGGACAGGTTTATGATGTCACAATCATGTAGAAAATGTTTACACACTGCTGCTCTCACCAATGTGTTAGCAGCAATATATTTTGACAAGTGAATGACTGATGTGAAAAGCAATAGTGGGAAGAAAACTCAATGAGGTTTTTTTTTGTGCCCGATAATTTGATTGACAGTGATTGACATCTTGTTGTACCTTCTCCCTATTGGTGGTTGTTCAGTAGGTTTGACCAGGCTGGGTCATCTTTTAGCCGTGGTGACAGAGTGGATCGACTGGATTGATGGAAATTAAGCATGTTGTTGTTTACTGCTCTGAGTGCGAGCAGCCATGGCCATTGCTATTTGTTCATTTTCTCATTTTTCCTCTGCACTGAGCACCAGCCATGCAGCGCTTTGTTATTCCGTGTTATTCAAAAGCTTCTTTGCCTCTTTAAAACTGGATTCAAGGTTCATTCA
>CM040746.1:38432211-38439711 GCA_022829145.1 Albula goreensis | reverse complement strand
ATGTTAACACAGGGCTCAGCTGGGTTTGAACCTGGGACCTTGTGGAACAAAGGGTGAAAATAAAACCTCTTCACTGTTGCACACTTGGCTTTGTTTGTACCTGAGATACCTGGCACTCTTGTATTTTCTACTGAGCCCTCACCAGCCCTGCAGATGACTGCTGATTAATATTAAATCAATGTATTTTTCTCTGAACTTTTTGTTCTCATTCAAGCACCCATTCCTTCTGACCGCAGGAGGAGAAAGCTGTAATAAGTCACATGACGACTAATCCCACTTCCTTCCTTCCACACTACCATTCTGCTCACCATGACACTAACCATTATACCGTTGTACCCCTGCCATTCCCCAGTGAGGCTGGGCCAGGCGTTGGAGTCAATAGCTGAGAGAAGGTACAACAGACAGTAAGAAAGTAATATAGCAAGGTGGGGTGGGGTGTGGACGGAGAGGCTAAGGGAACTGAATCAAGATTATATTCATTTTTTTGATCCAGCTACTTTGTACGATCTGCCTGCTGACCAGAGCAGAGCTCCAGGGAAGTGCTCTCAGGTATCAGGTTCATCTAAGGGGCTACATCAGAGTGCCTCTGGGATAAACCAGTGCACATTTCTCCTATTGGCATTGTAGCGAAGCTCTCCAACAGCTCTTACAGGCAAAGTTAAAGCCAAAGAGAAGGCGTTATCAAAGGGGGAGTGCTATAAAGGTTAACTGCTTGCAACTGGTTTACTGGAACGGTCTATCTACTTCCACTTCATATGAAATACACCCACCAGAAGACAACATTCTGCAAGATGGGATTCAGATGGCCCTGAAAGCTGTGAAAGATTGTAATACAGATTTTGTAAAGCAAGATGAATGACTGGATTAATCACGCGTGAGACACGTTTGGGATCATCACTCGGTGCGAACATTATGAAGTAAAGCAAACAGACACATTACAGGAAGAGGATGCATGTTCTCATCCCATAAATATGAAATCCAAATATGTAAATACATCAAGGATGACAGCAGCAGACACATTTGCTAAACCATTATTTTTTAATTTTTAATGTGTGGGGGTGGCATCCCTTCAGTTTTCCATCACTGTCATGGTGAGCGTTATGATCACCAATGAAAGTGATAATATGACCAAAATAAGTATTTTTTTAGTTCTAAAATGACATAGGAAGTTCACATTTCCATTTCAGAGGCAGTAAAGATGCTCACAGAACTGAAGCACCATTGGGATGCAGGAGGAATGCAAGATGGGGAAAAAAAAAATAACAAGTACTGCTTCACAGTGGGTGTCAGGAAGAGCGGACGAGGGGAACCAGAGACAAGTACTGCAAATGAGTGCGTGAACTGTTAAACAATTCACATGCAATGAATTTGCAAAAAAAAAAAAAGTACAGTCTCTCACTTTATGTGCAACCCATGTGGCCTTAAACCCTGGCAGTTCCAGTCTTTTTTCAATGGAACACACACACACACACACCTGAGCTGGAGGTTAGGAGTAAGTCAGGTATTTTATGCATTTTCAATTAGCCTCCATAACTCTACATTAGATCAAGATCGCGTTCAAATGGACATACTTGCCTCTTTCGTACAGCATATTAAATACTCAAATATGTGAAGTAATGCAAAGTCTGATTAGACTGAATTACACATACACTTATAAAGACGCAAAGTGCATTTGATTGGGTCTCAGCCTCTCATTTTAATTTTTGCAGGGCTTTGAAAAACATAATTTTACACATTGAAAAATATAGTTTTCACTGTGGTGATTTGCATATGCCAGGAAGAGCAGATATACTAAATATAAATCCAGAGGTCTTGCAATGCAAAGAGTTTGGAGTCCCTTATACGTTGAGTCAAAAGGGTAAAACTCCATTTATCCAAGCGGTCCCGATGCTGTTTATGATATCCCAATGTCACCTCATTCCACTGAGTCATCTGTCTCAAGGTGAACGCTATCGCACCGACGTCTTCCATTTCTATGAGGAGAAATAAATAAATAAAACGTCAAATTAACCTTCAAGCCGGCCCACAGCTGTGTGTGACTGGATAATGCACGTATTGTCAGTCATTCAACAAAAAGGTAAATGGATTACATGTTTCCAAAACAGATAGTATTCGCTGGATGTCATATTAACCTTGTGTGTCTCAACACATATAAACTGCTGCCATTCATCTAGCTGCTTGTTTTTTGAGATGAATTCCAGCAACCGATTATATTTAGAAATGAGACGGATTTCCACGGCCAGGTCATACATAATGATTGGATATCAGAGAAGGACAATCTGCATGTGAAACGAAAGTACAGAGTGAGGCATTCAGGGACGAAGCCTGGGCGATAAACGGAAGTAGCAGACTCCATATTGAAACTTTCTGCAGTGCAAGCTGAGCTGACATTGAGAAAGGTCATCAAATTAGCTGACCATGCCTTCCAAATTTTCATTCATTTTCACTGGCCTGCTTTTCACAATGTTTAACTCATTGAATTAAACAAGCATCCGCTGGAGGAGAGTTTAAAAAGGATTGTTTATTTATTTATTTATTCTGCGCTGTCTGGCAGAAGGACCCCCTTGAACTCTGATGAAAGCTAATTTTAATGTAGAGTACATTCACTTAAGGATAGCATCTGTGATGTGCCACTTTGATTCCAATTAACATGCTAAAATTGTAATTGGAACTGATAACCCCTTTTATCCTTTTCGCTCATGATCGCTGCTACTTTTTCTGAGTTACTTTGCACTAATTGCTGAAGATTTAAAATCATCGTGGAAGGGCAGTTAGGGACACACAGGTACTGGTTTAACAGTGACAGGGATGACAGATGTCCAAAACTATCCTCACTTTGAGTTAGACCACTGTCTGTTGACCCTGACAACCACATAAAAAAGGCCCCGGATAAAAAGTTGGGGGGTCACAGGTAACCATCTCTGCAATGGGGTGCAGATTCTGTTCCAACACTCAAGAGGTGTCTTGCTTTGTAAACTTTTTTTTTGTTTTTAATTTCAGTGCATTGTGTTTCATTTCTTTTCTTTTTTTATATTAATCATTTACAATTGCCTATGCAAGTATACAGATGGGTTACGTTCCAATAAACCCATCATATGTGGAAAATATCCTAAGTTGAATATGCAGTCAATACACCTAACACACCTAATACATGGACATTATAACCTCGCCTATCCTACCTTAAACATGCTATTTTATAATAAAGTGTTGAATATCTTGTGTAATTTATTGAATACTGTATTGAAAGAGATGCTATCGCACCATCATAAAGTCTAAGTTGGACCATCTTAACTCGGGGCTGTCTGTACATGAAAGAAATGAAAGATGATGTTGTTGGCATTGAGTCGTTTGATCCATAAAGGCTATAAGAGTAGCGTTTGTGTATACAGGCCTGTTCCACTGTCATCTCTCTGCATGTATAGAAGGACACCTCCTCCTTTCCTGGCTTGTGACTGCTGTTAGCTTCCCCCCTGCCACCCTGAGACAGGGCCCTCTGCATGCTGCCGGAGCTCCAGTCCCATGCCGTGGTGTCATTAGGAGTTGGAGCAAGATTCCTTTGCTTTCATCAGACAGGACTCAGCAGACTATAAAAGACAGACTATAAAAGTGCCTGAGAAGTATGAAGACATTGAAGTTGAAGGGACTTGTTGATGAGCCTGTCACTGCAACTATGAGGAAAGGAATGCAACAGCTATTGCCATGATGCCTTCCCTTGACAATTAATTCATTTTATGCGCAAAGTCTTTGGTCATTTCACGGCTTGTGACACCCCGTCTCCCTGAGATAGTTTGATTAGCGCGGCCCGGCCTCTGCTCGGCCCCCTCCAGTCTTTCAAACCCAAATGAATGCGTTACCTCCACAGGCCTCCCAGGGCCTTGTTTATTCGCTCTGTGAAACTGCAAATTGCCCCCACTCCCCCCCCCCACTCTTTGTGGCATTAGATTCACACAGATACAGGTTTCTCGTTCACGATCTGAACGCTGAAAGCTGTTGTGTTACTTCAATGCAATCTAGGTCGTTATGCCAGTTTTGGGGAGGTTGATGGCCAGTTGATGCCAGTGGAACCACGCTGAAGAGTAATAGTAATTGGAAAATGTTTAATCTTCCTAATTTGCAAAGTGGCATCCTGAAATGATTTTTAAATATTATAAGCTATGTTAAAATCACTTATTAAAAACATTAAAAAATATTTGGATTCAGTCTCTTCATGGACAAAAAAAAAATATATATAGATATATATATACAACATAAGCTTATTCAAAAGAAGACACACACGTGACAATAGATTGATCTGTCCATCATATTAATCACTACTCATTACCTTATTATGTGTTTAAACTATGGCAGTTACAGGCATATGTACCGGATTCTGCCTGGAAGGCAAGTTATAAATCTGGTTCCTTATCCAATCTATGCAGGATCATGGATATTAAACATTCAAACCAATATACTGCATTAACCGTAATATTGTACAGGAACTAGCACCAGATTACATTTTTAAATGTTGGGTCACCACTGTATGGTCACTTCTACACGTATATATGAGCATTGGAAGTCGCTCTGCTTAACTGTAAATGTAGTTTCTGAAATAATGGAATTATTCTACATGCATAAGCATGTTCAGACTTTTGAATAATCACAGTAGTGTTCTTCCTGATATCAAACAGCATGCATGTCTGTATTTACTTTCCACCAAACTACAGTAAATGATGGTCACACATTTAGACATGCCTTTCCCAGAATGAGATGATTTTGACCTCCTCCCTCTTACAGTAACCGGGAGGATAATTGAGTTGAGAGTCGGCGACGATGCCAGGCCGCGTCTTTAACAGATGGTGTGCACTTCCACTGCGCTGATGCGTGTGTGTGATGGACGGTTGTCCCTCTCAGAGAGACCGCTTGGAGGTATTTGATGAGGAAACGAGGAGGCAAATGAGGAAACGCCCACACTCATAAGTGCTTTCAATTGTAATTAAATTAAAAATAACAAAGAGAAAATTCTGCATACAGTGCACGGCTACGTCCTCTACCTCCCCGGAAGCTTCCTCGCATTTGCTTGCCAAACTCGCAATCTTTCTGTTTTCAAAAATAACTTCTTAGTTACGCTCCACACCATCTGCTGAGACCTGATAATGCCATCGCTTTGTGTGAAAACATCTCAAATAATTTAAACTCACAATCTAAAGTCAATATGTCACCAAGTTAATAAAGATGAAATCCTCCGCTGGTGTGTGACTGAAGTTCGCCAAACTGTTTTCTCTTGAGTTCGATTCCACAGGCTGAATGTGACTGTAGATTGAAACACATGTTTGTGCACGGGCTGTGCAGCCGTGGGGGACACGGAGGACATGTCCTCGGCACTTTTCTGGATCATCATCTAACCTCATCTACACCCGTACAGCTGCCTTGCTAACGCTCCGTCTGTATTTGGATTCGAACTTGCAGCCCCGGGTTGAGGGGTTGGACGTGCCAACCACTGAGCTAAAATTTGTTGTGGTTGTGATGTTACCGCCCCGCCGCGAGCTGCCAATGCCTCTCAGATGAGTTATCCTATTTGCACATTTTATACACACACTTCTGCTGTCTCGTTTGGCAAACTTGCAGTCTATCAACACATATTTACATACATATAGGCCATATATATGTCATTCTCATATATGGGCCTATATGAGAATAATAATTTGGCTGTGCAATATTTGTCTGCGTACAATTTGAGTGGCGAAATAGGAAAATATCTCGATTTATTTCTTTGAATACGGGAGAGGGCAGTCAACAGGTTAATTAAAGCAATGTCTAATAATGATGTAGCAGCCTACATTTTGTACTCATATTTGGTCATTCAGAAAGAGCAGTGACTTTATTTTCAACAACTTCGAACAATTCCTTGTTCATGCGGATATGAGACGCATTTGATAACATGTAGTCTAGGCTAGTTTTTAGCATTCATGTTTGTGTGGGTCAAGTATGCAAAGAGTCAGCAAAGACTGAGCTACTCACAGCTCCCCCCACACACTTTAAGAATGCTTGATACTCCCCTGTGCTTGTAAATGTTTCATTTGTAAATTCACTTTTAAATAAAATGTTGCAACTTGGCTCTTTAAGTCAGGCTCAGGACCCAAGAGGGCATCTGCAATTTGAGGTAGATAACCACATCTCTAGAGGTCAGTAGAAGGTCACAGTAGAGTGTTAGTGTCTAGCGCTACTATCTGAGCATGCTCTATTCCTCCCTTACTCTCTGGTCATGCTTCTCTTCTGAAGTGACTTCAGATAGACCAGGCCTGTCCTCTGCCACATCTCTTGTGCCTGTCCATGCTCCACAGAGCAACCGCAAGGAAGGGCAGAAACACGTGAATGTGCAGTTCTTTTGGACACAGCTTGAGACCTGAACATCCGTCATCGCCCCGGTACAAAGTATGAGTTTCAGAGCTTCCAGTCACTGCAGGACCACGCTGTCCTTGCAGACAGAAGAGGCAGGAGAACAGGAGAAGCGATTAGAGATGCTGGCAGGAAGTCCCCAGCGACTGTGAAAGATTTGCAAAGTTGTGCGTGCGAGATGAGGCTCACTGTTCATCCGTCAGTACTGCACCAGTCCCGGTACAGTCTGCACAGGGCTACAGTGGAGTGAGAGAGAGAGAGAAGAGAGAGAGAGAGAGAGAGAGAGAGAGAGAGAGAGAGAGAGACACTGCCACTGATAAAGTAACTCATCTGCAATCTCACTTTAAACAACTGGTAAAAAGGGAAAATAATATCTTTGATTTTCCAAAACAACAAGAACAAAAAAAAAATCTGTGGTTGAATTACACTCCCCCACACACACACACACACACACACACAAGCACACACATTTTCATAAATGTAAAATCACATTTTTTTTGGTTGCTAAGGTGTTGAAGCGTTGGTTTGATACCATCCCACTAGTGAATCATTATAGCATTACGGTTATTTAGCAAACACTTTTATCCAGGTTGTACTGCAGTGTGGGAGAGCATAAGTGGTACAAGACAACCTTTTTAACAATGTTGACATGAAAACAGATTTAATATTGCGAAATGTAATATTAAAATGTGTTTATATTTATTGAACCATGGTAAAATTCTTACATGTTGGATTGCAATGTGGGAGACCATGAGCAGAACGAGCCAGCCTTTTTTTAGCAATATTGACATGTCAACAGGTTTAATGTTGGGAAATGTGATATTAATATTAGTTCATATTTATTGGACCGTGGTAAAAATACTAATGCATGATCGATAATCATGCATTAGTATGGTAATATTTTCACTGGCGGATATTTGTTTTGCCTCATATAATTCATTGGCAGTACCTTACCTTACAACATTTCCTACTTTATTTGGTGTAGATTCACAGATAGATACTTAAGCTCACTGAAGTATTTATTTATTTATGTATTTCTGTATTTATTTATTTTGCCCATTTCTCTATTACAGCATCCGGTATATACTGTATGAGGCACTGTACTCTGAAATCATGATTTAATGG
>CM040746.1:38159711-38427211 GCA_022829145.1 Albula goreensis | reverse complement strand
GACTTGGCCTATACTTCACAAACCTCAGCCCAGGTCTAAGCTTAACTACAGTGCTTTGTGTTTGGTTTGGATTTTTAGCACCTATCAAGCAATCATGATGTGTGTGTGTGTGTGTGTGTGTGTGTGTGTGTGTGTGTGTGTGTGTGTGTGTGTGTTTGCTTGTTTTCTGTATGTTTGTTTGTTGAATGTATGACATATGTTAATATATGAGTAAAGTTATAGAATATCAGGAGAAATGACATCACATTACAAGTAGTGACTTTCAAAATAAAAGCCATGAACCGATATCCACATATATATATTAGTAAACAGGGCTAGAACAGAACATGCCCATTTCTTTTCATTCCGTTTGTTGACACCTCCAGCTTAGGGTCTAGTTCTGGATGGCTGCAGTGTCAGCTTTTGTTTACCTGAAATTCCAAAGTCACTTCACACCCAAGAAACCAGATACAATTCTTTCCAAATCTATAAACCATGATACTCTGGTCTAATTAAATAATGAATGATTATTGGGCAATTATCAAGATACCAACATTAGATTATTATTTTTTATTTTATTTACACAATATTGCAGACGTTGTTTTAGGTCCTTTTGCTTATCAAGCATGCCACTACATGATGGCCCATCCAAAGCCCCTTGAGTAGTGACCTTACGGAATCCATCTTAAGGACCTGGTGAAACCTGGGCTGTCCATCATCGCTCCTGACCTGAGCAGCTATCATTCAGCACTCACTAAATCCGTCATGCCCTGTCACTCGCTTTGGCTTCATCCCTAAACCAAGAGGCTGCAGGCTCATTAGTCAGACAGACAGGCATCCATCCTGCGTACAGCTTCATCTCTCTGTCCTAAAAGTGCCAGGCAGCATAGAGTCATCGCTCAGCCCTCACCACATCATCTACCATGTCACACATGTCCTTCATGTGGCTGGGATGACCGCACCTTTATAGTTCCATAATTATTTAAATAAAAGAGTTTGTTAAAACAGAGTCAGTCTACAATCAATTTTTTTAAGCACCATTTCTGGCATCCCACCTCCTCCCCATCACCTTTGTCCTTCATGTGGCTGGGATCCACCTTAGGACTCCAGCCCAAAACCAATATAGTTGCATAATTATTTAAATAATATGAAAATATGAAATAAAAAAAACATACTTTATAATAGCTGAATTACTTCCATATTTTAAAGCGTTAAAGCTGTGTTGTTTTATATGTGCAGCTAGGTAGCTAATCAGTACTGAACACTCAATATCCTAACAACAGACCCCTACAGCAGACGGCCCTCTCCACTTCTTCACCAGTCCTTCTGGTGTCCTGGGAACTTTATCATCAGCATCTATTATCGCTGGATACAACAAGTGTTTGGAGACAATTTACAATATGAAGCTGCCTCTGGCGTTGGACAGATTGTGCTGTAAAGTGCATATAATTCAGAGCTGAAAGGTGTCATATAGTTGCTAAGCAACAGCTCATAAAAGCACCCTATAATTCTAAGCAAAGTTTAGGTGCTTTTCAAATCAGGTTTTAACACTTTGTTTTATTGTGCCTTAGAAGAAAAAAAAAGTAATAAAACCCAACAACTGGTGAGTAGTAAAAATAAACCAGGCCTCCTGGGTCCAATTAACCAGTGGGTGCATATTCAAATGTGTGTTCAGACACCGATATAAATCAAGACAATCTCCATATCCACCCATTCCTAAACAACTTTTCTTTTTTTAATACAAATTCACAGTGTATACATAGTATGTGCAAGTACTACAAAAGTAGACTTTTGGTGGAAAAACAGGTTGATGGTTGGAAAAAAAAAGGTGCCACTTTTACTTAAGAGTTAAAGTATGGAGACAACACTGTCCTCAGATCAGGGGATGGAGGAGAACAGAGAACCTTTGCTCTGTCACAATGCAGGCTGCACCTCTGGTGTGTGACCACACTGGACATTACTTGCACTAGCCCTGTGGGCCCAGCAGGAAGTCACACGATGCTACAAGAACAAGTTGTGCCCAAAGTCTTACCTTCGGGACTTCCTGTGTCTCTTTTTTGCACTCGTTTAATTCTTCAGTGCCTCTCATTGCTATAAATTAGACACAGTAAATACAAAGCTGATCCACAGAATGTTAAATTACCTTCCAAAAGATCTATGGCTTTTTATAAGGGCATAGATTAGTAACACATCACAGAGCTCTAATTAAAATTTCCCTGGACAATGATTATAGTGCACTCATCATTCAGCGTGCTTCTGTTGGTTTTTTTAAGGCACATACTATGTATCATTGACTTTTGTTTCACCAAATTGTTCAACTTTTTCCAGTTGCAGTTACATTAATACTTAGGTATTACTGAATGTTCTGAAAGTGTACATCCAGACAAACATGTTGGAATTTCATAAATCGGTACATTAGCTGTGCAGCTGGAGTCAGTCAATCAATATTTTGTCAAATTAGCAACTTCACTTTGGAGCACAAATATATTGTCTGTAAAACCCCGGACAAATTATGTAGGCAGTTAGACCTATACAAATATTGACAATTATAACTATAGCTTGGTGCAATTAAAATATGTAGCAGCAAAGTATTCAATGTTTACTCCTTTCTTAACCATTATGGTCCCAAAAATGTGTGTCTCTTGTCGGTATCCGTATGCACTTTTTTTCTGGGTTCTGTGTTTTCATAGTATCAGTAAGGTTTGTAGCTGATAACGGTCAAGAGACACAAGTCTACACTATCGTTTTCTTCATGACATGCATAGCTATAATTGCAAATTATCTTTATTATCCTGAAAACCATTAGCAATTAAACAATCATGAACAATTAACAGCTTGTTAAGATTCTGGGGTTGCAGTTGTGGTTGGAATAAATAACCAGGATGCACAGCGGGTCCCCAGGACCGACGCTGGGAACCCCTGATTTACAGAGTGAGTTTAAGCTGATCACGAGCCAAAAGTGAAATGATAGAGACAGAAATACTACAGCTGTGCATACAAAATAACATCCGTTACATGGAATGTTATTCATGCAAATCAACCCTCAAAAGTTGATTCATATGGTTATACATATGGTCATACACACAGTAATATAAATGTTTATAAGAAATTCAAAACTATACGTTATGCTAAGAAATCAGAAATAAAGACCAGAACAGAAAATTCTGAACCTCACTGTCCAAAATAACAGTGGTTTGACTCAAGAACTGTTGATTTTTTTTAAAGTTATTGTCATGCATTTGCTTATGCTCTAAAAAGTTATTTATAATTATTTATTTAATAATGACCTAATTACTTACACAAAGGTATTCACAGGTCCTCTCTCTTTAGTCTCTTAATTTCTGACAGTTGAGATTTTTTTTAATTCAAAATCACTGGGGATGTTTTCCATAGGGTAAATATATATACCACATATATCACTTTACACAATGTTATATTTGACACCTCAATACAGAACTCCCTGTTTACAAATATACTGTATATGGATAATATATATGGATATATGTACATGGATTAACTCTGAGCTTTTTACCCGTCAAAAGAAAATAGCGCAAAACATTGCCATCCATCTTTTCTTTATTATTCTTGTCAACCTGCCCTTTAGGTAGCTGAGCCAGGCAGACGACATTGATGAATTTCCCACAGAGCTGTATGGCCAGGAAAGTGAAAGTGTATTTATGTTGCCCTGCGCTAAAAAGGGGAACATACAGGGGAATGGCATACATGACAAAGAAATGAAAAAGTATTCAGAGGTAAAAGGTGGAGCTTAACCTACTGTACAAAGAAAATCAAGGCTTAGACATAACCAGTAAATCAATCCATTCTTTTAAGCGCAAAATCCATTCTTTCAATCCATTCTTTCTTTTCTTTCAATCCATTTTTTTCAGCACAAAGTCGTATGGAGGAAATAGACAGTTAAAAGAATGCCCAAATTACAAAGCAAGATACAAATCATTATGTTGCAGATAGTTTACATAAAGCATAAAATGAGCTCACCACCCTGATATGACTCACATAGAATGATAAATCATATACAAACTATCTCACAAAACATACAGAAAGCAACATAGACAATATCAGAAAATAAATGTATGTTATTGGGACTGAATAAAGGGTATGCAGATGAAAGACAAGACAAAAAAACAGACCCTGTCTTAGTGCTAACAGTTGCACACTCTAAGTAACCGAACACATCGGTCTGCCCTGCTTTCACCCGATCAAACTAATGAGAGGACAACAGACTCTGGGGTTTAGTCTCTGCATGCGCTGCTCCTGTTAAAACGAGAGGACTCGTCGGCTCCGCGCGGGGAGGGATCCCTGAGCGGCTACCTGAGCGAGCGCTCGTCTGCTCTTTGTCAGTCTGATTCCACAGTTTACCCCTGACAGCGTCATTAAGAGGCACGGCACAATGAGGCCAGCGGCCCCGCAGTCAGTCCTGAAGCAGGCCTCCCTCCTTCACAAACCAGTGGGGGTGCGGTATTACAAACGCATCACCGTCACACGCAGGGAAGCATGGGTTTTTCTGCAGTGCACCAGGCGGTTTGAAAACCAGGCTGGGCTGATTTTGCTCCGTTGATGTCAGTTTAAAATACGTGCTTTTAAAATCATTGACATTACAGATGGAGATTGGGGGTATGGTGGAGTGGATGCATTTAGCAGGTCCACCCTTTAATTGTGTTATCCGTGCTTTGATGAGAGGGGGGTGTTTATTGATTGCAAATGACGTCTGTGATGTAATCAAATGCTGGATGATAGTTAAGTCATTATGTGGCACTTAGCATATGTGGGATATCATTCAGAAAAAAAAAAAAAACAAAGACTTATCTAAAACAATCAAATGTAAGGGCTTATTGTGGTGGCCAGGTTTGGAGAGTCAGTCAGCTTTGTGAGGATTTGACCAGGACACCAGGGTTAATACCACGACACTTTCATAAAGGGCCAAGGGATTTTTACTGGCCACAGAGGATGGGCACCGTCCCATAGGGTGGAGGGAAACGCTGTGAAATGGCATACAGAACAGCGAGACAAAGAACGATGTCATTTGTTTATGTGTTTGCCAGACGGGTTAGTTGTATCCATAACGAAGATAAGCGGGGCGGGAATGCATATAGCAGGAGTTATGATTATGAAGTAGGTGCAGGTGCAGAACTGCATGTACAATCGCACAGAAAACAAACGGCCAAACAGCCACGGTGCCTCAGTGGGTAGCACATTGGCCTTAAAAGAAGGGCCCAGGTTTGATGCAAGCATAGTGGTGCCCTTTCTGTGTGGAGTCTGCTTGGCCCACCTGTGTTTGTTTTCTCCATGTTCTTTGATTTCCTCACAGTCCAAAGACATGGAGCTTAGTAGACTGAACTAGAATGGCCAAATTGGTTGTGTGTGTATGTGTGTGTCTGTGTGTGTGTCTACGTGTGTGTGTTTTGCGCATGTGTGTATGTGTATGTGCTCTCTGGCCCTGTGATGGACTGACAAACTGTCCTTAGCTATCCTTTATATACGCTTGAGTTTTGTCAAGATAGAATCTATAGATTAACTGAGCTGCCTTAATGGAGAACAGGTGAGCTCAGTCACCTTAACACTAACTCTACCTGTGCTGTAATGTCTCTCTGCCTTTAACCTAGTGTTTGCTGGATCAGGCATTAGTCCCCCCCACATCCCGAGATTGGATTAAATGAACGCAGATAATAGAGGAATGGAAATATATTCAACTGCCACTCTCGTATCCCAAAGTATAGTTAACATATATTGCCCTAACATAACCTGTCTTTTTTTAAATCAAAAGCAGCAGCACACACATGCGTTCTGTGTGCTCTTAATGTATTTGTATTCTGCACTTACCTGTGAACCTGAACATCGCAAATATTTGCATCTCTCTGGTGCTTTTGCCTTTTGTATTGTAGAGCATGCTGTCTAAAATTAATTTACTGGCTATATTTGCATAGTCATATTTTCATATTTTCTGTGTAATTGAAGTTGCACTGTGAAAAATGTGAGTCTCTGCTTCATAAAAAAAAAAAAAAAAAAAAGAATTTAAAATTCAAAATCCAAAATGAAAGGCTTTATTGCTTACATCTTAATTGCTGCCTTTATCTTAAGTATGTTCATTCGCAACATCGTTGTTCGTAATATGAGAGACTGGAATGGTATATTTCTTCTCGGTATTTATAGCGTGACCGTATAAAGTGTTACATCAGACGGTACACAATTGTACATGTATGCTAGAGGCCTCGTAGTCATTGCGATTATTTATGGTTACCGCGGCGATTCACAGGATCATGCATTTTGCATGATTTAGTTTACAGTATATTGAATGACTTGGAAGAAATATGTTGGAGATGAAATCCTGGGGTCATATCAGAGGAGGGACGCTCATGTTTCTCTAAGTTCAGAGACAGAATGTGCAGTGACTGACACGTCTACGGTGAGGCTGCGTTGAGATGGTTACCCTTGATTTACCTAATGAATGCTACTTCCTGCTTCCTGCTTTTCACCCACTGTTTTTCTACTCAGAGCTTGGGTTATTCTCGTTTTCTGTCTCTCTGTCCAATTTTCTGTACTCCCTAATTATCAAAAAAAAAAAAAATAAATAAGCTGCCTCAAGGATTTTCCCTTAAACAAAAAAAAATAGCATTAATACAACTATGCAAATATAATTATAAATAAACACATTTTGGCTACAGTTTCCAGACTTATGAAATAAATGTCCTCATCAATTAGGGAAAAGAAACTCCATATTCAAATCCAAACTAACAGGCTAGCAGCTCAGCATAAACTTTTTGAGCCCCACCCCCCAAACACCCCCCCAACACCCCCACCACCCAGAATGCCTGTGGTTGGACCTGACCAACATATTCCACTTTACACTGCTCTAGATGAACATTCCAAGATTTTGTATATTTCATATTCTCCTGTAATTGGCATCTGCTCTCAGTGTGTTTGTGTATCTACCACTGGCCTCATACAGCACATGACTCTCTGCTCTAAGGAATTATATATTGCACAGATGTACCATGTTTTGTATGTACTTATAAATAAAACATTCCAATGGATTTTATGGATTTTATGTGTATAAAAAGTACACGTCTTACGAATGCAGTATTGTTTTAGTATGTAATATTTATGCAAACCTTTAGGCTTACACAGTCTGTACTCCTGAGTTGAGAGCGCTGATTCTGCTGCAGGGCTGGGCTGTCACTAACACCCTGAACGAAGAGTACCCATTTACTACATCTGAGCAAAGATGGCAAAGATGTAGCCCAACACAACATGATTCATTCTTACAATATTATGAATTATCTAGGGTGCATTTATTATTTCATAATATTGCACCAGAGTGAGTGTGTGTTTGTGAGTCTGCATTTTTGTGTGTGTGTGTGTGTGTGTGTGTGGGCATGAGTATGTCTGTGTGCGCGTATGTGTGCATTCATGCATGTGTGTCTGTATGTGTGTTGGTGTGCTTGTGTATGTGTGTGTGTGTGTGTGTGTGTGTGTGTGCTCGTATGTGTGCATTCATGCATGTGTCTGTATGTGTGTTGGTGTGCATGTGTGTGTGTGTGTGTGTGTGTCTGCACTGTGCCAGCTGCAGACACACGCTGCACTGAAGACAGTCAATGGCCTCCTCAAGTGGAAGCATTTCGCTGGCACCCCAGCCGTGAATCTGATTAACACATGCTGGCATCACATGACAAGAACTTTCATCACAACCCCATTTGCTCACACATGTCCTTTTGATGAACTGTATGCCACGTCCTTGTGCCGCAACTTTTGAAGTACTTCAAAGCGGAGCATTCTACAATTATGAATAAATCTTTATTTACTCCGATCAATCTGTACAGCCGCAAGCATTCTCAATCATGTTACGTGCATGCGATTGTTTAGACTAACGCCTCGCTTGGCGACATCACAACTGACAAGCTCCACAAGAAAGCAAACTTTGATGGCACTGTGAAGAAAGGGTGATATAGTCAAAGTTCCAGTCAGCATGCCTTGAAATCACACACAATACATTTCCAAAATTAATTTAATGCATTAAAATTAGGTTGAGGGAAAAATACAATGTCATTGTCAATTTTCTGAAAATGTAACATAACAACAAGACTTCAAATGCAATTTATAAGGCTTAAGGTCTCCAGAACAATAAAGAAAACACATCATCAATCACCGAGTACCAGCATTTTCTTACCTGGTTCTCCTGGTACAAGATATTCCAGCTCAATGCTGCTTTCGGATGGTGGGCGAACCATTGCAGCTCTATCCTGTGTTTTAGGAGACATGGTAAGTGGGAATAGATGCATTTCTGAGCAGATGGGTAAATATACTGTTACTGCTGTCTGAATAGTTGTGTTTCCTGCTTTCTCTTAGGTCTTTATGAGTTCAATGAAGCTCATAACCCGACATACTGCCAAATGTAAACGAGTTACATGCATTCTTAAACCTAAATTGAAACACAGTCAGCCCGCCTTATCTGCAGTTTTGGCTTCCGTGGTTTTGACCAGCAGAGGTTTGAAAATATATTTTAAAAAAGGCAGAATATTCTTGAAAAGGAACGTCTGAAATCCTTTGTGCGCAGCGTATGCTAGACTCCTGAAGTCGGTATGATTAATGTGGGTTTTAGCAGTTCTTAGCAGAAGTATATGTGGGTTGGGTTTCAAATTATGAACATGTGTAGGGTAAAATTACATTGTTTTGTATATGCCGTCGTGAGCATCCATGGTTTTTGCACATCCGCCGGGGTCCTGGAGCCATATACCATATACCCATGGATAAGGTGGGCCGACTGTTTACTCAAATGTTACTTTCCAGGAATGAGTGAGGTCAATGCATTGATTCATGATTTGTAAAGTTGCATCTAAGCACTGAATCAGCCAGGAAGCGTGAGTCTTAATATCTTAAGAAACCTCCTAAGACTCATTCCCAAGGTCCACCACGTTCTCACTCACTAAAACAAAACCCAGCCACACGTTTCTTACCCAGCACATACAAAGCTCATTCATCTTGCAGAATGAACTGTGGAGAGGACCATAATTCCCCCACAGTCACACATCATAGATGAAATGCATAATTAATAAGCACAATACAAATTTAAACATGCCTCCCATTTGCAGAAACAGTATGCAATTATCATGCAAATGATTACCTATACAGGAACTGTTTGGGAAGGATGTTTATTTTTGGTTTATAAAATTGTATCATTACTCTGTATTGTTCCGGTCTCTGAAAATGAGCCTGTTTTATTATGCAAATATAATTACTTCTGTTTCAAGGGTTAATGGAATTCCATTCATACATATTCTAAAGTGATAAAGTACTTCTGTTAGAGAAAATTGTATTGTTTAGAGGGGGATGTTCACGAAACCGAACTAATTCTCTGAATAACTCAGTTTTACAGCAGTGGATTCGGCGGCTATGAGAAAACAAACTGGAGTGGATCCACAGGGGAGACGGAGCTCCCTGAAGCACGATAAAATCACACTCTGTGCTGTGGTCAATTTATGTGGAGTATATCACCAACACGACAGAGGCAAAGAGGGCTTTCGTCCAAGGCAAGGACTGTTCCACAACAGCAACCACTCATGTGACCCCTCCAGTCCTGTAATAACCAATCATCATAGCCATTTTCACACTCCATACACAACACCGGTTGCATGTTGCCTGTTCTTTCCGAGGAGAAGGAAGTCAGCACTTTATGCACCTGCAGCCTCCAGCCACACAAAGTCTCTTTAAAGTGATGAAAGCGGTGATTTTGAGCTGACCCTTTTCACTTGTCCACCCAGGTGAGGCTGGGTAAATTTGTATTTTTATCAAAAATGACCCTTCACAGACTAAACCAAGCAAAGCCAGTGTGATAGCAGCCAGAATAAAGTGAGCACTGAAACTACTGCTGAAGACAAAAAAAAAAAAAAAAAAAAAAAGGTCAGGCTCTCAATTTGGAGAAAATAGAGAATGATTTTTCTCTTGGAGATGGGAGAGACAAGTGTTAATGCATATCTCTGTAGCATAGTTTATGTAGCCATGACTGACATAAGAAATCATCAACAGAGAAGATAAGAAATTTTGCGCCTCAAGTGCCAAACCCTGAAGAGCAGGCCATGCAGAGCACAGACCAAACGCTGCATTGTTGTCATATTGTGCAAATTGAGCTAAGGATTGTCAAATTCAATATTTCAAATAGCTCTGTCCACAGTTCTCATTTTTCTTAGAATTACATTATCTAACGTTTGTGTATCAAATAACCTCAGCTATCTAGGATTACACTATAATGCAATAAACTATTTATTGACTGCTAAAGACTAAATGTGCATACTCTTTATTGCAAATTATTTTGTTGTTATGCTTTATTACAAATAATTTCCTCAGTGAGGGTTGCATGTGAAAGTCATTAAATTATAAAAAGGTGAAATCACTGGTGCCCTAACTGGTTGGCTTCCCAATATTGTTGCATCTTAGCATTACCAAATGCGTATATGTGGTTCATATGTATTTTTTTTTTGCTTTTGAAAGTTAAAATTTGACTGTAGTGAAAGTAGAAAATGTATGTCTGGTGTTAGCTACAGTGCAGACATCACAACTAAATAAGTACATTTCCTCTAAATGGAAGTGAATTGAAAGTGCCTCACTGTCATACACCTCTTTCATTCAGATAAGAGCTGCCTTTGTACAGAGCACAATGATTGGTGCAGGTCTGGCATCCCTCAGCCTCCTGCAAATGCACTTTGCTGAACAAAGTAAAGTCGATGCATGGATGTGTATACCCTTTTCATTAAAGAGCGGCCATAACATTTTATATAAACCAAATGCATTTATTTTTCTCTGTATCTGCTCTCCTCCAGGCTCTCCGCCATATAAAAGAACCTAATGTTTTCAAGAAAATCCTTGCTTGCAGCTTCGGTTCGGAGAGAGAGGTGAAGGCAAAGCTTTGTAGCTGGTTTTCATTAAATATACAATTTCAGTATCTGTGAGGGTGATTCATTTCTGTTATATAATGCTATTCAGATAGACGGCAGACACATGTTTATTTATTTATTTAGGGGTCTGGCCACATATATCAACTGTAAAGTCATACTTGAAGAGTTCAGAGTCAAAAGCAATTTCAGAGTCCATGCTGGCCATGCCCTGAACCGATAACTCATACACTCAACCTAAAACAAACTGAAGCAGTAAACAGCATGCGGTCTGTGATCATAGTGCGCACATTTCCACTGTGGGTCGGCGGTAGTTCAGAACATCCCAGAATAGTCAGAAATAGTTCCTTGTGTATTTGTTTTATTTCTAATTAGGTCAAGCTCGCTTGCCAGTATTTCTCACCATACAACACTGTGCACAGCCACCGGTCTGGATATTTATGTATTGGGTCCTTAGGCATGGCTTGGAGTAAAGTCACATGATTGCGGTCATGTGACTGCTGGGGGCTTCAGTCCCAGGTGCACCATTAAGGCTTAGGCTAGAGAAGCACTCTGGTGAGAACCGCCAGCTCTGACTCTGCTGGAGAAAAGCAGCTCATAAAGTTGAACTCAAATTTTCAACTTCATCACCCGATGGTGATGGTCTCCCCACACCTGCTAGATACCCTCAGCTTCATCTTTGAACATGTTTCATCTCTGAGATCCTCCAACAGCCTGGGTGAGATGTGATGCATGTCATATCCGAATCTGACAAGCTCCGTATGCGACTACATCTACCTACATCTACCTACATCTACCTGATCTCTGGAGGTTAGCAGTGGGTCAGACATGTTTAATTTGGGTGGGGAAGAAAGGGGAGGGGGGGTAAAGGTTAGTCAGCACATGTGGTCAAACTGATGAATGGAGGACACAAAAATGTATGGTGGTGATGCGACTTTATGACTGTAACAGATGTAACCTCCAATCACTGTCAATCTCAGACTTTGTATTAGCCAAGACAATACCTGTTTTTTCTCCATAACCCATGAACACTATAATTGTTTCAACGTGAAACCTCAAACGCCATAATTCACCGCCTGGACATTGCCCTTGTTTTTTTTTGTTAACCTGCGTAATTAATAGGGGCCCTGAGTGTTGTGTTCAGTTTGTGTGATTACACGGTGTGGCAGTCTGAACTGTATGGGTCTCTCCATTGGGCCGTTGAGTTAGCAGGAAGTTAAAGCTCAAAAGTGGCACGACAGTAAGTACCTCTGCCTGCTCTAAGCACATAAAGGTCAATGCATTACATGTACTTGATAAACAGCTCAGATAAAACATGCATTTCTTTCTTGTTATCATTGTTTCTTCGTATTTTATTGTTCCCAGGACTATAAAGGTTATGTTGCATTATACTGTCTTTTTGTATTCTGCTTTCCTCTGTCCATGAAGGCCAATATTGTTCTGTGTCTGTCAGGACTGGGGGCCCCTGGGCTCTGCTTTTAGAACCTGTGCCATACATCTTTCCTCCATTATTGTGTCACATGAATCCAGGGACCTTGAACACAGTCAGCAAACAGCCGGTACCCCTAGTGCCTCAGTGTCTCTTAAACTGGAAATCGTTCATGATGTACTTCTCTTTATTGTTTTCTAGTGCCTGTGTTCTGGTTCCCATTCCCCCAACAAAAACCATATGGTAGACTGATACATAGATTTCTACACTGATAACATAATAAACAACAATCACTTAATTTCATCAGCATTTGCCACTCAGAGTTCAAAATTGTGGCTTTAGTAAGAATACAGTCATCTAAGTAATATTAGGTGATATTAATAAGTTTATCATAAGCACACTGATGATTTTTTTTAAACCAAGAGATTACAGTATATGCATTTCTATATCACATGTAGAAACCGAATGCATTTACTAAAATTGTGAAGAAATTTATTTTGTGAAATAATGACAAAGTGATATAGTAATAATATATGGATAAAATACTGCCAGTATGATTTAATAACTGCATCTTGGAATGTAGCATCCATCAGATCTGATAGGTGTCACCGTTTCTTATCATATGAATGTTGCATTGATAGTGATGTTTGCATAAGGTGAGTGGCAAGGTGGTACATACAGCTACCATCCACCCCCTTCTGTACCCCATCTCTGGTTTTTATACGTCCTCCCTCAGCATTGAAAGCAAAGTGATGGAAGTTTCATCCGTTCATTTGTTCATACTTTTGTTCATTCGTTCATTTTCATCTGCCCCTTCACCCAGACCTTATTATTATTTTAGTGTAATATGAATGGATATCTAAAACTGAAATGCCAAGATGCATGTACTGAAAAGACCATATGCAAGGCTTAACCAATGAACAGTGTTCATACTTAATGACCCTCCATCATTATCATGCAGGACAAATAGATTAATGAATATTGCATCTGAAATCACTACTATCCACAGTTAGCATAATTTGCTTCAGCACTATGCATTTACACATAGTATATTTGGAATGCTTATTGCTAGTGGCAAGCAATCTGCATGTAACTTACACGCAGTGGCCTTCAACAGGAAACCATCAATGAAATGCAGTCATTTTGAGTTATGGCCTCTTTTTTTTACAATACTAATAATGCAATTCCTGACTGCAGTTGGTCATGGATAACAATTTTATAATCAGACCACACATGCAAAGCCCCCTGTAACTCTCATTTGAAGTAGAGCTAGTACAGCTCATTAGTCATCATAACTATAAATCACAGATTAACAACAGCGCAGAGTCTTAAAATCCCCCTCACACTCGTGCCAGAGGATTCAAAAAAGCAGGCGAGTTAGAGCGGATCAATGCGGTCAGATTGAATTCACTTCATAAAACGCCGGACAAAAGTAGTGAACCATCATTAAAGCAAAAATATGACCCCGTCACAGCTAGCGGTTTATGTTCCTTTTCTTCCCGTGTAAAATAATGATATGTGTGCCAGGCTTATTTTAGATGATGAATTATAGGTCAATATGGCACTTTATAAAAATGACGTACCCAAAATAAAAGAAGGTGAATCATTACAGAGGGCTCTGTTTTGACAGTACAAACGGATGGAGAAATGATTAAACAGACTGTTTTACTGAGTAGAAACTGCATTGTGGAATTAAAAATGATACTGTGGTATCTGTGTCAGGGCAAAGTTTATTTTACAGCAGTTTAGAATGCAACCATTGCTGCCATGTTAGCTGTCATATTCTATTTGTGTTAAATTGGCACCACATTGTTTTGAAATAGAAAGTGTGTGACTTAAGGTAACATACTGTATTTTTAGCATTGTGATAAGAGTTTAAGCAATTAAAGCACAACCCCAAATACACAATAGTATTATATTTATAGCTCTTAGACACATTTCAAAATTCTTACATTTTAATTGACATACTCTATACCCCTTATTGAATTGTCTGTTTTTTTTTTTCTGTTCACATACATCATGATGTCAACACAGCCATTTTCACAACAAAACGGTGCACTGGGAAGCAACACGACATGACCATGAATATAAGATACCATTAGAACTGATGTCATAACAGACGTACGGCATTTACAAAAGGTCAAGCACTTCATTTTGGAACAAATGTATATACACGTTTGTATTATTACACAGTAAACGAAAAAATAATTGCATATAAATTCCAATAATAGCACCTATGATTACCTAATGTGTAATTAAATAATGGAACGTATTGCAGATGTGTGTGACCATGCGTCTGCAGTGGTTGCACAGAGCTCTGTCTGGCTGAGGAAACTGCAGCCATTCAGGCAAACAAATTAGCCCATAGCTGAGTGCATCCAAAGCGATTCCATGCATATCAAAGTGCAGAAATCTGCCAATCGATGCTATTTTTTAATTAAATGTAGATGAAGCCATTTATATTCAAGGTGATCCATGTGCTCGCCTTCACTTCTTGAACTGTGCGATCGCGCAGTTGTAAGTTAAGTTAAACTCCTGCCTCTATCCCAGCCACATTCCCTGAATTCATTTTCCTGATAAAACTTAACGCCGGAACCATGAATGTTCAAACAGGGTTCAATGTCACCAGCCACTCAGGAAATGCTTAGTCATCCTTCCCTGCTATTGATTGGTCGTTAGAGGGAAACTGCAGTCTGTGTGCTTGTCTCCATGGCGTCCAGACCTATGCCATTCAATCACCTCTTTGCTTTCCTCAACCCTGTGGCCTCATCACATTTCTCCTGGTCAAACTATATTTAGTATCCACTGCTAAATATAGACCACGCTATTTGATTCGTACAGTGGTCAGATTAGGTTTGATGAAATGCACCTCACAATGTCACAAATACAGGTAAATTGATTTATATTTCTTTGCACTACCTTGCATTTTGTATCAAAACATATCTTTTGGATGGGGGTATTTTCATTGTAAAATATCATTTTATATATCTTAAAATAGTTTAAAATCCTGTTTATTGAACTGTATATGCCTTTAAAGAGACTAAGCACATTTGATTGAAAGTAGCTCATGGTGTTACATTGTAGATTAAAAATTGGACAGCAACGTGTTTTGTATTGTAATTTTAAAGTCAGGGATATGTTTCATTTCTGTGTAATCACTGTTGCCTTAACACAAGCTACTTTAGAGGTAACTGTCGTACACCCCAATTACTACATCCCTAAATAAATCCCTTCTGTCCCGTTAAGCCTGTTAGACCAAAAATAATCTGCTTGCAACAGACTTTCACCTCTTATCTCTTGCGTATGCATTTTAATGGTTATCCTTTATTTCTCTGATGAGGTACAATTAGAGTATTCTTTTCATTACTAATTTGAGCTTTGTGAAGCTGCATTTACTTGCCTGACTTTTGAATGCATTTTTTTGCCTATGCATCCTGTCTTGGTACTTTGTTGTAACAGTAAACTCCATCCATGTCATTTCAGTACAAACTAGCCTGCATTGATTGCAATGCATTCCATCAACTGCATGTCCTGCCTATATCAGTTTAGTCTGACCTAATTATTCCCAGATTTAAAGCCATGGGTTATTGTTTGATATCAGACTGTCTCTAAGAATCAAGCTGAACACATTTCACAAATATGCACATGTTTCATGGCTCTGGGATAGGTGGAGGGAAGACCAGGGCCCTCTGCTCCTCCCATTTGGACTGCTGTCAGTCTTCCGTCTGGGGAGCCAGCAGGATTTTGGACAGCAGTAGCCTCGCTAACAGGTAGGCTCGATTTATAATTAGCCCTGGCGTAACTCAATAAATAAAAATCTGTTCATTGTAATCGTATAAACTTCACAAGATCACTTTGGACTGACAATGAATAGAAATCATCCATTCAGCAAATAACTGATTTTTAGTTACTGTTATTATGCTGAATATGTGACCTGTGTGCTTTCTGTCCTTCCATGTGGAATACAAGCCACTTTCACCACTCTATGCCACAGGCTAATAAGTGATGTGTCTGCTTTAGTGCGAGGCATTGTCAACGTCAAATGAAAGCAAACACCTGCTGATTATGTGTGCCTCCCACAGCGTCCTGGGTGGGAAAGACTTCCGGTGGGTAGAATGTGGGGTGCGTTGCAGCTGAGGGTGAATTTGGATGGGGGTGAGGGGGAGCAGGGTCGCCACTTGTGATTGGATGGTACAGAGATCAAAGGGACATCTTAGGCTCAACATCATGAGCCAGAAATATCTGAAGGGCAAAAGCACAGAATTTTCAGAGTTCAGAATGACCCAAATGCAGACGGGGATAAATTATAAACCGTAGTTTATTAAGCAGCCAAAAAAATCACAAAACAGAAATCAGAGACAAAGTCCAAAAGATACAACGAAGGTACAAAAAACAAAAGGAATCGGAGAGGTCGAGACCAGGCAGGCAAAAAGTCAAAACCTGAAGTCAAACAAAACAGGTAAAGGTAGATCTGAAAGACAAGAATGGGAAAACGGGCAAGATCAAAAATGGGCAGGCCGATGCAGTGGGGAAAAAAAAGGCTTGAAGCAAAACAGGTAAAGAAACACTGAGAAGAACTTGCAACAAACTGAAGAATGAACAAGATGTAAATGCACAGGACTAACAAGCAAATGAGACACAGGTGAACAACAGGGCAGGTGAAACAAATGAGCAATCAGCTAGGCTGGTAACAAGGAAGGTGGGGCGAACACAAAAGGGCAATGAAAACAAAAGCACATCAAAACACACTAAACAAAACCAAAACACACAAAAACAACCAAACAAAACGTAAAGTAAAAGACAGAAGAAAACACATCACAGGACAGCATCACTGACAAGAGCAGTGAAGGCTGAAGAATGAAGACTTCAAGCCACCTGAATTCAGCAGGTCATCTGCCAGGCCATTTGCTCCTTAGAGTCTAAGATGTGAAAAGAGGCACCCTTTGTTCTTTAATGCAGTAGAGTTCTGACTAAACTCATTCAGAAACTGAAGATGAGTCATTACTCACAGATTACACTGATTATCACTGAGTGTGTATGCTCTCAACACATGCTACAAAAACCATAGACCGCCTATAGGTTTTTGCCACATAAAGCTAAACAATCTGGCAGGTTTATTAAGTCTTCAAACAGTTATTCTGGCAGTAATGTATAGACTGCAAGCACAGATGGGAAATGTTCCAGCAGCAAACCGATACCGGTACTTTCAGTACGATGATTTCTGCTCTCTTACATAAGGGAACATAATCCCAATACCAATGATAAATAAATAAATGATCCGCAAGGTGTGAATGAAGTTTGAAAGCCATTGGGAAAGGAGAACAGCTGTCCCACACCCAGGGTCATGACCAGGGCAGATGGACATTAACAAGGAAGGTTATAAAACAGCAAAAAGACAGACTTTAAAAATGACCACAGGGCTGAAACTAATAGTGATTTCATTGTGATTCTTACTGATGCTATAACAGTAAAGCATCACAATATGTTATGGTATTATGATACGTTGGTCAGAATCTGACCCGACGTTTTCCATCAGAGAAGAACAATGCTTGTCTTGGAAAGTGTCAAATAAGGCTATATTTTCATTATTATAATCAATCTGTATACCAGGCCTATAAATCATTTGGTCTTTATTAGCCCCCGCTTAGCTCAAGTATTCTCTCTTTGCCTTGTGTGATCTTTCAGATGTATGGCAATAAAGCGAAAATGAAACACCCCACAAGAAATCAATGTTTTTTTGTGAATGTTATTTGTTTCATAAAGTCTCCATTAGTTTCATCTGTACGAGGTTCAGTTTTCATTTCATGAATTCAGCAGTGCATAGACCAACATGAGGGGATTGTAATGGCATAACAGCTACACTAATTTTACCCCTGAACAAATTTTCTCACTTGTGGGAGGTTTTCTTGAAAGTGAAACAACATTTTTGTTGTTATTAATCATGAGTGCTTTGGGCCACATGTCATTCCTGAGGAAAAGATGAGCTGGAAGTTGAAGTGGTCAAATATTATATGTCTTGTAAGCTATAAAAAACAATAAATAAATTTGTTTTTCATGAAAAAAAACAATATACATACACATACCCTACAAAGACAAAAAAAAAAGACTAGCCTGTTCATGTTCATTGTCTTTCAGAGTGATGAAGATGGCAGCACACTGGACTGTGAAATGTTTGGTAAAGTTTTTAGCTTCCCAACCTTGGATGAGCCATGGTTTGAGCACCATTTGCACGTAGGCTTATCAGTGATTAGCAGGTCGCTCTCTTCATCTGCTAAAAACCCAAAATAATTCCAGAGCAAACTTTGGTCATTTGGTTTATTCAGCAGAATAGTGTTTGGTAAATGAATGACCATCTGATTATTAATTATTATGAATTATTAATGATGATTAATGACTGAGCTGGTAGAACACAATTCTTCAGCCATATAGTTTTTTTTTTTAAAAACAAACATTTAGATACAGTGTGATTTTAGCATCAGAATGGGTAATATTTATCATAGAGACTGCATGTTTTCTGTATGTTGCAGGTGTAGAATTGTGTCGTATCAGCAGTAGAGTGGGCAATTATTATGAAAGCATAAAAGCTGGTGATATGTCCAGAATGAGTATAAGATAGAAAGTTAAGAGTCTGAGACCACAATTCAACCATGGTATCTGCACTTCATACAACAGCAGAATCTATGCATCCATGACCCAGTCTCAAAAAAAAAAATATATATAAGGAGCTTTAAAAAAGTATGCTCACAGTAAGGTTTAAAAACAAGGCAAGTTCAAAACAAAATCCAAAATGGTAGAATGAGCTCTGGACCTGGACCTCCCAGAGGTGGAAGAACATAAGATGACCTGTTTGTATATAAAATGCAATAAATTAGACAATGAATTCCAACTCCAATCTAAAACCAATATGCTGTACCCATATACCTGTTTAAACCATGTTGTAATTAAGTTTTACCTTTATCACAAACTATTATCTGTGAGACATTTAGGAATGTTTAACTCATTGAACACTTGCCTAAGTTAATTCTCAGCTGTGGTTTTGCTGTACCTGGGCCTGTGTCTTACTAAGCCTGCTGCTCAGGTGGCTGTACAGGTGTTCAGAGGGGACTGATGAGTTCCAAGGGCTCACCCTTTTCTCTTCACATCAAAAATACTCATTCAAATACAGACTTATAGGCATTTTTTTCCCTCAGAAGTTTATACAGTGACATCTCACACAGTACAATGTTCAGTGTTAATTCAATGATTTTAAGTGTTGATTCAACTCTGACAGAGTACATTTCGCCCTACTCTTATAAATGAACACTGCATATTCTAATGTGCCGTAGAAGCAGTGAGAGTAATCCCAAATTAGGCGGCACATCATACTCCACCTAATGTGGGATTATCCAGAATTCATCTGATTATCAATAATGCATTTCAGCATATATAACAAGAAATCACGGTGACAATCATGGGCTATGAAGCTGTGTTTACCAGACATGAAACCAATTACAAATCGTATAATTGTATTCAGCGCACAGACAATAAGGCAGTAATGCTGAGTTCAAATTCCCTCACTTTCCAGACTCCCCAAAGACTTCAATTTTCCCCTTTCTTTCATCTACATGTCATTGTATTTTGTCATTTCACAACTGGAGAAACTACTAGGCATACAATTATATTGAGTAATTGTATGGTTCTCTCAGACTCTCTTCACTCCCCTGAGTAAATCCTTCTGTCTCCATGGAGATGGGCCTTCTCTGCATTCTGCCTTACCTTGAGTCAGGGCCCTTGCCACAAACCCACTGATGCACAAATTATACTCACAAGAATACAATACTTCAGCCAAGCATTTGCCAACACTAACAGAAATTCACTAATACTCACAAACATTTATCAACACTAACAGGCATTCACTAATACTCACAAGCATTTACCAACACTAACAGGCATGCACTAATACTCACAAGCATTTACCAACACTAACAGGCATTCACTAATACTCACAAGCATTTACCAACACATAACAGGCCTTCACTAATACTCACACGCATTTACCAACACTAACAGGCCTTCACTAATACTCACACGCATTTACCAACACTAACAGGCATTCACTAATACTCACACGCATTTACCAACACATAACAGGCCTTCACTAATACTCACACGCATTTACCAACACTAACAGGCATTCACTAATACTCACAAGCATTTACCAACACTAACAGGCATTCACTAATACTCACACGCATTTACCAACACATAACAGGCCTTCACTAATACTCACACGCATTTACCAACACTAACAGGCATACACTAATACTCACAAGCATTTGCCAACACTAACAGGCATTCACTAATACTCACAAGCATTTACCAACACTAACAGGCATTTACCAACACTAACAGGCATTCACTAATACTCACAAGCATTTGCCAACACTAACAGGCATGCACTAATACTCACAAGCATTTACCAACACTAACAGGCATTCAATCCATTAATACATTCACTAATACAAGCATTTGCCAACACTAACAGGCATTCACTAATAACAGGCATTAACAATCCATTACCAACACTAACAGGCATTCACTAATACTCACACGCATTTACCAACACATAACACATCACACGCATTTACCAACACATAACAGGCCTTCACTAATACTCACACGCATTTACCAACACTAACAGGCATACACTAATACTCACAAGCATTTGCCAACACTAACAGGCATTCACTAATACTCACAAGCATTTACCAACACTAACAGGCATTCACTAATACTCACAAGCATTTGCCAACACTAACAGGCATTCACTAATACTAACAATCCATTACCAACACTAACAGGCATTCACTAATACTCACAAGCATTTGCCAACACTAACAGGCATTCACTAATACTAACAAGCATTTGCCAACACTAACAGGCATTCACTAATACTAACAATCCATTACCAACACTAACAGGCATTCACTAATACTCACAAGCATTTGCCAACACTAACAGGCATTCACTAATACTCACAAGCATTTGCCAACACTAACAGGCATTCAATAATACTAACAATCCATTACCAACACTAACAGGCATTCACTAATACTCACAAGCATGTACTAAGACTGACAGGCAATCGCTAATACTCACAAGCATGTACTAACATTTACAGGCATGCACTGATACTCACAAGCATACACTAATCGATCAAATACCTCGAGAAAATTCATGTCAAAGAAAAATAAAACTGAGTGAGGTTGTAATCAAAAAAGAAAATAAAGAGTACAGACATATAAACCCATTGAATTGTATTGTGAACAATCTGACAGAAAATACTCTTGTAACATGCTGGCTAGTTTCCGTTCTTGCCCCCAAAAGTCAATTTTACAGTCTCCAGAGGGTGAAATATTCCACCGATGACTTTATTGAGAAGGCAGTCAGTGTGAAATCCTCCTTACTGGAAAGAGGAAGTCCATTTTCTGTGGGGAAACATGCTTGATTTAGTGTTCTGGAATGTCGATAAAAGTAAGAAAAAGTATGAGAAATGTTTTATTACTTTTTATAAAGACATATTGATCAATGTCATTCATTTATATTCAACTTAATCATTACTATTATAGTGATAACTAACATGTATTGTAGACACAGCCAGATAAGCTGCATCTATACCTTTACAAACCCAGCAGTTAGATACATGTTATATAAAGATAGTTCATCTCTAATAGAGATGCCTTGGTTTACATGTATAATCAATGATAACTAACATTTGAAAGAGATACCTTGGTTTACATGTTGAAGCAACAAGACCGTTTGTTCTATATTACTGAAATATTACTTAAAGTATAATTACTCAGTAATGTCATGACAATTTCACTGCACAATTAAATTGAATATAAAGTGTTACCCAGGTCTGTAAAATGAAAGCAGAAAAAAACAATCCAAAGATAGGCTTGGTTGGCTAGCCTTAGTTTCTGCACATCATGCCATCACAGTGATGATAAGAGTGACGTTCCTGCTGCGAACTGCATTTGCTGCATTGGAAATATTGTGCTTGCGGTTGGAGTGGGCAACGTGGACATCCTCTCGAAAAGATGCAAATCCTTTTCAAATGATACTGTAAAATAACAAACACAAAATAGGGTTCTATTGACACTGTTACTTAATGGCAGGTAATATTGTTCCTTAAAGAAAAATCTGTACCACCAAGTCCAAAGGAACGTATAGTACAGCAGTCCATTATTGCAGTAAAAAAATCTATGTTTTCAAAATAGCTTTCAATAATATAAGTACTATACATAAAACATTTATCACAAAAAGCTGCAGCATGAAGGCTAACTACACTTTACACGACTTTCATTTACAAAATCTCATTTCTTCTCTCAGCCAAAAAAAAAATAAAAAAAAAAAAAAAAAAAAACTAAAATGTATCTTACTCCATAAAACAGGTTGCCTCCAGGTGTATGTGAAGAATGGGGACAGGAGCCCCAGCGCTTAGGGGCTGTCTATTAGCTGGGGTGAGAGTAAGGAGATTTCTTGCATGATTCACTAAATGGCTTTATACTGTCTAACACAGCTTGATATTCCCCTTTTAAAGGCTTAGCATACGCAATGACTTCTGATTTCTACCTGCAGAATGACTATATCCTTTCCTTGGGCTGTTCAGACTCACTTTTTCAGTGAGGGTGCTCTATCAAAGCAAGGTCAATAACTCAGACACAGTCACTGCATGTGGGAGGAAACTGCAAACGACATTAGGGGGAGTAGGCTGTCGTGTAAATGGAACATTGTAAAATATTTAACTTCAAACACATCAATGTACAGCGGCGTATAAAGTAAAGACACGTGTTGTGTGTGTGTGTGTTTGTGTGTGTTTGTGTGTGTGCTGCAGATGATTACACAGTGGCTAGGACTCAAGAGCACCAAAATATGACTGCCTATGACTAAATCCACACTGTTCCAGACTCAGCCTAAACTGGGTAAATTAATCAGTCTCATCACCATAGCAAACTCATCTGACTGGCCGTGTGCTTGCAGGGTCATGAACCGAAAGTATGTTGACTCTACGTTCCTCTGACTTAGTAAATGATAGGAGCTAATTACATAGTCCGTCAAGATCAGTCACCGATTCATTCAACACAATCAAATGTTATGCTCTCACCACATGTGTGAAATGCACGCCCTTCCTTCATCCCGTTACCCATGTGTTGGCGGTGGGGTCAGAGGGGTTAACCGGTATGCAAAATGCACTGAGGAGTTATGTGTCCTGACCTCAGAATGCTAACCATGTCCCGCCTTACTGTGGTCACTAAAGAACTCCACTGCCCTTGTCATCCGGGGGGTGTTCCCCTGGAAGCTGGGCTGAGTTCCCAGTCTAGCCAGATAATCACCTCCGACTTTAATTGGATATATAAATCCCTTCAGCCGATCCACCTCTGATTTGTAGCGATCATTCAGGTACAAAATGGCCGCCATGCCTCATTCAGGTGGATCCTTTACATGGGTGGCGTTTGAGGCCTGAGAGCCCGCCCGCTTTCACTCTGAAGCTCTTTGAAATTCCTGACAGGAGCTATGGTGATATGGCTCTGATATCATTCATCATTTGAATACTCAAATGCAATTTATTATTATTATTATTATTATTATTTTGTTCCTTTCCTGGTGGTTTAGTGAATTATTTTCCACACAATGCACTGCAAATGGCAGCCATGGGGATGAGAGGAAATTGAAAGTGTGAAGGTTTGAGAGGGAGTACAACTCTTCACAATGTGTTTATTCAATGAAATATTTATACAACCACCTTGTTATACAACTTGTTTTTCCATTATTTATGTTTATGGCTACCTATTGTTTTCTTTTTTTGTCACGTTATTGTTTGGCAGTGCCTCTCCTTTTTTTTGTTTTTCTTTTCTTGTGCACACCTCTGTAATATCCTCAGACTAGTTCAATGTGAATGCTGGAACACAGGACTTTTGCACAATCTTTTCCTTCAGAAGCGTTTGCAAACGAAAATACCAGAAAACAGAAATAAATTCAATCAATGTCTGCCTCCTAGCCTCTCATTTTTTCCATTTGATTGTCGAATGTCCATGGGGTTACAGGCTTTATTTTTGGTTGGAAATCAACAGATACAGCAGCCCTCCTGAACTGCACATGGTTCCAGGCCTATGTACAGCCATCTGTTCAACGTCCTGATTTTCAAACTGCGTGTAATCATGCCATGTCTAACTTCCCTGTGCTATCCAGGCTCCCCTCAAGTAATTAATAAATGTACAACAACAGTCCTCCATGAATTAGCTACACTGTGATGTGTGTGGGCAAGCGTTTGCGCTTTATCTCAGTAGGGCTGGGAACGTGTTGATGATAAATGCTATCATATAACTCCAATAGCATTCTGGGAACAACAGTTTTTAATTAAAAAAAAAAAAATGTATCGCAGTACCGAATATCAAAGCAAAACATTGCTTGCTTGTACTTCCTTCTTTTTAATGGTTTCGTCCATATCTTAGCATGTAAATTGTGCTTGGTAGTAAAAAAAAAAAAATGAGTGTCTGAATTAGTTTTCCCTTGAGTAATAGTGGAATCAATTACACCCTCACTCAGTCTCAGGAGAAGTCTGCAAAGCATATATAGCCAAAGCTTATGGATAAATCTGTGATGCAAAGGAGATTTAGCCCAGATCTCCTGGAACGAATCTTTTTCCATCTCAGGTTAATTATTCCTCATGACTTTGGAGATGGAGAGGCTGGAGGAGAGGATCAGATGGGGATATTTATGTCGTCTTTTGTGATATATTTCTCCCGGGGTTGAAACCAGTCCATTGATCTCATGATTAATGAACCAGGTGGTGCTGTGGACTCTGGATCCGGGGGGTTGCAAGTTCAAATCTTGACCATTCATACTGATTCATACATATAGTAATTCATCCAGCACCCAGAGGTCAACATTTATTGGCCATCTGTAATTATAACACTGGGAACTTTGTCATGAAACCTCGTTATGAAAGAGCAGCCTGCACAAATAGTGTGTGGACAATCAGTTATGACTCAATCCTTTAGGCCCCAAGGTAAGGCACTGATGGTCAGTTTTGCAAAGGGATCAAGTGAGCAATAGGTCTGAGCATCTGAGAGACAGATGTATATATAAATGAAACACATCTGTAATCTAATACAGGACCAAACTGGCCCCAGCCCAGCAGCTGAGGGGTGTGATAAAAAATTAGCCCGGTCTTACAGCCACTTCCATGGGCCATGGGCCTGGCTCAGTTTCTTTGTTGTCCAGTATGGAGAAACATATAACAAAATAAAAAAAAATTACTTGTAGAAAAGAAGATAATTTCAGAGAGAATCATTTATTTATTTTTTTAACCATCATGCACACCATGGCAAAAATAAAAGGATGCTGCTTTAGAGACACAGAGAACTAAATCACATGACTGTTCCCCTGGGCTTGACCTCTGTTCCGACTGTTGTTGTGGGTTTGAAAGCTTCAGTAAAATAATTCTGTGTAGAAGACCCCAGGAGCCATGGAAGTGTGAGTTGTAATTTAATTTCATTCACACCACTCATCCCACTTAGCGGCGGCAGAAGGAATGGCTTAATTTGCTGAAGGGCTCTCTCAGAAACCTTTCACTTTCAGAGGCTTCCGAGAGTACCCTCAGAGCCCCCCTCCTGCTGGGATTTTAGCTGCTGTGCAAACCTCTGTCTGTCTGCATGATATTTAGTTTGATTTATTTACTTATTTTAACCGGATTGATAAAGACAACCACTCTGTGCTGTGGTCATCCTGACCAATGGGGGCGCTATGATTCTGATGTGTAGAACAAACCAGTATCATGTGTTGAGGGAAGCCTAGTAATATTCTGGATCTTGAACTCAACTTCTGTTTGGAGAGGCAAAGGGAGAAAGAGAGAAGCATTAATCATTCTTCCATTCAATATTACTTTTCCCACCTTGGCATTTTTTTGTGGTTCTTGTAGCGATTTGACTGAACTTAGTATGTAATTGAATGTTTTAAAAGTATACAAACGATCTCAAACTGAATTGGGTGCAAAACATGCTATTTTATAGGCTGGAAAAATGATTCTGATGGTTCCTTACAGGCCAAAGATCCTTTTGGTTTAATCTAAATCGTGCTGTTTGATAGCATTGCATTCGCCTGTAAAATGGCTAAGTGTGTTTTATTGAATCTGGTGGGAGGTCTTAAATAGTGTAAAAGCGCCACAAAGGAATCACATCACAATATAATCAAAATGTATTTCATTTGTCTGTTTTTACTTGTCACATTGGCATCTGCCTACATTTCCATACGTCATGAATGCATCTCACTTCATTTTCTCATCTGCCTCTGTGTCCATCGCTCCCGTGTGGATTTTAGACTCATATATCTGCACTCAGAATATACCTCCATGATCCATTTGTGAGAGACCCAGTTTTTCTGCAGAAAAAAAAGAACAAGCGAAACAAAAGACCAGCACTAAAAATGCTGAAAACCCCCTAATGGAACATATATTTCCAATGTACAGTTGTGTTATGTTTTACATGATTTTCATCCATGTGTATATTCAAAAGTCATGCAGTGTTGTGCAAAATGCAGTAAATCGCAGGTGGCCATTTGCATTCCATTGTCCGCCATGCAAAGAGAACAATTTAAATGAGGAAACAAAAGTATTCAACAAGAACAGTTGGACACAGCAAAAAAAACCACGATGAAAGAACATCTTTGGCTCAAAGCTGTGTTTTGGAGCGGTAACCCTCCATTGATTTTTGCGTATAGCCACCTCCATTAGAACCACATACGATCATTAAAATCTGCGATGCATTCCTTCATTGCTTTGAAATTGTATGATTGCCACAGTACAGAAATGCCTTAATTGAGCGTTTACTGGTTAAGCCTGTGTGTCTGCAGAGCTCCAGGCTCATTTGGCCCTCCCCCATGGAGCTCACAACCTGCATCTCCTGTCTGATCCAGTGCAGGAAAAAAAAAAAAAAAAACCAAAAAAAAAGAACAAAAAAAAAGAACAAAACTCTTCATCCCTGGGCTATTAACGGAAGCTATTTTGATTCCATTTAAAGCTGAAGGATTCCTTTGAGCTTCAAAACAGTCCTTCACTCTGACCTGGCATGGCTGTCAGTTTAAATATGCAAATTAGTCATGGAACGCATGATTTTCTCCCACGGCGAGGTTCCCCGTAAATACGTTTGAGTGATGAACACATACGAACAGTCAATTACAGACACGAACCAAATGCAATCAGGGATAAATGCAGCAGTGACACTAATATGTCTGTGTCTTTTTGCGTCCAATAAATATGGTTATGTAATACGCACGTGGGAACTTTGAGTGCTTCACATGTGAATTGTGGTACGGATCAGGTGAAATGTCTAACGTCGGCCGTAACTATGCCGACTGAACTCTCCGAGATGGTTCTAGGGATTTTGGAGGCCATGGACGTCTTTTACTCTGAGACGCTGCAGTCTGCATTCCCTGATAATCTGATGCTTTATTCGCTGGCAGGAAACAGCTGAAGCAGTATTACAAAAAATAAATAAAATAAATAAAGCTGAACACAAGGTGGGGAAAGTTTAAACTTTTAGCTTGCCGGCGTTTTGAGGTGTATTTCATTCGTCCTAAGCTTGTATTGTTTTTGATAATAGATTCCATACTCACAGCATTACTGACGTTGTAGATTCCATAAGTCATTGTATCTGAATTTGTGTGATTATGTGATCCTGAATCTACACAATTTTCTTTATGGAACAGCTGCAGTCTGTAAGAGGAATCATCTTGTGGTGTGTTGTGATGTTGTGAGACTGCTGTGTGTAACTGGGTTTTAACAATAAACGCTTGGATACGTTGTAAAATGTAAGTGGAAAAATGCATAAGCAGAAGTTTCATAGGCATTGCTGTCAGTTACAATAATGGTAAAATCTATAGCTGAAGTATGACGGCACTTAAACTTACAACTGGTGGCTGTACATTCTGAAAATGAATCAATTACTAATTAAATATGAGCAGTGAGTCTCTGATAAGAATCAGCAGCGAGAAACAGAGAATGCGACATGAACAGTTCTGTGCAACATCAATCCAATACACAGTCCACATGGACGATGAGAAAGGAGCATAAGAGAAGGCTCAGAAAAGAGGATATAGTACAGATCCTCATTTAGATATCTGTGCATACTTCCTTTATGGACATTATTAATTAAATATAGTAATTATACAATGCATTAATTAGGCTAGTGATCAAACAAACATTTCTTTTTAATGTATATTGGACAAATACATCATGTGCACAGTAATCTCTAATGCTGTGCAACTGTAGACTGTCAATACAATGCAATACATGATAAGGCAGATAGGTAACTCGCTCTCTTTAGAAGGTAGTGAGTGGGTAGGTCCCACCGCGAGCGGACAGGACTCTTTACATGCTCTTTAGTGACCCCTGCTGGTCACTCAGGTCATCCTGCAGCCCCTGGCCAGACATTGCTTCATCATGTGAATTGGACCGTGGTCACACTTCTTTGATTTTAGTTTCACGCTTAACAAATCAACTAGTTATTGCAGTCCTGTCTAACTGGATAATGTGAAATAAAATGGCTTCCTGTTTCTTAAAGGCATAGGGGAAACCATTATAGATTTCCAGACAAGCTACTTGTTACTTATTAAGGCCATACATGCCTCAAGAGCCTGCCATTCAAATACTAATTTGATATCGCTTTATAAAAATAGAGTAGGAATAAAAGTAATGGTCACATGGGACAGAATCACACCACTTTGATCATGATGAGCTGTGTATGATCAAATTACAATATTCATAGGGAGGCATGTCCACTGTGTTTAAGGGAAATATGACTAAATTATGGAAACATGCTTTCCAAGGAGTAGATTGATATACAATCAAGTTAAATATCCCAATCATCCAATTACATATGCAAATGATCGGGCTCAACCAATACTGTGAATGGATGAGTACTAATATTAATAACGCGTTTCCAATATAGTACCCAATTTCTGTTCTCTGAAACTGTATCCTATTAAAATCAAAAACACAGTAACATGGCATGGTCTGCATGGATTTACAAGGAAATGCTTTTTACAGAACACAACATAAAGTTTGGTAAGTTATTTTTGGCTGGGAAAACAGTTCCAGTTGGCTGTAAAATTGGATCCAGGCTTTCATATACTTGGATTCAGAACTGAGAAATTTGTTTTTGTTTGAGTGGAATTGCTGTTACTACATTCTAGATGGGAATTACTGTAAAACAACTTTGACATTGAAATCTCATAGATAAGATGGATTAAAAGATAAATGTTACAGTACACCATAGCTTTAATGAAACAATACTCAGTGGCCTGTCTTATCGCTTTAATGCTATAGAAAATAACAGATATCCTATAGATTAATGGCTGCCCATTATAAAAAATAAAATCTGCCTGTCTGAATTCATGGGTTACATGCTGTTCCTTGAGGGATTTCACAAGCCACCAGGGACAATCTATTGTGCTGACTTTGAAAAAAGATGATATCTAATAGGTGAAAATCTGAACACAAGACCGTCTGCCTTAATGTATGGCGGCATTGAGTTCTGAGGTCCACTCCTCTGGTCTTCCTTGGTTTTCTTTTCATATAATTGGATAATGTCCTTGCTGAATGTCAGCGATAGAGCCATTGGTGTCTATTTCTATTCCATTGCTGCCAGGAATGAATTATTATTTTTCAAAGAATCCATACATTTCCTGAATATCTTACTAACCGGCAGCCATATCATAAGTGCATGAGTCAAATTGTCATAAAGATTCCAAAGGATTTTTTTTTTCCTGCCTCAAGTCCAATCAATTGCAATAAAACACGTCTAGTAGAATGATAAAATAACCTCAGAATCAGATTCTGTCTGAGTGTACATGAAAATACATAAATCCCATCATTCGAAACAAGCCATACATAAGTGGTTTCATACAAAAGGGACACCTTTATAAGTGCCATGCTATAAGGTAATATTAGCTTATAAACACCTCAATGACTTCTGACTCTCAATGCTGTTTCTCCCCATCGTCTTGCTCAAGGTAGAGAGTGAGCCGAAGTGTAATTAATGCCCCTGTAACAACATTATCAGGCTAATAGTTTTCTTTTTTTTCCACCCTTAGGGATTCGGTCCTTGAGGGTCTTTATTTTATCATTAAAGAACACCACCTGGCCGACAGTGCGGGGCACAGCCCCACTCTGAGTTAATCCTCAATTTACAGTCTTAAACAAACCCCGATCTGATTGCAATTACAGAAGCAGCATGGAGGCGGGTCAGGGAGGCCGAGGCAGATGGGCCATCAGTGCCTTATACTCGCTCCAATGGGGTCGTTCAGCGAGAGCGCGGGCTCTGCTTCAGAGCAAGCGCAAATTAATTAACATTTGACATCACAATTCATACAGACTGCGTTAAACTGCACACAAACAAACACAGAACTAAATGCATATCATCATACTATTTCACTTGCCGTGTCATTATTGTGATGTACCTTACATTTCTGAGGTAAGGTATATTTTAGGTAAATCTCGATGAGAAGTGTGGTTAATGAAATATAATTCCAAATGGAGAGTGAGACAGGGATGCTGTCAGTCCTCTCCATCGTTTTATAAAATGTTCTTGTCACAGTGTGTCCTGGTGTTTCAGGCAGAACGGCAGAAAAGCAAACTATTTATCGCTGCTTCATGCTCTGTCAACATGTACTCTTGCTGCTGCCACCTAAATATTATATTTACTTTAATAAGCAGTTTATACAGGCACAATTTTATTACCAAAGTTGTTCTTTTTTAAGTAATAACATCTAAAAACAAACATGTGATATCTAATCATTCCTTTGATATGTACTGAGTACAAAATAATGACCACACAAATCAGGAAAAAAAAAAAAAACTTTTTTTTTAAACAAATCCTACATAAATTATTAAAAATGCTAATCCTACTATCTGCTTATTATGCTTATTATAACACTTATTATAACATTTTATTAATAGTTAGTAGCGTGTTAATGACTACTATGTAGCAGTACATATTTTTTGGGAAGTTTGAGATTTATTGTAGTCAGCATTTAAAACAGAAATATGCCCTAACCAGAAATGTAACCTTTTAACGTGTCTGTAATTTTGGGTGCAGTTTATATTTTAGTTTATAAACACCTACGTAAGCAAGTGCACTTTCATAAGATTTAGTCTCATAAGTCTGTGTGTGTGGTTTCTCTCTGTGGAAGCATGCAAAGCAGACGTTTCTTAGATAACACACAGTTACATAATTATCCTCCCATATGTCCCGTTTCCCATCCTTTGCTTGTGTAATGGCGTGCGTATGTTCTTCCAGTTGCCCTAACCTGACTGAGACTGAATATTGGACTCTGATATCAAACTCTGACGTTTACAGCATCTTAATTACCATAGAGAAAACAGCACACCCAAAAATAAACAAGTAGCCTAACACATGCCATAGCTTTTGCAGCATAGTTTTTATTCTTGAAGGCATAACTGTCAATTTTAACTCATACATTTTAGATGCTTTAAAACATTCCATCCCCAGCTCTAATGAACAGGATATCATCTCTGTCTGCCCGCCCCCCACCCTAAAACCCAAGCAGGTACTGCTTACACCCGGACTCATTCTGAGATCAGCAAACTCAAATTGAGCCTCTGCAAAAACAAGCAATCAATCACTGACTCACATCCAAAAGAAAGTAAATCTGCCGCACACGGGGTACGAAGCCGGCTTTCTCAGTCTGTCTCTGTCAGTTCCATAGTTTAGTCACTCCCATAGTCCTGTTGTTTTTGTACAGAACTCATGACTTTAAAGAATAAAAAATGACTGGAGACAGCTGCAGCTGGAGGCCGCAGTCCTAGTTAAGTCAAAGCCCATTGTTCCGTTTTACCCTTACATTTTAATAGCAGATGTGTTGCAGGTTTATTTTTTCCACTTCCTGAACTTTTGCTCCTCACATTTCAGCAATCATCACAATAAATATAGTGTATAATATTAACATCAATAAACATCTACCTGTTTATAAACATCTGTCTGCTGTTCCTTAATAAGCCCGTCACATGTGTCCACTCATTAGACATATTGGAAAATAACCTGCCATGAAACAAATTTAGCAATATCAGATTTTTTGATGCAGTGTAACTATCTGTAGATGCTTTCAAAATCATTTATGTATTTTCATTTGCCAATGTGTGGCAATAATGATATGTCATAGTCTGTGCCAGGTCTGGAGACCAAAATTAGTTTTTATTTTACCAGTATGCTTGTGGCCCACAGGGAACCTTGACATGGACCAACTTCAACCACTCAATGTCTGCTACGTAAGTGGCCGGTGGAGATCACTCCATGCTTAAAATGGATGGTGATCTTCCATGACATATTAGGTACATGTAGCTTGTGCTGAGTACAACATTTGTGGCAAATGTAATATTGATTCTCAAAATTCCTTATTCTTACATTTCTCTCCCTGTCTGAGTTTGAGGGCATTCCACCCTGAACCCTTTTCATGGCACACTGCTGCAGCTGAGGAGGTGTGGGCCTGGTCAGCTGCTGTTTGACCAGTAGGGGGCACTGTTCCTATTGGACCAATAGCCTCCCGATGGCTCATCTGACTGGCTGCATAATCAGTTGCAATTGCAACATGTTTGATTGTCCACATTGTCATAGGGATCCCTATAATTATTCAATGACGGAACCAGCCAGTTTCACTTGATGGCAAGTTTGTACTGAAAAAAAAGTAATAAATTGGGGTTGACATGATTTTTAGAGCACAATATTGACTGTAGTAATTACAAAAATCCTTCACAAATCCTGCCATGACTTTTTTTTTTTGACAAAAAGCATATGTATTTGAATTACTTGTTTACTTTATTTATCTGTTCAACTGTCCGTCAGTGAAACACTGTTTCTGAACTGCTTACCATAGCAGGTTTCGTACCAGCGCTTACTTATGTACATTTGTGCATATGGTAGCACTATATGACAGATAGGTGTAGCTGACAGCTTGTCTGTCTAAGGAATGCCCTTTCACATAGCTTCCTTTTATGCTTTCATGTAAATTGGGTCACGAGTAGCTTTCCAACAGTGAGAAACCCTCACTGTCCGTAGAAGACATGGTCAGCACAAACTAATGCAGTCACATGGGACTCCACACTGCATGCGATAAATCTTTTTCAAAAAAGTTCCAGCAGAAGGTTTGCAGGTTTGTGTATTTTTCCAGAACAATCAGCGAGGAAAATATATGGGTTTGGCAGAATTTTCCACATTCTCTGTGAGCAATATGGTGTTAGAATTGCTTGCACAGGCAGTGTTCCTTGTTTACATGATGAAAAAGACCAGGGGGAGCGTAAAGTTTCAGTATACCTCAAAGGCACATAAAACAAATGTAAAAGACCAAGGTGGGAATTCAATCAAAACCACTTGGTCTTATCAAGGTCTTATGCTTTTTTTTGTTTTTGTTTTTTAATGAAACAATATATATATATTGTATTCAGTCACAGTAATCTGTCATAAAAAAATCATGTTTTGCTCCATAATAATTTCATAAAAAATAACAAACACTGGTCCTATTTGAGTTTTACACATTATGAATTTTTCGAAAGTAGGACTGCGTTGATGCCGATCATCTCTTAGATTTGATTGTTTCTCCTCTCATACCGGCTAATGGGGCCAAATAATGAACTATATAAACAAAGCTAGTGACTGTGAGTGACAACTCTTATCTTTTGACACTGTGGATTTACTCATTCTATTTGTACAGGATTTTGTTTTTTTCTTCAACAAGAAAGCAGAACGGTGATAAAACAAACTAGCTATTCACTGGCTTGTATACCCAAAATGAATCTGTTTTATATAATCCAAAATGTAACATTATTGGTTGTATTTTAATTGAGGAGCACACATAATATTCCTTGTATTTATTTACCAAACATCCTCACAGCCAAATTCAGCCCAAGCTGTTGTTGGCAGGTTTCTTCTGTCTTTCAAATGAATGGATGGATGAACATATTTATGCACAATTAATATTCGCCTTTGAGGGGTCCCCATATTGTGTTGCTATATATGAGCTGCATACCAAACTCCTACAACACTGATAATGCATGCTGACGTCTGGCCACCGGCCTGCTCAGCTGGGATATTCTTGGTGTCGTCCTTGGAAGGCGCTTTTTTTTTCTCCTGCAGCGATTCAGTCTCAAACTGGGGCGGATAAACTCACGCGGGCTCCCCGGAATATCTGCACAGTCTCCCGCATTCCAAACACACAGACCGACTGAGTGAGAGAGAGCGAAATATGCATTTATATCCAGCTTTCCAGTTTCTACCATGGGATCCGTTGCTCGACGGCTATGCAGGTGATAAATTATGACTGAAAGGAGGAGCAGTGTGGAGTAATGTGGTGACCTACATTAATTAATGGCCATGCATGGTGAGCTGAGTAGGATGAGTGTGTTTTAGAAAGATGGTTAGGCTGGGTGGTATGTTCGAATGGGTAATGACGGTACATCCCAAAGATTTCTGCAAATAATTAAACCAATGCTATTTCTGCCTTCCAGCTGGTAGAAGGTAGTTTCAGTCTGGTCCCTCGCAATATACTTCTTGAAATAAATACGATATGAAACTGTTCCAGATGCATAACTCAGAAGTCTGCCCAGGCTAGTCAATGGCATTGCACGTAATTTTAAGAAATAGCACACCATGCTGTTGATACTAATTGGAGCTCATGATAATTAGTCATATATAATTAAATACAATTATTAACCACAATCAGAACTGACACATTCTGTTTCATTAGTAGTTGGAATTGAAATAGAAAATGTAATTTCAGATTAAAATAATTAAATAAATCCTTTTGAGGTGATTTGTTTCATGATTTGTTGTCACTAAACAAACAACACTCATTTAAAATTATCTGCATATAATCAGTAATTGTAAGAACATAAATTCAGGCTTCAATTACTTCTTAGCTGGTGTTCTGTCTTCGGTTCAGAAATATCTTGTAATTGGAGAGAGATCTAATGGTAATTGGCCTGATATTTCACATGGTGGTTTTGTTGAATCTCTTACAAAGGACAATAAGTGAGCTGAATTGTTTTTATTGACTGAAAATAAACAGCAGGCATGTAATAATTAAGAATGCCATTACGCATGTGTATCTCAGGCGCAGGTTAGCAATACTCAACATACGGCCTGTTTTGTGTAAACAGCGCTGTCGTCATGCTGACTGATGACAGGCGCCCTGACTGCACATCCAGGAAGCCGCACCCACATCCCTGTCGGTGCCATCACATCCGCTGAGCGAAACTGTGGATTTGACAAAGCGGAGAGGGCCGTGTGGGGAAAGGTCATCGCTGCCTCTCCTTAATGGTACGGCTGACCTTTGTGAGAAAACCACCCACAAAACCCATCCCACACTATATATATATATATTTTTTTTTTTTTTTAAATCTTGTACTTCATGTCCTGCCTTTCTTCACATGAAGCTGCATGGTGTACCATGCTTATGATGTACACTACAGAGAACAGAAGTCATTAGTGTGGAGGATGCTCCGTCTGCACCCGGGTAAACCAGCTGTCCAACAGCAACCAGACTCAAACAAGTAATGGCAATAAAGACAGAGGCCTGGGGGATACGGCAGAGGTCTATATCACACATCCATATCGATAATCTGCTCTTTTCCCAACAGCAATATGTATCATTACATGTCATATACTATACATATGAAACAAAATCGCCTGTTTCAAAAGGTAATTACAGATGTTTATTCCGCCTCATAATTTTAACAAGAATCCTATCAGCTGAAAGTTCAGCCATCATCGATTGTTCTGCTCTGTAAATTTGCAGAAGTCATTTTGACACATAAAGTTCTGCTCGTTAGCCAGACTTGAGGCAGCAAAATGGATATCACAGTATTAAAAAATAATGTTATATTATATTCAGTCTGTGGGAGCTGAAACGATAGAAGGATTCCATCCAATCATGTGCAGTTTAGGCTCAGGGGGGCAACGGCCCAGAGAAAACCGATCCTGTCAAATAAACCAAATAAAAGCCAAAGGAGAGGCAGGTAGGGAGGGCAGGAAGGAGGGAAAGATCAGCACCAGACTGATCCAAATACAATGTGACACGGCTATTGACCGTGTCATCGGCGAGATTTTGACAGGAGGGAAGTTGGCTGCATTGTGTGCCTGTCTCGTTTTCTTTCTCGGCTAAAAACTAAATCTCTTTTCCAGAGGACTGGGGAGTTTGCAAATAGAAGAGGTAAATCCTGATAATGTTATTTGTGCAAATGTTCGCACAGCTTCTATTTTCTTGTAATTGCAAGATGAAACACATCCAGAGATCCCCCTCAGACAGAGATAATGAGTTGAAATGTCAGTTTTCATTATGCTTTTGGTAATGTTGGGGTATAAGCCTGTCAATGCTTTATCCTCCGTGGCGCGGTATTTCTCCCCATGCGCTTTGTTAGAGAGTACATCTGGCGTTTGGAGATTGTTCATCAGGGTTCCCTGTCTTTAATTCACTACTCAATGATTGATGAGGGAATCTGGGGAGTTGGGGGAGATGGGGGGGGGTGAGGCCATGTCAAGGAAAAGAGACGTCTACAAAGTGCATTAAACTATTTTATGTTTCTGTGCATGAGCGGGGGCTCTGACATCTCTCCAGTTTGACTGAATCCCTTGGTGGGGGTGGGGGGGGTGGGGGTGATGGTGGGGTGGTGAGGGGGGGGGGGGGTGGGGTTGTGATGGTGCGGTGGTGAGGGGGACGTGGGGGGGGGGGGGGTTGTGGAGGGTAGAAAAACAGGCTAGGAGCATAAAGTGACACCCCCCCCCGGCTTTGGAAATTAATCAAAAGGGAAACCCAAAATTGTTTCATGGAGGCAGTGCTTGAGGTTTGTTTTTTGTGTCTGTTCAAATTACCATAGATCCAACCAGCCTCATCCCACTGGACTGCCATTAAAATGCCCTTTTTACACATGTACAGTATCTAAGCTCCTAATTAAGCACATTTGCCTTTAATCTACAGTCCATTCTCACTAATACATTTGGAACACAAAAAAATGGTTGGGCTTGCATCCTGGACAGCTGTTTCAGAAAATGTGTATTCAATGCATTGGTATGACTGCATGAAGTGGCAATTATGCTCGGTTTGCATTGGTGTTCCAGCAGACAACCTGTCCCGCCTTGTGCAGGGATCTGATTTGTTTTGGCCCAGGTGTCGTCTACATGCCACGCTGTGATGCCAGGTGTAATACCGAGGCTTGCTTCCCTCACCGTTCCTGTTGCCCCAGGATCTTTCTGTAAATGGGAAAGCGATCCTCGGTAGATCCTCTCGGTAAGTTGAGGGTGTGGCGAGAGGAAGGCATTGAGGCTACATCTCCTACAGCACTCTGCCACCTTGGGAAGGAGATTATACGAGCAGCCAATAGCTATCCTTGTAATCCCCCCGAAAATTCCCACCATTCCCTCTGCTTAGAACAAGGGACAACATCCTCGCCCTCCCTGCTACAGCTACCCAGTATGAAGAACAAAACAACACTGAATGAGAATCATTTTTTTAAATGCCTCACATGTGATCCACACACATTTCCACATACATGCTGCGTTTTGCCACATGTATGAACCATCTGATTGCACGCTGTGACACTTTCATTCATATGTCCTTATATACATAAACATATCTACATATCAATAAATACAATGGACATAGCTGCCCCTAATGAACGAGAAGAGAAGTGGAATGTGAGGCATGTGTTTTACTGAACGTGTTGCATGGCATCCACACTCATACCACACATTTACGACCCATCTGATTACATATTGTGATATATTTTACTTACTACCCAGACATCCACTTTTATATGTCCAGTTTCACAACTGGAATCCATGCAGTTTAAATGTAATGTAATATTAACATAATAAAATGGAATTAATCAATTAATAAAAATAATGAAACCCCTCGTCCATCCTGCTGATGGGCACAGCTCTGCGTAGGCCCCTTATCACCATTATCCTGCGGTTTACCTCTCTCTCTCAATCCCTCTCTCTCTCCCTCTCTCTGTCTCTCTATCTGGTGCATGGTGCAAGAATTGACATGACAGCCGGAGCGACTCCCGGGCTTACAGAGCTGCTGATCAGGGAGGGCTTCACCACGCTGGGGAACGTGATGGACTTGGCAGGCCCACAGCTTGGCGATGTGGGGGCGGTGGCTGCCGGGCTGGGGGTGTCCAGCTTGTAGCCCGTGTGCTGGACAAATGGAAGCAGGTGATTACAGAGGAGGAGCGAGCACTGCTTATGGGCGTGCGCAGAGGAGGCGGCGCTCTCATCAATGGTGACCCTTTTCCTAGTGTTGGGGTTACCCCTGACCTTGCTGGGGCTGTGATGTACCTTTGCTCAATATTACTGGTTTGGTCAGTATGGACTTGGGTAAAGCAGAATGGAACACTTTGGAGAGGGGGATTGTTAAATCTTTGAGTACAGACAAACTCAATGGCAGGGTGGATACTCAGAGGAGACCTTAACTGGGTTTACCTGGAGATGTGAGGCCAGTTAGGAGGGCGTTGTGCAAGCCACCATTAACTAAACGAGCTGGGGACTTACAGTGGTGGATTTTGCACTGCAGTCATGGGATAAATACTTTTGTCTCAATTTCAAATGCAAATGTGTGTAGCAAGTGTCCTTGCCGTGGTGAAAGAGAGACTGTTTTTCATTTTGCTTTCAAGTGCACACAGCTATTTCTTTATTGCTGTAAATGGACAGTGTGGGAGAGGTTTTTTCCAGACAGGTTTTTATTTTGGTTTTAGATATGTGCAGAGTTACAGGGCAAAATGTCAGCTGCTAAACTTTTCTGCGTTCTGCGGAAATGGTAATTTATGTCAGCAGGGAGAATGTTATTGAGCAGAAAGCAGGGCAAGATGTAGTGTGGGTATGGCACATGATGGTTAGGACCAGAATCACTGTGGATTTCAATACTTGCAGCCATGAAAAACCTGTCCCAGTTTGTTGATTTGTGGTGCTATAAGGATGTGTTGTGCACAGTGGTAGAGGGGAAGCTTGTTTTTGGGGTTGGGTTTGGGTGATTTGCAGAATCAGGTTGTGTTTTTGTATTTTTGTGTTTTTGTTTCTTTTGGTTTTGTTTCTTTGTTTTGATGGTGAGGGTTAATAGGAACTGTTTGTGTAATGTAATGGTGTGACACAAAGGTGCTGTTCAAATTCAATTCTGTCTCTCTCCCTCCTTCTTTCCCTCTCTCTCTCTCTCTCTCTCTCTCTCTCCCTCTCTCTAGTACAGTACAGAGCTCTCATCCCCCAGTGTCTCATCATTGGGAGTGTCAGGACTCAGAGGGACCCAAGCGCAGACAGAGATACGTAATAAACAGAGGTTTATTAAGCAGCCAGAAGCACAGTCCACAAATCCAAAATCCAAGTCGTTAATCAGGCAGAGGTCAAAACCAGAGAGGCTCGGCAAAAGTACAGAAACGCAATCCAGGGTGGCAGTCAAAAACAGGCAAAGAGTTCGTAAACAGGCAGGCTCAGCAAAGGTACAAAAAATCACAAGGCGAAGAATCAAAACCAAAAAACAGACAGGGTAATGACAGGCAGGCAGATCAGAAACAGAAAGGCTTGTAGCGCAACAGGTACTAAACACACTGAGACGAACTCGCAACGAACAAAAGACAGGGCAGGGTATAAATACACAACTTAACAAGCAATGAGACACAGGTGAGACAGCAGGGCAGGTGAAACACATGATAATCAGAGAAGGGAACAAGGTGGGCGGGGAAAACTGAATGACAACAAAAGCACATGGACAGAGAGTGAAAAGCAAAACACGGAAACAATCGAACAAAACTGACAGAAACAAAATCAATAATCCCGATCACCCCACAGTACTGACAGTACCCCCCCCCCTACGAACGCCACCTGGCGTTCTAGCAGGCACCCCAGGATGCTGCTTGTGAAAGTCCCTGATGAGGGCAGGATCCAGGATGTCCCGGGCGGGACCCAGCAGCGTTCCTCAGGGCCGTAGCCCTCCCAGTCCACCAGTATTGCAGACCCCTGCCCCGACGACGGACCTTCAGCAAGCGGCGCACAGTGTACGCCTCGGAGCCCTCGATGAGACGTGGGGGAGGAGGAGCCTTAGGGGGTGGGCACAGGGGGCTGCGGCGGACAGGTTTGATGCAGAGGCACCAATCAATGTACAAAATGACCTCCAAAATTGAGAAGTGAACTGGGGCCCCCTATCGGACACAACCTCCAAGGGAAGCCCATGCAACCTAAAAACATGAGCCACCAGGAGCTCAGCAGTTTCCTTGGCAGAGGGTAATTTAGGAAGCGCAATGAAATGTACTGCCTTGGAGAAACGGTCCACGATCGTGAGGATGACTGTGTTACCGTCAGATGGGGGCAAACCAGTGACAAAATCCAGCGCGATGTGCGACCAGGGCCTTCGAGGGACCGGTAGAGGGCGCAACAGGCCAGCAGGAGAACTGGTGGAAGGCTTGTTCCGGGCACAGACCGAGCAGGCAGAGACAAAGCTGTGGACGTCCTCCTTCATGTCAGGCCACCAGAAGCGTTGTTTCAGCAGAGCCATGGTGCGTCTTACTCCTGGATGACAGGCCAGCTTGGAGGAGTGTCCCCACTGCAGCACCTGGGGACGGACACCTTGAGGAACGAACAAACAGTTAGTCGGACAGGCACTGGGAGCAGACTCACCACCGAGGGCGGTGCGGACCACCGACTCAATTTCCCACTGCGCAGCCGCTACCCAGCAGCGATCAGGCAGGATGTGACCCTTCTCAGGAGAGCTTTCTGATGAGGCATGTAGACGCGAGAGGGCATCTGGTTTGGCATTCTTGGAGCCCGGGCGATATGAGAGAGAGAAGTTGAAACGGGCAAAGAAGAGGGACCAGCGTGCCTGGCGAGAATTAAGCCGTTTGGCAGAACGAAGGTACTCTAGATTCTTATGGTCCGTCCACACCAGGAAGGGATCCTTCGTTCCCTCCAACCAGTGCCTCCACTCCTCTAACGCTAGCTTGACCGCCAAGAGCTCCCGGTCACCAATGTCGTAATTCCGTTCGGCGGGAGACAGTCTGCGGGAGAAAAAGGCACAGGGGTGAAGCTTGTCATCCTGACTGGACACCTGAGAGAGGACTGCCCCCACCCCTACATCCGAGGCATCCACCTCCACCACGAACTGACGGGCAGGATCAGGCTGGACCAGGATAGGAGCGGAAGTGAAACGCCTCTTGAGTTCCCGGAATGCCACCTCCGCTGCCGGGGACCAGGAGAACCTAGTGGTGGAGGAAGTGAGAGAGGTCAATGGAGCCGCCACGATACTGTAGTTCCTGATGAATCTTCGATAGAAGTTCGCAAATCCCAGGAACCTCTGCAACTCCCTGCGGGACGTGGGTAGCGGCCAGTCCACTACGGCTTGTACCTTCTTAGCATCCATCTGGACTCCCCCCGCTGAAATCACATACCCCAAGAAGGCCACAGTGTCCCGGTGAAATTCGCATTTCTCTGCCTTGACAAATAAATTGTTTTCCAAGAGTCTCTGCAGGACCTGGCGGACGTGACGGGAGTGCTCGGCAGGGGACCGGGAGAACACCAGGATATCGTCTAGGTAGACGTAGACGAACCGCCCCAACATGTCACGCAAAACATCATTTACCAATGCCTGGAAGACAGATGGGGAATTAGTAAGACCAAAAGGCATAACTAAATATTCGTAATGGCCAGTGGGGGTGTTAAATGCCGTCTTCCACTCATCTCCCTCTCGGATCCGGACCAGGTGATAGGCGTTGCGTAGGTCAAGCTTGGTGAAGACCGATGCACCCTGCAGAGACTCAAAAGCAGTAGACATTAATGGCAAAGGATAGCGATTCTTTACCGTGATACTGTTGAGACCCCGGTAGTCAATGCAGGGGCGTAGCGATCCATCTTTCCTCCCCACGAAAAAAAAACCTGCCCCTGCAGGAGACGATGAGGGCGGATGATACCTGCTGCCAGGGATTCCTGAATGTACTTCTCCATGGCCTGCGTCTCAGGGGGTGACAGAGAAAAAAGGCGGCCTCGGGGAGGCGTGGTCCCTGGCAGCAGATCAATGGCACAGTCATATGGCCGATGGGGAGGCAGCGAGGCGGCCCGGGATTTACTGAATACACTTTTAAGGTCCATATACTCTGGGGGAACGTTAGACAGGTCAGGGAACTCTTCCAAGGTCTGCCGGATAACTGGGACAGGTACCTGGGCATCACGAAGACAGTGCTTGAGACAGTATGCGCTCCACTCCATAACCCGGTTGTTAGCCCAGTCCACCCACGGGTTGTGCCGGCTAAGCCAAGGATGACCCAGCACAATGGAAGCCTGCGGGGCATCAATAATGTACAGAGTGAGATCTTCCCTGTGGTTGCCCGACATGAGCAGACTCACCGGTGGGGTCACGTGGGTGACGCGAGTAAGGGATCTCCCCGTGATGGCAAGGACCTCTAGTGCCGTCTGAAGTGGGACGCGTGAAAGGTGGAGCTGGTCGACCAGGAGGCGTCAATAAAGTTGCCGTCAGCTCCTGAATCGATCAGGATAGAAACCACCTGGGAGACACCGTCAACGGACAGCGTGGCCGAAAGCAGAGGTCTGGTGGTTGGGAAATCCAGAAGTGGAGTGAGGTGAAGTTTTACCTCCCGGCTGCAGGTGAGCATTGGCCCTTTAGCGGACAGGTGGATATGAAGTGTCCCGGGTTGCCGCAGTACAGACAGGAGCAGGTGAGTATTCGTCTCCGTCTCTCGGCAGGAGTCAGATGGGTGCGGTTGTTCGGCCTGGCCTCTGGAGCTCGGACAGCAGGAACAGGAACTGGTGATTCGGGGAACATAGCAGCAGAAGATTCCCCGCTCAAACGCTGATGCTGGCTGATCCTCCGGGTTCGCTCCCTGCGACGGGCAGTCAGTCGCCCATCAATGCGGATGGCCAAGTCCACCAGGGCATCAAAACCCCTTGGTAGGTCCTGAGTGATGAGCTCATCCTTTACCTCCTCTGACAGCCCTTGAAGGAAGGCATCGCTCTGGGCATCCTCATTCCATCCACTTGAAGCGGCAAGCGTGCGAAAGTTGATGGCGAAATCTGAGACCGAACCCCCTTCCTGACGAACCTGGAGCAGTTCTTGCGCCGCCTCATGACCATGTCGGGACCGATCAAACACTTTCCTCATTTCTTCACAGAAGGTGGGGTAAGTGGAGCAGACCGGTGAGTGAGAGTCCCAGACCGCCGTCCCCCATTCTCTGGCACGACCGGAGAGGAGTGTGATGATGTAGGCAATCCTCGATCTGTCAGTGGGAAACCTGGAGGGCTGTAGCTCAAAGACCAGGGAGCACTGAGAGAGAGGAAGGAGCGGCAGGTCCTCGGCTCTCCTGCGAGGTCTCAGGGGTGGCAACTGGGGTCTCTCTCAGGTGGGGAAGCGACGGGCAGGGATGGGGGAGCAGTGTCAGCAGGAGCTGTGCGGGTCTGTCGGAGCTGTTGAAGCTGGTCGAACAGGTTGTTAAGGCTGACAGCTAAACTCCTCAGGGTCACGTGAACAGTGTTCAGCTGGGACTGATGCCTGCCGAGAGCAACCTCTTGCTGGTCCAAAACGGCCTGATACTGGCTGCAGTCTGCTGGGTCCATTCTTGGCGAGTTCGTACTGTCAGGACTCAGAGGGACCCAAGCGCAGACAGAGATACGTAATAAACAGAGGTTTATTAAGCAGCCAGAAGCACAGTCCACAAATCCAAAATCCAAGTCGTTAATCAGGCAGAGGTCAAAACCAGAGAGGCTCGGCAAAAGTACAGAAACGCAATCCAGGGTGGCAGTCAAAAACAGGCAAAGAGTTCGTAAACAGGCAGGCTCAGCAAAGGTACAAAAATCACAAGGCGAAGAATCAAAACCAAAAACAGACAGGGTAATGACAGGCAGGCAGATCAGAAACAGAAAGACTTGTAGCGCAACAGGTACTAAACACACTGAGACGAACTACGCAGAACAGGAACAAAAGACAGGGCAGGGTATAAATACACAACTTAACAAGCAATGAGACACAGGTGAGACAGCAGGGCAGGTGAAACACATGATAATCAGAGAAGGGAACAAGGTGGGCGGGAAAACTGAATGACAACAAAAGCACATGGACAGAGAGTGAAAAGCAAAACACGGAAACAATCGAACAAAACTGACAGAAACAAAATCAATAATCCCGATCACCCCACAGTACTGACAGGGAGTAATTTGTTCCAGTCTGGGTTAAACTACACGCCTGCTATATCAGGTTTAGTGATTCATTTGACGGGAAGTGCGGCTGCCTGTCATCGGGTTTCCCCTCTGGGACCCCGTGTACGATTGGAGCTTCTTCAGACAGGCAGGAGCGACTCCTTCCCTCAAGGGTTACAGTGCCGAGCTGTTCCCCTCCACCTCCGAAATTAAAATCCTCCCACGGTTGTTCTCTGAAGCGCTAATGACGATATATCTGACTATTATGCTTTTCATATGTGCGGGGAACTCTTGTTGTAATGCGAGGATGCTCTGTGCAAAACTAACACAGATAATGTTCGCCTGTTTTAATGCACACATACAAAATAAAGTAAAAATGAAAAAAAAAACACACACACACAAACTGGAGTATTTTCCCAGGAAGCCATCTGCTCCTCAGGAGGCAGGAGAGTGTTCAGTGTGTATGTATGCATCACTCACCAGCTCAGCTGCCTCTGTGTCAACCCCCACATAACTCTAAAGACAATGTCAGTCCTCAAATCTCTGCCATGTTTTTTTTTTTGTATAAAAAGTGTGTTTGACGTCTTTAACTGGGTCAAATTCAATCAAATGCACTTTCTCCCTTTAAGGGCACACAGAGTTCACTCAAAACAGACTTTATTCTTTTTCAGTGTATATGATATTCCATAAAACCCTGATGCCCGTAAGGGTCTGCCATATGCACCTGAATTCTGAAAATAAGAAAACAGGAGAGGGCATGGCTGTAGGGTATGACATGTTCTTATTGTAGCAGAAGGAAAAAAAAAGGAAAAAAAAACTATGAAAAACATTACTACAAAGACATTTATCTTTAGCTTTCATGAACACAAATCACTATGTCAAATATTTTTTGCAGACAAACATATATGTCACCCTGTTAAAATGATTTTACTTGTTAATATGTTATGGGGGCGGGGATCATACACAAATGTTCTTAAATTAACAGTTTATATCTCAGAGACTCTAAATCAAGGACACAGTGATGAGAAATAAAATGACTGGCCAAATGAAGTCGAGATCAGACAGGATTCACTCTGCATCATGTGAGTTATAGTTTGTGTTTAACCACTGCTCAGTGAAATGCTCGATTCACATTTGTCAAGAGGGTGTACATTTGTTTTTCATAACCTTCATGGAGAAACAACCTAATGTAGAGCTATGAAGTAGTTCCAGCAGCAGTGACCTTATTGCAGTTCCATATCAATCCACAAACCTCTGCTTCACTTTGGGACCGCATCACACCCCTGTCATGATTTATTTTCAAACAACTGTGCAGCCCGTCATGGTTTATTCCTTATGCCATAGTTCACTCAAGGATAACAGTGTTTGTCTGCAGCACCCCAGGCATGGCAAAGCTCATAAAACGGTTAATGTAGTCTGATAAAATCATACCATATCCCACTTACCGATGTCTGGGGTAACCCTTGAGCCTCATGTAAGATACAGTCTTCTCAGAGTTATTACCTGAGAGGATTGATTTATTCTACAAGTTGAACTTTGATTACCTACCGGGCAAAAAAAAAAAAAAAAAAATCCAATATACAGCTATCTCTGAGTCTCTCTATGTCTGGATTGTAAATGTTTCAGGAGATACCCAGAGAGCACATGCTCCAAACATGACTGTCATTAATTTTATATATGGAGCTGTCTGGAATGGGAACACTCCTCCCTACTTTGAGGGTGACCTTTGAAACTCGGCGCTGTTCCTAAGACACAGTGGAGCCGAGCGCACACAGGAAGTGAGCTGATGCGATATCCAGAGGAGGGCAGGGGCAATGCATGGCTGTGTGAAACTTTTTATTTCATGAAACTTAAATACAAAATTCAATATTTGCCAGGTCAAGGTGCAAATTTGAAGGTTTACCGGAATGCCTCAGAAACTGTCTGTATGAAACATTTCAGTCTATCCCAGGACAGTGGAAGGTTTCACTCAGTGGTATATGATAAACATGTCAGTCTACCCCAGGACAGTGGCAGGTTTCACTCAGTGGTATGTGATGAACATGTCAGTCTACCCCAGGACAGTGGCAGGTTTCACTCAGTGGTATGTGATAAACATGTCAGTCTACCCCAGGACAGTGGAAGGTTTCACTCAGTGGTATATGATAAACATGTCAGTCTACCCCAGGACAGTGGAAGGTTTCACTCAGTGGTATGTGATGAACATGTCAGTCTACCCAAGGACAGTGGCAGGTTTCACTCATTGGTATGTGATGAACATGCCAGTCTACCCCAGGACAGTGGCAGGTTTCACTCATTGATTCTTTCAGGCTACCATCCGAGTAACTGCATAACCCAGTAATGAGTTTGGTCTATTGGTTGAAAAACGTTTGAGGAGTTTCGGAAATGCAGGACACATTACATGTTTTACAATCTTAGTTTTGATTCTCACCAGTATAAACAATATTTTAATCGAAGCAAATGCAAAATATAACATTTCAATATTGGAAAAGCTAGTAAAAGAAACGTATGAGTCACAAAAGACATGGACCAAGAACTTTCATTTAAGCTTTATTGCCTTTTTTCAGGGAGAGGGAAGAGGAGTGTCTTTCTCTGTATTGGATGGTTGGAGAAAAGGGTTTGCACAAACAGAAAGGTAATTACAACAGGTAATCTGTGGGGTGTGCTAGAATTCACCCGAGTCTTTGCACCGCTGATCATGTGACTAAATAGAATTGGATGTATGTCCTTCCTCAGTCGTACAATGAACTTGAGTAGCTCAGTTCAGAATGTCAACAGAAGAAGCAATGTTATTTCCCTGGTGTGTCCCTGGTGTGATTGGATATAAGCCCCCGCGCTGGGAAGTAACTTTTCCTTTAGCCACTACAGTAGATACTGGATAATACTGGATGAATATAAAACCGGATATTTATTAGAACCAAATATCTGATTTACATCAACACAGTTATGTGGAAAAATTGTCAAAATGATTTGTAAAAGTTGTAAACACAGTTGTATTTATTTATTTATTCATTCATTTATTTATTTATATCCAGCCAATAATTAATTAGCTAAATGACTTTTGAAAAGATAAAACATGAAGGGTGACAGGGGAATGTTTATGCCTGAATGTTACCTTGCTCAGGTTCAATGACCAAGAAATATGGGAACCAAATGAATGTGTTGCATACTTAATCTCAGTATATTAAATCTTAAACTTGACGTGACATAAATTGACACAGAAAATATCTACAAAAAGACCTGCGATTATCATATTTAAATGCCAGTGTAAGATAAATATTTTATGTTCTGTCATTGCACTTCGGAACATAAAATCTGGTATCATACGTAATGGAAGAGACACAGGTGACTACTCCGGTGGGGACATTTAAGTGTCTTTTATTTATTTATGTATCGCTTCGTGATCAGAGCTGACACACTCCTGATTTCTGTGGACAAGCACGCCCAGGTGCAGGTGAGATTTTACGTGACGTCCTCTCACTTGCGTGGTTAATGTAAGCCTATGGCAGGCTGATAGCAGCATTAGATGGGGAGAATCATGCGAAGCGATTGCTTCTGGCTCCCTGTCCACAGGGGGCCATCATTCCTCATGTGGAACAATTAAACTAAAGCAGGACGGTGTGATCACGAAGGCGTGCAGCCGGGCGGCGGAGGGTGCTTACAGAGGTGTGCCATTTTGCTGTGGGGCGGTGATGTCATCGCTGGCCATTGAAGAGTAAAGTGCGTTGTACATGTCTGGGTCCAAGCAGCAAAGTATAATGAAGTTCTGAGCATTTCTGTAATGCATGGTTAGAATTCCAGGGAAATACTGAGAGTAGCAAATCATTTACAGTTATTTCACAATACAATGTTACTGAGCATACATAATAATAATAATAATAATAATAATAATAATACGCACACTGCATTACTCACTGCCCTGTGCCAATCGACACCTTTAGTTTTATCTCATTAAGTCAGGGAATAATGTTTTGACCCTCTGTTTCTTCAGGTCTCACCTATTAATTATAAAAGTTTGGGTATGTATGTGTTTAAAAAGTGCTGCAGTTGGATTTCATTGTTTAACTTTATCTCCCCCCAAAAAATGAAAAAAATCCACATAAAAATGAAGAGGACTAAGATCTGTCTGCAAACCAAACAGTAAATGTTGAAATGCTGCCATATTACACCTAAACTTTCACTGATATGTTGGTGCAGCCAGGAAACTAAGCAAGCACTGGACCAAAGCAGCCCTGCCTCTTGATTCCCTGCATTCATTCATTCATTCATTCATTCATTCATTCATTCATTCATTCATCTGACTTTGCCCCATTTTCCATTGTGCCATCTCCACTCTCTTTTGGTGTCTTCACAGTCCCCATCAATCAACAAAGTAAAACACAAAAGAAGAAGAACAATGCAACAATGAAAAGGAAGAAATTGAATGGCCGGCAATGTTACATTGGTACATGATTCCCCGCCAGTCCAAACCTTAATGGATACTCAATATTTAATAAAAAAAAGAAAGAAAAAATATTGGGTTGTACCACAGAGGCAAAAGTAAGAAAACATTGAAAATATGTACATGATATGCTCAGGAAAGACAACCCCCCCAAAAAAAGTAAAATTAAATTAAAACAAAAAAATAAAATAAACATGGCATGTGTGTAGGAATGCAGCTGAGTTGCCATGGAGCTTACATCAAGGTACCATATACTTATCGCATATTCAGGCACATTTTCTTCCCCTTTTTGTACAATACAGGACAAAAAAAACCATAGTTTTTTTTTAGTACTGCCTCAGCAAATTAAAGCAAAGGGGAAATAAAGTTGCATTAAATTTGAATTGAGAGTAGACTTAAGCATATGTTGCAGATTGCGCTGACTTCTAGCCCAGAGGGGGTGACTTCAAGTCCAGACATACTGGATGAAAAAAAAAAACACATATTATGAAATTCTTGTTTCCCTGTGCATTAGTGGTTGAGGAAAGAGTACAGCACCGTCCATCTGCATTAGGAACAGGGGACCCTGTTCCCATAGTCGGAGCTGGGGCTTCCATCTCCGGTCTCTGCTCTCTCCACATGACATCACATCCATTTCAGTTCACAGGCACAATTAGGCGACATCTGATTAATGTTTTAGGCCAAATATTTCTGCTTTCAATATTCATAAACCAAGGGAGCATTAGCACGGAAAAAGCCAGCACCCTCTGGGTCACAGCAAGGGGTTCTGGGAATAATAAAGTGAGCTCTCGCCTCTCCAATGAATGCACGGTGTGTGCCTGACACTGAAGTTTTTCAGACACTAAGGGAACATGGTTACTCACAAGAACCTTTCCTGTTAAAGATGTTAACCAATATAAAATATGTTTTGACAATCCAAACCGTCAAGAATAAACCACAATAACAAAGAAAGACTGAATTGTACTCGAACAATGTGTATACTTATTTTGAAACCCACATTTGTGTGATGTCTATGTCAGGCCAAATTCCATATCTATCTTCATATTTATTTAATTTCACACATTAACATTAATTTTCAAACATGGCAATAGAAGTGAATCGAACATGATAAAATGACACAAGGTAAAATATTTCATTTTGCCATCAGTTGAAGTACAATGCAATGAGGCTGAATAGAATCCACACTGAAACTTGCGATTTGAGACTTGAATAGCGTGCTGACCTGAACAATACTGTGGATCTCACAACAGGCTCAATGTAAACATCAGCACTGGGAAACACTCAGCTACAGCTGTGACAGTAATGTTTGTTACAGTCATTTCTACAACTTAAGGTCACATCGTGAGGCGTCACAGAATGCTTTCACACCACTTCAAATTGTAAAATTGTCAGTAGTTGGAGCCAAATACTTTTTTTTTTTCTTTTTTTTTTTTTTGCCTCAGGTGCAGTTCTGTGTTTAGGCAAAATGAACGCTTGCTTTCTCAGACCTCGGTAAATCTCTCTTGTTGGGGATTTAAAATTACACCGTGCTCAAATCTCAGATAGCGGGCTGACTAATGCGAGTGTTTAAGGGTTTGTCTTTAGAGAAATTAATCACGGCCCAATGCCTCGTCTTTGCTGGGGAAAAGAAGAGAGAGAGAGAGAGAGAGAGAAAACAGTTGCAGTATATTACATTCCAACATGCAAATTCTGCCAAATCCATTTTATTCTATCACATTCTTTTGTAAGAGAGGCAGAGGTTTGGATCAGCCTTGTATTAATTTATGGCGTACCGCCGGTCTGCTTTTCTGCATCATTACCTCCCGTTCATAGGCTCCTGCAGTCTCAGCATTTACGCCACGCAAACTCAGCTGCCGTTTGACAATTTTCTGTCTGTTAGCCTCAATTTAGTTTTGAGCCACTGGCTTAGAAGAATCCAGTTAAGAAAGGATTAGATTCTTCACTTTTTTTTTCTCTCTTCTGGTCAGTGGTTCTCCTCCATTGGTTTCACTGGGCAAAAGGTCTGTCAAAGATTGCAGTGGTAGTCAAGGTCCAGGCATCTTTTCACTTTCATTTGAGGAAAAAAAAAGCAAAATTCAGCATTTTTGGTTATTGGAGCATAGATAGCACGGTTTCTGGCCTGACCTCATGACTGCTGTGAATATTAGAACATAAGAACATAGGAACATATTATGATGAGAACAGGTCAGTCAGCCCAACTAAGCTCACCATTACAATTAAAGAGTATCCAACACTGCATCAGATCTGGACTTAAACACAGCAAGGGTCTCTGCCTCAACTACATGACCTGGCAACCCATTCCGTGTATTGATAACTCTTTGTGTAAAATAATACGTCCTTATATCTGTGCGGAACTTACTCTTAACTAGTTTCCATTTATGTCCCCTTGCCCTACAGACTGAACTCACCTTAAAAATGTATTGTTAACCTTGTTGAGTCCTTTTACAAATGTAAAAACCTCTATTAAATCACCCCTTAGTCTCCTCATGCATGTTATACTCTCTCACTGGCATTAATTATCTCTTGTTCCGTGTCTTCCAACCGTATTGAACAGACAAAAATAGAATGTGTATAGTATGAACAAGTTTATCGTTGCAACTGCATAACATTGTAAAGAACATTGTGCAGACTTGTAGGCATATTTGTTTTTTTATTTTGTATTTCTTTTTTTATGTTTGTGGCATTATATTGCTTGTTTAAGTTTGTGTTTTTCAAACTTTTGAAAAGTAATTTTTGAGCACCAGTATGTGTGTTTATTGAGCACAATGAATATGCTATCTCTCACTCTAGACACGAATAAATTCAAGCATCTAAAACATTATTAATTTTAGTCAGCAGTTTTTAATCGCACAATTGTTACCAGCGCACTATGCTCAATATCGCCTGACCTTTAAGAGGAGCTTCTGAAGCTCGATCAGTTTCAGAGGGGTGAGGTCGCATGTTTCCACAGCATGCCAAGTATGTCAACACAGAATGTGAAAAATGCAACACAGAATGTGCAAAACTCTGCATTCCTCTCATGGACAGGGGAGGTTCTACCCTCTGGTCATTTCAACTCCACTACATTGCAATTCATACTCCATCCGAGTGGCTTTCCTATATCACCCATATATAAATCGAACACCGTTTTAAAAGTCAGTACTTAATGCATTGTGCACATTGTGCTTTCCCCTTTTCCACTCTAAAATGCAGCCATTATAATCAGTAGATCTGGCATTCATTAGCATAGGTTTGTGCAGGTTTGTGTTGAATGTGGCTCTTCTGCTACCTCCGGGGGCAGAATTTATTCACCCATACTGCATAAATGGGCCAGACGCTTTACACATAATATTTGCATGTGTGCAATGGCGTTTTATTGCTACAGCAATAAAGACTTACACTACCGTTGCACATGTGTAAACATAAAACAGATGCCTTCTTGATATATATCTAGGCAATAACTCTGTCACCTGCGGGAGCAATGCAGACACTATGGAGAGACAAATGTAGAAAGTTACAATTTTAAGTCTGAATAGTATGAATATTTTGAATTAAATGGCCATGTGGACCTCTCTGGGTCTGCCATAACTTGCCTTCCCACCTCCCTCTCCCCAGACACCGGTTTAATATCCCTGATGTACAGGATATATGGAAACGCAGCTATGTCAGGGAGTTTGAATTCCACTCTCTTTACGTAATGAAACCCGTCCACACCATAGATACTGATTAAAATTCCACTGTCTGGCGTCTGAATCATCGAGCATGTAAAATGCTGTTTATTCCCACTCCCACAATTCAGTGCTGTTTAAGATAACTGACAGCCATGAATGGGCACTACAGGTCTGTTTCGCAGGGAGAAATGTATCTGGGTTTTGCCTTGGGAAGGATTCTCAACAGTATCAAGTGTCATTACAACATAACATTTGTGAGAAAAACTGCAAAAGATGGTGTAATTTGTCAAAACTTGAATAGTTTATAGACATTTACATTTTGTATTACACCTGCATGCTCAAACAGTAAGTTATCATTAAGTCTACTTCCCCATATTTTAAAGTGAATGTGATATTATTTTAATTAGTGTCAGGTGGGGACATGTAAATATTTCCATTCACTTTCATTACTGCCATTATGACCCTCTCATTATAGCTCAAGCAGTAGGCAGTAAAGGCCAGGACATCTTCCCTGGAACTGAGGTATGAAAAAACGCTCAAAAAATGTTCACAGAGTTCCAGTACCTGCATTAGGATGCTGTATTGGAACTGCCCTAAAAGAGGGATAAGCCCTCTTTGGGGAAAGAGCTCAGTTGGTAGACACAGCCCATAAATTGCCTACTGCAGGAATTCATCGTTGGTGCCAGATGCCTGCCTCTGACTAAAATCTGATTACATCCACATGCAGAGCTGGCTATCTCACGTTTTTTTTTTTTTTTTTTTTTTTTTTTGGAAGACCATAAGCTGATCTTTCATCAGGTAAGCTCATTCCATTTGACAAAAAGAAAATGCCTGGTGTAATTAAATCTCAGAATTGCAAGGTTAATTTGCGCTTATGCCTTGCAGGGAGAAACTGACAGACCTGAGTAGACCTACCTGTAGATGATACTGTACATTTTCAGTAATTTCCATCATTTTTGTTGCACAAAATATCAGCCTATACTATCAATTGAAGATTCAGGTTCACTAGGTATAGCTCTTGCCAGTGCAACTTCTCCTTTTGTGATCATTGTCTTAACTGAAGACAGTGGAGAGTAACATGCATGTTGCATTAATTTAAGGATTCTCTCTACCTTTTCATCAGTGCTAGACAGAGACACTGCAAACATGCAGAGCCATTTCTGAAAACCTCCTCATTATTCAATAGTTACTGATCGATGAATTCTGGTCAGGTAACTTCTGGAGTATGACATAACTGAAGTATTAGAAAACAAGCATTGCCCCCAGTTAGCTGAACCAGTAATGTCCTGTTCGTACTTAACGCCTTAGCGAGCTATCATACATGGATTCTTGACTGATGAGTCCATCTAATCTCCCAGGCTTTCACTGTCTTACTATATAATACGAACTGCCATTTAAATGTTCATCACCACACCAATTTACACATGCTGTAATCTGTCAAATGTCCACTTCCCCTAGCAGCTATTATATGATTTTGTTGGATTAGTTTCCTTTTAGAGTGTTGTCTTTCTCACTCCAAATCACTTATTGACAACATCTTGGTGACGTCACATTCATGGATTCACTAAATGTTTCTTTGACACCTTTCATGAGTGGAAATGAAAGAGCGAAAATGAAAAAAAAAAAAAAAAAAAAAACAAAAGTTGCTTGTAAAATGAAAACTGAAATATGCACACACTTTGTGGATCTCCACTATTTTGAATTGAAATGCAGTCCAGTAAGTTTCCAGTAAGTTACTGATTACAGTACAGTACTGATGACAATGTAAACTCTCGAATCTTGACTCTCAATTGAAAGCAATCATATTATCCTGCCACATCGCCACAGAAACACTGCAGATTTCACAACGCTTTTTCCTGTTTATTCATTGCTTAAACCAAGGGTACTCCAGGCCAAAAGTGGCGTGGTGCGTACATAGTGTTTTGGTATTTATTCTCAATCAGGAGCTAATTCAGGCATTCAAACACAGTTATGGGAACTCTTCATCCAATCAATATTGAATCTCACTAAAACTAGCCCTGGCCCCTTAGAACCAGTTGAAGGTTGATGTAGGCTATATCACTTGTTCATTGAAAGGGACATCAATCCTAATTATAATCTCACATTTTTTAATGAAAATGCAATAATATCAGTATCTGATAGTACATCTATCCAAATTCCCTCTCTTCCAGGTTGATCTCAAATTCTAATGCACTTAAGTAGCTATGTAATTCTACACTTCACATGAGAAAGACACATATCACCTCAACCTTGAGAGTGATGCTCATGAGTCCTCTGCCACAACATACACCTCCCTCCCCCATCCCTCATTCTCCTTCCACTTCTGAATGTCTTTCAGTGCTGTAGAGAGTGGGTAGCTGAGGGTAAAGTTCCCCTGTAAAACTGTAGTGACACCTGGAGTCACTCAACATTCCCCCCATTTCAGAGAGAAGAAACCGTGGCAAAGAAACTTAACAATGTGGAAAAATGTTGGCAAAGCAATGCAAGAGAACAACTGTCAAATGCATTGTCTATAAAACGCACGCATCAATTCAAGATTCAAGGCTGAAGCACATGCCACTTCTCCTTCACGTTGATGAGAAGAATGGAACGCAGTGTTTGTGAATCATCCTGGCAGAAATAATACCTCATTGTATGTTTATTTAGTGTTTTATTTCATTACAAATTTTTTCAATACACTGTACTGTGAGGAAATAACTAAACGCAATTACATTTTTAAAAAGGTTTCAGCTATTGGTCATATTTCCCCTTACCATACAGTGCCTATTAGTTACTATCATGTCAAAGGCCCACCGTTATTTATCCTTAAAATACTGTGTCTTGTTAGCATATTATAATTCTGAATGCGGTCCTTCTAGGTGCCTCTTCGTGACAAAGCCCTGTACTGGCGTGTGGACAGTCTGGTATGAAATCTGGACCATGTCAGATGTAACTGTGGGCTGCAGCCTTTGCCGGACAATGCAGAGCAGGCACTGCCATCTCCCAGAGGGGGTAGGGCATCGGTGGTGTGGGTTGGCTGGGTTGTGTGTGTCTAATCCCTGTCCAAACAGTCCCTGCTGGTCAGTAATGCACCCACAGACCACCTGCGCGTAGCTACACATGGACCGGCTCAGACTCATGACTGCGTAAGCTCTGCTCGCAGACCGCGATGTTGATCAAACCAAAAAATCAGGGGGGAAAATAAAAATGGAAAAATCATTTAATGTCACCTATTGCATAAAACACATGGCCTATTAAGCCTTGTTTTTTTTTCCATTTATGTTAACGTTTTCCGTGCTTTACAAACCATACACATTTGCATTGTAAAACAATGCCACAGACTTTCATTAAACTCTCTCTGACCAAAGTTATATCTTCTTTGACTTTTCAATTACATTTTGAGGATAGAAGTAGGATTTTCATGGTTGTTTTATTATTTTTTTTTAGTTTTGGTCAAGGGGACTTGACAGATACAGAGCTCCTTCTGTAAGGACACCACACAGCACATTGGGGGCACAGAACTCACAATACTGCAGGTCTACACAGGCATCCAACTCTCTACAGCCACTGATTCCACAGATAGTTTCAGATCATGTATTAGTATATTATTTTTGTAGTAGTATCATATGTTGGTATAACACTTGATTCCATATAGCTTTAAGGTAATGACTTAGCAAGAAAGACAGACAATCTCATTACACTATTGGGCACTGATTGTAAGAGTATTTTTCATCACATTTTACAATAAATATTATGTATTTGACATGCTTCATATTTCTACACTTGAATGTCCAACACTACATCTTGTCATGTATAATAAGAGTAACTGGGGAAACATCTGCAATATGCAATATCTTTTCTGAAATGATTGTTGCATGCAGGATATTAACATATAATGAAACATAAATACAATAGCTAAAACTGCAACACAAAATTTGTAAATATTTTACCTCAGAAATCTTCAAACAACCTTCAGCAAGGCAAGGAGCATCCCTGGGGGGGGTCCATCAGCTCTGACATTGGGCCGGTTGGCGAGACAAATTTCGCAAGCCTGCTACCTCCTGCTGGGCTAGGGCTGGAGCAGGAGCTAGAGCTGCCGTTCGGCATTCACGCGGCCCCTGCTTCCCCGGCTCTCGGCCCTCCATGCTGGGGTCTGCAGAGACCAGCCCGTAACGACTCAGTTCTACTCTCTGTAATCTCAGTACTTCACTCCCGGATTACAATGTCTATACAGGCTGATGAGGACCGGACTCGGGGTTTATTCAAATACTCGCTGCGGGATCTAAACAAACAGGGTGGCTTAATGGCGATTAGAGCTCGGGGGAGGTCCGAGCTGTTTTCGAAGGAAATGTAGCATCCCAGGATGATGGCTCTGTGTGGCGTTTGGTTGTGGGAGCCAAACAGATTGTAGGTAAGAGTGATGAAACTGTTTTAATGAGGGTTTTTTTTTTTTTTTTTTTTTTTTTTTTAGCAGTGCATATTACGCGCTGAAATGCCCTAACCAGTTTTCTGGGAATTCCTCCTTCCAGTGTGCTGTAGCACCACCAGTGACACTGTACGGGCCATGTGCCAGTACTCTGGATAGACTCTGATTCTCAGGGCACAATATGAATACATTTAGCAAAGAGAATAGATTGAACTGACAAGGTTTGCATGAATAAAATCACTTTATGAGCATATCTGATCAGACTGACAAGCGAATGAGTAGTTTGCTACAGTATAAAAACAACTGCAATATCAAATAATTTCCAGATATTAAATTGTTCAAATCTTGTAAATTCACAGACATGAAATTGTAAAAGGTATTATGCAGAGAGGAACAGTCACACATCTGACAAAAACAGCATGAAACGCAGGTACAACAATGAATCACATATATAGACACTTTGGCACGCTCAGATTTTTTGCAAATCTAATTAAATAAAGATATGCTTTCATTCAGAAGACCTCCAACATTGCCTTACTATGGTTATTGATGCATTCTCATAATCAAAATGTTATTTATATTTATCATGCTGAAAAGGGGTTGGAAGTTGAGGCTGGCGTTTTAGTAAAGCCAATCTCCAGTTTCCTCACCTTGTATTTCTAACCTGTATCTAAACATGAATGCAATTGTTTTCAATAAAGAGAACATGGTGATAGAGGGCATGCTGAATTCAGAGTCAATTATACAATAAGAAATGCACTCCAGGAGACACTTGTGTTTAACGCTAGAAAAAAAAAAAACAAATTCAATTTTGTGGAGGAGAAAACCAAGGTATCTTCAAGGCATGTTACGGACCATAAACATTGAACATTTAGCAAACATATGCAATTAATCCTGTACTAGTGGACAGCAGATGATCTGATATCTCTGCTGTCTGTGTGCTGCATGTCGTGACCGTTAACTGATATCAAGATATCTGAACACTGTCAGAGTCAGATCAGAACATCTGGAAAAGTAAAGAACATTTTATTTAAATTCATAACTGTTGGATTGCACATACATAACTGAGTATTACAAATCTAATCATTTTGTGGCACAATGGCAGGTGTGGCCATTGAGCCAGCTTGTGAGTGGAAGGAAAACGCAACAGAATGTAAACAAAAACCGACTAACAGCCTTTTATTAACACCTTTTTGGGGGACCAAAAAACAAACACAAAACCGTGGGGAAAATGGTACGAATGGGAAAACCAGCACAGCCCAAGGGAAAACCAAAAAGCCCAGAAGTCCGTCTCCAGCCTGAAATGCTGTGCTTTAAATATGTGGCCTAATTGAGGGCAAGTGCTAACACCTGGTCTGATTAGCAATCACTCTCAGGTGAGCCTGCCTGTTTGTGAGGCCACTGCTGTTCAAGCTCCTGCAGTCTCTCCAGGCTGAATGAGGGAGAAACAGGAACTGACAGAAGTTCAAGGGGAGGAACAGAGGAGCTTGCTCCTCCCTCCACCTCTCCTGGCACCACAGTTAATTCATTCATATGTCTCTTTTATATATCTCTTATTTTTTTATTCACTTTGATGCAGTGAGAGATTGCTGGGTCACATTGCTGGGTCAGAGGTAGTTCAGTTGAGCTGCTCAAGGAAACGCAGATGAGGGACTTAATCTTTGCACTCTCTCTCACAGCACAATGAGACATTTTGGAGATGTGTTTTATTCACTGTATCATCATACTTAATATTGGAAGTGTGGAAAAAAAAAAGTTGGGTATGTAAAAATGTAGAGTTGTTCTCTATGCGTTATGCACTGCCAAAGAACTATGCCTGAATGATGCAAGGCAATTTTCAGGAGCCTAGCTCACTGACTGAAATGAGTGTGCCTCATCAAAATGGTCTCCAGCACCCAAACATTTCAGAAAGAACACGAATATATTCCATACAAGTAGTTCACTGTGAAAATCATAATATTTGACCAGCAGAATCGCTGAATAACTTGGAGAGGCAGTAAGCTACACTCAGAGGCTAACTACCTTGCCTGTAACTGATAACTCAGTCAAGCTGAAAATACTACATTCAAACTCAATCACATCAAAGCTAGGCAGCTGATATATGTGCGTCTTATAGGATTGTTTAGATACAATAAGACATACAGAAAATATCAAAGGATTTCTTTCTTTGGTTGATGGGCAGCTTGATGATGTGTCACTGGTGTGTGTGTGTGTGTGTGTGTGTGTGTGTGGGTGTGTGTTTGTGTGTGTGTGTGTGATTGTCACATTATAGTGACAGCGGATCAGAGTCTGTATATTGATTGGCAATGGATTATGCAGTATTCTATTGGACTTGAAACATTTTTGTTTTCCTCCGAGTATGGATTTCTCTACAAAAGTATTTGTATTATGGTCATGGTTATAAAATACCCTGTATTGTGACAATATTAAGTTTACATTTTTTACTCAGCAGGTTCCTATGCCATATGCCAAGTTACTGGGTGTCAAGGCATGTCCCATGCCTACACATAAACACACTTTCCACTTTCAGGATTCCCCAAAGAAATTATCATAAGCACTGACAATTAACACGATAAATGGAAAACAAAACAATATATATATATATATATATATATATATAGCTCAAACCTCACCTTTAAATATATTATATATGATTAACAATAAATATAGAATATATAATAAATATAAATGATTAGTGTCATTTAGTGATATATGAACTGTTTAAATATATATAGTCAAACTGTCGTTTAAATTTTTGTGTTGAGAGGAATCACAGACCCTGTGATTACTCAGGTAATAGCAGCGTTTGATCCCGCTTTATAAGGACAGACTGCGTGGAGCTCCCTCTGCAAGGTGTGGGGTGACAGTGTACTCATCATTATAGATGAAGTAAAGCTGTTGATTTAGTGTTTTGTTGATGCCGAGTCCATTACAACAACAAAATACGGGGAACGAGGAAAACACATTTCATTTTCCATTTTTCTGAAAAATAAAAGTTTTGTTGGGTCTCAGGAGGGTTTTTGCATTGTATTTGTTATTCCCGGCATTCTCTGCAAACACAACGGGCAGACTTATTTATACTGCACGCCGTGACACAAACGTCGCATCTCATTAGTCAGCCTTACAAGGCGCATTTTTAAAACGGCTTTTTATGTGCAAGGCTTACCCACAATTTGTCCTCAACATAACAGCATCACTCCTGAGCTCCTGTGAGCATGTCTCCCACGTAAAGCATCTGCTCTGATCACTCCAGTTATTTGATCTTCTCCATGCTCTGCTCCCGCCCAAAAAGAACGTTCATGGGGAAAGAAACATTCCATGATTTGCATGACTGTATTGCACCAGCAGATTAATACGGTTTCATTTTTCCACACCCACGGGGCCTCCAGGTGGCTCATGGAGCGAAGGCCCTGGATGTAGAAGCTGTGAGTCCTGTGACAGGGCGCTGGAGTGGAGACCTCTCTCTTACCAGTCATGGCCGGAGTCTAAAACACTACCAAGGCAAAACATGGCTCGGCCTCTCTCACAAACGATGGCGGTTGAGGGCCCACTTAGCTTGTCCTGCCATTTATGTTTTTTTTATTAATGTGTCCTGCCATTTTTCAAGCTACCCATTGCATGCCGTCGTTCGAACACAATGTCACATGTCAATTCGAGTTTGAAAAGCATACTGCCCGACCAGTGATTGTAAGAGTGTTTTGCCCATTTATCTAATTCAGAATGCATATAAACCGATCTCCCATGTGCTGTGATTAACGTTCTTGCACATATAACAGATGTGGTGTAGCTGTCCTGCTCATCGCCTCTGAGAACGCAAACATTGGCCTGGCTGCTGTGTGCCATTTATGTGATTTGACGTCCTCTTTCCAGCTACCTGTAGTCCACGATCAGCTCTTTGGTGTTATCGACATTGAGGGAGAGGTTGTTGTCCTGGCACCACTGCACCAGAGTGTTGACCTCTCGTCTGTAGGCCGTCTCGTCGTCGCCAGGGAGTAGAAGAGGGGGCTCAAAACGCAGCCCTGGGGGGTACCTGTACTGTGGGTCAGGGGAGTGCAGGTGAGGGAGCCTGTCCTCACCCAAAAGTTAATTAAAATCTTCACAATCAGTTTTTTTTTTTCATTTTATTAAAAACTATAAGTACATATTTCAGAGAAGTTTTTCTTGGAAATCCACCATGCCTTGACATTGGATGACATTTTCTGAAAAGCAGAGTTCTCACTGCTGAGTAAATGTGCCTCTGAGAACGCAAACATTGGCCTCGCTGCTCACGAAGCGCGATGAATAAAACACTTCCCCCTCCTCTCATCGAACAGGGAACGTAAAGGTGACATTCCTCCTAATTAACTTTAGCTTGATAAATATGTAATTGTTATAGAACAATGGCATAATGAATATTAAATATTCTGGGATGGCAGCGTGTATTCTAAAGACACGCTTGATGAGAGGATCTGCCAGAAACGAGGTGATCCTGCCTGAGGGTCGTTTTCTAAGAAGCTCGCTTTTTGGCACCCTGAAGTTGCCGACCCAAACGCTACCCTCCTTTTTTTTCCACAGAGCTCAATATTATTAGCACTCTTCCTCGTCTGCGAAGATGAATTTCCCAGAATATACACAGTCTTTGTGAGGAGCGTGGACTGAGCCGTTCGGGGGAACAGAGCCCTTGAGCTGAATACTAATGCGGTCTCATTTTCGACCTGCTACAGTGACACTCTTGGCATCATCAAACTGGTACATAGGTTTATGGATACACATTCACTTAGAAGTGCTCCTCAGTAACTCAGCGAACATAAATATCTCATTTACTGAAGCTTGTAATGGAACATAGATTGTTTTAATACAGTTGATTACTTACAGTTGATTAGATTTTTAATTACTGTGTAATCACCTGTTCCGTTTTAGTATCACTGTGTTGAAAGATGTGCTTGTTTTATGGAACTCTGTGGTTTATCTGGGCAAGTCATCCAATATCATACCGACTACTTTATCCGTAATAATGACATTGATAATTTCATGGTGGCCTGCGGTGACGAAATGGGGCAGGTACACATTCCTGTGCTTCAGTTTGTGACTTTCACTGCCAGTGCTATTTTGAGCCTTTCTTTTTTTTTGCTAAACCTTTTGATTGGCTTCAGATAACTCAGTGATTGATAGCCAAGTACGGCCTTTCCCAGTGAATTTCTACAAGGCTCATTTTGAAAGGCAATAGAGGATGGTGTGTATGGTAGTGTTAAATTCCTCCTGTCCTTGATGAACAGTGATTGTGCCCATATAGGGATGAGGTCCCCTCCAGTTATATGTCACTTCACCATGGCCACGACAAACAGAAGAGCATGCAGTATGACATGGTGACATGGGTCTTGCCATTACCCATGTGCATATGTGTACTTCCTGAATTTGTGTTTCCCATAACCTCCCACAGCAGGATGGATGGCCACCCCTGGGTACTGTCCTAATACTGTCAGAATGGTCATCTGGAAGGAGCTAAAGACCTCTGTAAAACTAAGATTGACCTCACCGTCTGGGAGCAGCTCTTACCGTGGCAGAGATTACCACGCCAGGAATACAGCACCACAGACACCGGTCAAAGTCTCCCAGCAGAACTCTTTGCAGAAGTGTGACATCCACATTTACATTTTATTTTTGTCATCTAACAGATGCTATTAAATCCAAGCAACTTACAATAAGTGCATTAATAAAGACGAGCTAACAACACAAAGCCCTTCCTCAAGGACAGTAAGTTGAAAGAACAACGATTTATGAACTTTTTATGCAATTTACCGATGCTGTTGTGCAAAGTGAATCACAAAGTTTACGTACTATGAATTTCTACAGACGGATATTCACCAAAGCAATTTGGGTGATGCATCTCGTTCAAGGGTACGATGACATTTGAGACCAGATCATGCAAACTTTGGGATTATATCACGCTGCTGTCACATTCTTCCTGTCACTGTAATCTATGCTTGAATGTTTGGTTTGAATCACCACGTTCACCTTAAAATTCAGGTTTACGTTGTTGGTTGTTTTGTTGACATATGAAAATTATAGGTGTCCATGGCCCTGAAAACATTTTTTTACTAGGCTAATATGTGAGAGAGGTATCCTTGATTCTTAAGACTGTATTTGCAATATTTTTAATGTGTGCTACGATCTTAATGTGCCTCTTTAAAACATTAATAATCTGGTTTTATTCATATTTTGTGCTAGCGCTGACTTTACCCAGTCTGCTGTCATGGTGGTGAAGGTATCATTCATTTCCCCAGCCACCTCAAGCAAGGAGGACAAGAACGAGATTTACCGAAACAAAATAATGGAGCGCTGAGTCGTTTCAGGTGCAGATCTGCGCATGCCAGCGGCATCAGTGCACACCTGGCAAACTGTCTGCAGTGCTGTGTGTACGCTGCATGTCAGAGCCAGAGAGAGAGAGAGAGAGAGAGAAGAGAGAGAGAAAAATCCCTCTGCTACAGTCAGGTGGATCAGCGTGTGCTGCAGATGCAGGCCTGTTTAGGGAATATTCTGCTTTTTCATTTCCTCAGTTCTGTTTACTTAAAACATGTCTATGAAATTCAGCAGTATATAATTCAATGAGAGTGGCAAGAATATTTCAGATATGACTGGCTGCCTGTTAGTTATGGGTGGTGTGGGTGGGTGGTGGTTCGGTAGTGCAAGTGGGGTGTTATTCCAAAGCTGAATGTATGTAACCTGTGATCTGCTATTTTTCATATGAATAAAAATGTGATCCAAAAAAATAACAATAACAATAAATTGCACACTTGAACATTTAGTATCAGTAAAATAAAACAAAGGACCATTAAAAACAAACTTTAGGTACAATATCCCTGTTTGGAATTCAGAAGTTATGCAAACATTGATGATTTCTATGGTCTTTATTTAACCAATGAGGAATAAAAGGGCAGGGCAGGGCCAATGTATTCCAGCAGTGTTTGCGTTTCCTGTGCGTCAGGCAGTACGGAACCCCTCCTCTCTGTTATATTTGCAGACGTCCTTGGGGCAGAGGATAGCACTGACTGACTCATGCTGTACCATGTGATTTTGATTGACCACGCGGTGACATTTTCAAAGAGGATCCAGGCATCCATAGCTTGTGAATGTTAGATTCCAGAGCATCTCCACATTTCACATTGTGAGATGTTTTTTTTTCTTCTTTTTTTTCCCCTCTCCTTCTGCTTTAAATTAAAGTGACATTTGATAACTTACATCTTTATTGGTTTCTCTGTGATTGACAGCATCCGTTTAAAATGACTTGTTGACAGAGGGAGAGAGATACATGACATTTGAAGACAGACATCATTGTGTATGATTTAAAAGTTGAGGGAGGAAATAGTTTTATGGAATACCATGTCCTCAATGACCAAGGGGATGACCAGACGTCAAAATGAAAGCGCTGCACACTGTCAGAATTTCTGAGATATTCTTCAGCTGCACAATATGACTTAGATGTGTGATTCTTTGGGGAATTACTTATTTTTTTCATTCTGTCACCTTTCAATATCGTAAGCTTTATGTCTATATCAACAAAAAAATAATGTCTGCTCTCTCAGTTTATTGAAAAAAATGAAATCTGTCTTAACCACAATAAACATTGTGTTGTATCCAATCTGAAAACAGTTAAGACAGTTCATAAAATCATATTTTCCAGTCAAAATTCACAGTATTTTCAATGAATATTTCTTTCATCTAGCGTATTCTTGGGTAAAACATCATAGTTGTGCAGCATATTTTATGAACATGTGTGTTTGAAGGGGGTATATGTATTGTTATTATTTATTCTTAACACATTTTCCTCTTAACCTCTGTAGATTTTCCAGCGGCATGGGAATGGCCTTGCAGAACCACGGGGGACAGAAACAGACTGCTCAGCAAAGTGACTCTGTTTAAACCTCTCCCATTAGGTAAATAATCATCAAAAATGGGATTTTAAAAGCACAACCCGTTTCGTATGTGACTTAAATTACAACCAATGTTGGCATGAAAATGTGGACAAGAGACTCCATAGAATTAGAGGATTAAGAGGCATCTTCCATTCAGCACAGAGGATGTTAAACCAAGGATGTGAGCCTTGTGTAAAATAAGAGACAAGGACAATTTGATTTTCCATTGACTGAAAAACTAGTTCATTTTCAACTTTGAAAGCAAGGTCAGCCAGTAATATATGTTTTTTTTTCCCCATTGCTAACAAGAAAGTACATTAAAACATTGCTGTAACAGATAATGTAACATTGTAAAAAGGTATAATTCTTGGTGAGACATGCTTTTGGGAAGGGTGCCTGCAGAAGCAGTGTTCTCTTTGGGGGAGGAGCTAGTGGAGCAGTACTCATAACCAATGGTGGATGTAAACCACTGGAGTTAAGCCAGATGGGTAACCATGTTGCTGACTTGATGTTCTTGATTTCTTTGTCGTTGGTCAATGACTTGGTTCAGACTCTAAGCCATGCAATGAGGAGTGGAAGTACAGCTGTGGATTCACACATAAACAGGAAAAAATCAGGTCTTGTCGAAATCTGGAGTGTAGCATTAACAGACCTGCTGGGGGAAAAATGCTTCAGAGAAAAATGTACAGAGAATTACTGGTCCTCCCATATGGGGAACATAGCCTCACAGCTTGAGCATGCATCTCTTTATTATGTATAGACCATCTCAAGCTTCGGATGGAAACATTTCTCTGTGCATCAAGTCCACCCTCTGTAGAATGTTCTGCCACTCAAAGTGACTGCAGTACATTTCCAGGAATACCAGGAAAAGGTGTCTTAAAGTTAATCTGAAAATAACATTTTTCATGTGATGTTGCAAAGCAACATAAAGTACTCGTCAGAAATATTGCTTATCTTTAGCACTTAAAAATGAAGATGGTTAATGTACCCAATGGCATTTAACGTTTTTCAGCAGGCACTTTCCTGCACGGGCCTGCTTATCTAATTCATTGTCCATGCTGATCAGTAATGTCCAACACCACGACAGCTACGCTCTGTAAATGTGATGTAAATGTCATGTGACATCGTTCATGTGCAACATCAAGCAGCTCTGTGATGAAAACCTGCAGGGGTGCTTCACGAACATCGCCGAAGGGCTGGACAAACTGCCCGCAGTTCCGCTGCACTGATGCAGCCCTGGTGTCTCAGCAGGAAGCTGCATGAAGTCAGACAACAAACCACCTGAGACCCCGAGCCCTGGAAGTCTACGGGAGCGCTAAATTTACCGGAAGGCTCAGAGGAATTTCTCCATCGTGATTGCTGTTACCTTTTAAAGTGTAATTACTCACATGCTTAAATCTCATATTAATTGAAGGTACGCATAGCACAACAAGGCAGGCAACTGCTGGGATCGAATCAAATATTTGACCCAGCCAACTCACTGCTCATTCATTTGAAACACGGCCTCATTAATGATTAGAAAATGTCTCAAGAGGCAAATGTGCTTACGTAAACCAGTAGTGAAACCAGTATGAAATATAAAAGAGCGCTGGAGACAGTGAAGTGTGCTTGCTCTGGAAATCTTCCCTTTTGTAAAAGCAGAAATGATACAAGATGGAATGAAGAACCGGAATGGCACCTTTAACATTTTATTGGCATTTTCCTTAGTGTTTTGGTCGTTTCTCTGTCTTTCCAGAGTCTCAACGTATCTCAGTATATATTTCTGTGTAATATCAGTGACTCTTTCTTAAATCATTGAAATTAATTTAAAAATCCATCTGAGGTTAGTTTTTCATGACTCAAAAATGTAATTATGAAAATGTGTAATTATAGGGAAATGTAATTAAATTATGGATGAATTATAATTTATTAATGAATAATGCGGAATGAGGAGGAGGGGGGTGGTCTTTCCCTTGAGTTGTAACTTGGTTATGGTTATTCTAGCTTGCAGCACAAAAACCATAAAAACGATTATGAATTAGGATCCAGGTACAATTTAAATGAAGATGACATCTTGTGGCAGCACAGAGATCGTTATTGAATTTGGAAACTGAACTTGCTCTTGCCTTCCTCTCTGTCTTCCTCACAGTATTTATTGTATCATAAGTAATTTGGGAGTCATTATTATGAATGTGGGAGTAATTGTTCTGCCAGGAATGTGGCAGCTGAGATATTGTCCAGATTCCTAGAAGGCCATTGGTGGAAGTTTGGCACACGCCTCCAAATGTGCTACTCAGACCAATAGAATAGTGGCTAAGCTGATGTGATTGGTTAGAATATCCTGAAAACATCCCAGAAGTGGATGGATTTATTGCTGTGATTTAAAATGCTTTTCACCTAGTGGAGAGTTATAAGCTTAGCATACAGGCACAGCAGAGTGCAGACTACAGGGACATGAGAATCTCATTTCTGCTCCATTTCCATTCAATGGCATGGATACATTTGTAAAATAAAGCTGTCCAAGAATATGTCATTCTGAGGAAAATCGCCTCCCTTTTTCATGACTTGCCCACATTCACATTGGCCCCAGAATAAGGCTATTTCCATTCTTTTGTGCTTGTCCTCCTGCTCATCTTCATTGATCTAAAAATTATTCCATTTCCACCCTCCACAAAATAATTTGTAGCTGAAGGGAAGTAATTCGAGAACTGAAATCTCTTCATTAGTTAGGTAATATAGTCATGATAGAGAGAGATTGGATTTTTTTTTAAATCTTCATTTCATATGATCTCAAGTTCAGTTGCATAAACCAAAATTACCCATTGGGTTTGAAAGTTTTGCTGACTGAAGAGAAATGGAAAAACGTGTTTGGAAAAGCAGTGGTATTTTGCACTTAAGTTCTGCAATATTGTAGTAAGATGTTTACGACTGAGGATTGACAAGGTCAGAACATGCTGCAACCAAACAAACAAACAAATGCGACAGAAAATATATAGACGTGCTGAAATAATTGTTTTCTGACAAATTGCCTATCTATGCTGTCAGTCAACAAAATACTATTTTATAAGATAATTTTAAAACAAATAACTATGTTTTATATGCCTGCAGGTTTGGAACTGTATAGGGTTTACATAATGAAACTCTTAGTGACTGTTATTTATCAGTTTGCTTCTTATCTTCATCCGGAGTTCATTACAAGCCCTCAAGTGCCAATAAAATGCTGCCGTCATGATGTTAAATTTATCCTGCAAAATGGAATTCATTTCAAGATCAATAGCAGATCATCTGTAGGGTTTTCGCAAACCTGACGAATCTGGCAACCAGTCAGTTTAATGAAGTCGGACTTCGGTGAAGTGACAACTTCTGCAGTTTCACAATGACTACAGATTTGCATTATTGACAATGGTAATGTAATAAAAATGGCGTGGGCAAATGGGACGCTACCGTACGCCTCATCGCCCCCTGATGATTTATTAAATGCCAGTGGAACACAAATACTGAGACTAATGATATCCAATTTATTTAATGCGGTTTGTCATTTTCAAGGCAGTGTATACTTACAAATTCTGTGCTGAGGCCCGTTCTGAGGACATGCGATGCCCTGCAGATCGGATTCTCCCCGTGTCCCTGCAGCGAGAAGGCAAGGAGAGTCCTGATTAAAGAGGAAATGGTAGCGCATTGACCGTTTGGTGAATGCACAGCTGTATGCGACCAGCCGACAATCATGGGGGGATAGTGCTTGCAGGCCAAAAACTATCATAATGGTTCTGAATTAAGAATCCAGGCATAATTTCAGTGAAAATGATAGGTTGTGGCAGCAGACAGATCTTTTTTTTTTGTAATTGAGAGAATCAGAACAGTCCCCTCCTTACTGTCTGGCAACAGTAGGTGGAGGAGGGGGAGGAGGGATCTGAATGATCTGGACCAATGACTACATTGACAGTTACAGGAAACATATTTATTGACCGGGTCAAACAAGTCGGTGATAGAAAAGCTCCATTGCACTTATGATGTTTGGGGGTGGGGGGTAGTCGGGGGTGGGCAGATAAAAACATTTTTAAGGGAGGGTGGGGGGTGGGGAAAGTGATAAGGGGAGAAATGAAGCAGGGAAACCTCACCCTTGCATTACACATTACCAAAGAAAAAAAAATGCAACTAGCTGCATCGTTATGATACATAGATAAACATTTAAATGGCAAAGTATTTTCTCTATATGTACAGTCAGTGTGTGTGTGAGAGTTTGTGTTTTATAGACCTGTACTTATATATACTACTCCATTGCATATGGTGCACAATTGTATGAATCAGACATCAACAACCAACAACCATCCTCAAATTCAGCACAAGCAGAGAAAGACAGTTATCCCGAGGCCAAAACCAAGATGGGACCATTACAGCTGGAATTGCCACTGTGAAAAGCAGCCGGTCGTCACCACCTCCCACAATTCATCACTTTTACGCTATGTTTGAACTGCAATCTCATCTGATATTTTAGAGTAATTAATGGAGACCTTTTTTTCTTACATTCATTAATTTATTTATTTTTTGGGGTTTGCAGACTGTGTTTGTGTGTGTGTGGGAGTGTGTGTGTGTGTGTGTGTGTGTGTGTGTGTGTGTGTGTGTGTGTGTGTGTGTGTGTGTGTGTGTGTGTGTGTGTATGTGTGGGCTGGGTCAGCACTGATTGTCATTGTAAAGATAGAAATCCCTGTACTCATTCTCATTGAAGTCTTTGTCATGGATCTTTGTTTTTCCATGCATCATCCAGTGCTTTCCATGTGTACATCTGTCCATAAATGGGAGCGCAAATATCTGGTCTTTGCATTACAGTATCAGTGGATCAGATTTTGCTTGACTTTATGCTCTCATATCAGCGCAGTGCTCTCCATGAGTGTGTATTTACATCTGACTCATCTAACGATCATCACTGCTTACTTTGGGATTTGATATGCCTCAGTTTATCTGGTTATGATGTTGACTCAAATGCATACTGTCAATACCGCTGAACAGAGAAAATGTTCCCAGGGCAACGGTGTTGTCATCCTTCTTAAATTGTTGAGTTTCAAAATTACTAACCACAACAACCCCCCCACCCTTCTCCCCACCACCCACCCACCCACATACACACACACACACACACACACACGCACACACACACACACACATGCACACACAAATATACACACACACGCGCACGCACGCACGCATGCACACACACACACACACACATACACACACACACACGCATGCACGCACGCACACACACCTCCAACCCCCGAATAAACAGATAGTTGGTGCTCCCACACTGATTTGGGAAAAAAATACATTGAATTCATCCCTGAATAAAATAATTTACAACTGCATAATTTGTATTTTCAAGCATGTCTTGTCATTTGGATTTATTTGCTGATTTCTTGTCACGGTGGATCTCAGCAAATCTTAAAGTCAACATATATGTGTTTAGTGTTTGTTAACTGTAAGAATTCTCCATTCTCCATTCTCTCTCAACTCACCCACAGCAACTGTGGAGATTCAACAGTGTTTTCCACAAAAAAAAAAAAAAAAAAATACCACTGGAATCTGATGATTGTCTTTTCTTTTAAAAAATGGAATGCTATTTCAGTTAATTTTGTGGCTTTTTTGTTTTGTATGATGGTTGTTATTGATGTTCTATTACTTTTTAACAGATTGCAGAGTAGCAGGATGATATTGTATGGTATCATATAACTGGTTTAAAGTATAGGCATATAACAATTTCCATTGATTCTGAATTGAATTATTTTCAATGTAAGAATTGTTGTTAATGAGATGTTTTATGCAACTGCAGGACACAGCCATAATACCTGTTACTTTGCATTACTGGCAGATTGTAAGTAGGGTGAATATTGAATCAGTGTCCCAGGTTGTCCCTGTCTCAGACATGTCTTCTTTTGCTAATTACCTGACCACCTGTTTAATTCGGCTGCATGAATATGCACAAAACCCAGACTATGAAACAAATCCACTCTGAGTGCTTAATTAAGTCTGTATTTATTAAGCATGAGCAATCTGAAAATTAATGAAGGCAACAAATCAACGACAAGCTGTGCCGTGATTGTTGCAGGGATAAAGTATGTGCTCAAACTCAACTTTTCAAAAGGAAAGCTTTAGCGTAATCCTGCTGACCATCTGTTTACTTTTACTAGCTTTTCACAACGCTGCTATCGAAGGCCTCTCGCGGTGTCACTAGCTTATGACTCCGCATTTGTATTTCTCGGTGCAACTTAAAGAATGTGTTTCGCAAATTAGCCAGATGTAATTTGCTACGTCTGACAAATAATGTTTATGTTTGCAGGGCACCTGCTGGAGGAAAGCAATGCAGATCCGACGTTTCTTCCACAACGACGTGTGGAGGGGTAAAAGGAGTATGACGCAATCTCTAGTCTCCGCTTGTCAAACTCGCTGGTCAACTCTGCAAGTAATTATTCAGGAACAAAACTAATTGCTGCAGGCCAGGTTTGGTAGACTTGACAGCGTTCTCAGCGAGCAGTGATGCGAGTGTTGATTGTGAAAGGCAGTTTTCATGGCAGTGTGTGTGTGAGGTTCTGAGGCAATCAGAGATTAGCCACTGTCAGCAGTGCACTGGGACAAGAACAAGAAAAAAAAATCTCCGCATCAGGGAATCACATGGCTATAATTAGGCAGTTCTGCTTACATGGAACTGCATAAATTCTGGTTGTGCACAACACTGGGATTCAGAATGGACAGGCATAGCAAGGAGTTGTGTGTTGGATTCTGTATAGTTGTTTCAGTGACCGGATGTAGAGAAGCAGTTTTAATGGGAATTTGACTGGGACACCAGCGTTAGTGTAACACTCCTACTCTTTCAAAATGTGGCACGGGAATGACCACTGTGAATCAGGGCCTCAGTTTGATGGGGCATTGGATTGTTTATCTGGGCCAGCAGGAAGAGTGCCCCCTACTGACCCATGAGCACTTTTGCAAGGCAGTGACATGGTTTTCCCAGCAGGTCTCCCATCCAATTTCCAGCCATTCCCAAACCTGCTTAGCTTTAGCAGTTTAAGAGATAAATGTGAAAACAGGTGGCTGGGGATCAAGCAGACCACTTCTGAGTTGTAGGACCAGCTCCCTGACCAATATAATATGCTAATGCCCCAGCCACATTTATTCATTTTCCATAACGATGACACAGAAATACAAAGTAAGAGGCAGGCAACTATCACACGTCACAAAAGTGCAAGAACATCTCTATGTCATACAGGGCCGACACTCAAACAAGCAAATGAATTGGAAACAGGACTAAAACCAATAGGGTTTCAATATGCCCATTTAAAATGGGACAGTGTAAAGACAGAGACTGCAGTTTAATGAAAATGAGACTGACTATTCCCAGAGGTCCAATCAAATTTTAGGTCATTTTTGCTCATTTGAATAATTGAATAATTATTAGCTTGAATGCAAAGTATTGACTGCTAACTTTCACGGATGAGTACACATTTTTTTCACATGCAATTCAATGTGTAAATAGCTTGGCAGCACTTGCTTTTTCCATGTTTTAAACGGAAACATGAGGTTATGAGAAATGTTCACAGAACATGTTGCTGTCCTTTCTCTTTCCAAAGTGTGAACAGTTATTCAGTCAGAGAATCAGCTTACTTTATGTTTGTAGCCAAACATTTAAACTCTGATGCAGTATAATATGCTATTGCAACGTCCTTGTCAAATATAAATATTGATAAATATTATATGATGTATTGTGAAATTATACAATATCCTGAAATATAGAATAGTATACCACATATACGTTTTTTTTTCCCTGAAAAGACCCGATTGATCACGTGACCATTGCTAACCAATGGTTGTTATTGTTCACGCCGACTCAGTTCCTTTGTTGGACCATTGGAGATTAATTACTTAACCGTTATACGCCATAATTAGTGTGATGTAGTGTTGTCATCAGGAGTAGAACTTTTTTAGAAAATGGCTGTGGGTTGTGAATGTAATGTCGAAATAAAACTTAAATTGTGTTTAAATATGCCATGTGTTTATGCTTGTATGAATCATGATAATGTGAAATAATAATAAAGGAAAAACAAACAATTCAGTCATTATTCAAGGCCCCCGACTATTGAATCAAAACTACAGGTGAACCACTCACATGGTGGGGGGGGGGGGGGTTAAGGAGTCGGCCCCCCCTCAATGTGGAATAACTGCACAAATTTCCGCCCCCCGAGGCGGGCAAAGTGAGCACCTCCAGCTGGGGGGGTTCGTGGGAGCACTGTGAGCATTTTAAACCAGACTGGAGTTCTGCGCTGTCTAGTGCTCAAATGGTTAGTCAGTTTCAAAGGACAATTACATTTAAAAAAGGGAGTTATCCCATAACTTAATTGTACATAACTTAAATAACACTGCTTTACACACATTGATGAATGTTATCCATCTCCATGATAAAATATTGATAGTTGGAATACAAACATACACATTTAAACACACACACACTCACACACACACACACACACACACACACACACATATATATACATGGTATACAGTACATAATTGTATGAATCAGCCATCTGCAACCATCCTCAAAGGAATGCATGGTCAGGGAGTAATTGCTTGCTATAAAACACAACCAAAAGTATGGATCTCCAAAATGGCTTTTTTTTTTTTTTCAATTTTTACATTCTCTACTCTGCTCAGTATATTAAGATGCCTTGATGTAGCCATATGTAATACTTGAGGTTGGAAGTTCATGAAGTCATTAAATGCTTCTCTAATTATTATTGATTGTGGGTGGAGAAATCAATGCAAATGCAGAAGAATTGTTGCACCAAGACAGAGGTGAAAGATGGAAAACTGTGTACTGAACACAACGATGGAGTAGGTAACTTTTGTTAAACAGAAACAAAGTTTGGAATGAGGAAAGATCAGTACATTTCGTCTTTTTTCTCCCATCGTAGCTCTGATACATCATCTCAAAAAGAGTAATCTCAGGGATGCAGTGAATTGAAAACAAGAATGCAAAGAATTACAACACTACCCTGATGCAAGGTCAAATATTTTACACAGAGTAGCAGCAAGCAATCTGAGGAGTTTTTTCTTTTTTTTTAATGAAACAAAAAACCCATTAAGGCCGACAACATTTCGTTCCTTGAAACGATTCTGTTTATCCTCAGCTGAACCCAAACTAAACCCAAAGGCTGTTTTGACAGCATACTTGACCGACCTTATAAAGTGAGGAAATAAAAGGCGACAGAGACACAATCTTACACATGCCTTCACAAGGTCATACTCATCGAACATACATTTTGAGACTCTAGTTGTTCTCGTGTGTTAAAATATATTTTCAAAAGTGTATTGTAATGGGATGGGAAGTGGATTTTAGTTTTGAATCACATTTATCCAACATATAGAATATGTTAAAACCTGAACCTGAAACTTGTCTTGCTTTAGATACAAACCATGTACAAAAGACTCGGCAGGGTTTGTTTTATTTTCTTCCTTAAGACAGTACATGTGTCAGGAGATATCCAGAATGAACAAGCTCCAAATATGTCATGAATTTCATAAATCATACAATATCTGAAATGTGAACATTTCCTCCTCTTTGCTTTGGCCTCAGTTCCCCTGTGCTGCCGCACAGACCCATCCTGAAATTGGACGGGTAAATGATGTCCAGAGAAACCCAAGCATTTAAACATAAGGTGAAACTAGATGCAATTATTTTTCAGGTTGTAGAACATATTGTTTCGCACATCAAAAACATGCCCTACACCTATATCGTGTCCGCGCAGAGAAAGTCACAGATACTGGGGCAGAGATGTGCTCGGGCTGTGGTTGGTTAAGAACAGTCTGATGTATAACACGGTGCATGATTGTCACACGTAAATGAAGTGTGTTGTGCATGTGTGTGTGTGTGTGTGTGCACGCACCAGCTAAGCATGTTTATCTGGGCTGATGGATGTGGATGGACATGAGAGAATGTTCCGGTCCCCGTGAATCACAGGGCACGCGCATTGAACCCCAGAGCGTTACCACTGAAGATGTTCCAGCACAGGACTGATCTGGCAGTCCTCCCGTGGTACGATCAGAATGGAAAAGGTCCTGCGCTCATAAAGACCCCTCATATTTCAGCCCGCCTGAGAGACGGAGCGCTCCAGCTCTGAGTGGATGGTGGACGTCTCATTCTGCTTTTCCAGGAAGTGCTCTGATAGCTCACATAAATAACACGTTCACCACAAACTGCCCGTCAGTCTCAGTAAGAGTGTGCTGCTCCAGCCAGGTAAATCATCATTTTATACCACGGCTTGGTTAAATACTCGTTTCCAAATGGCTGGAGGGGTGTGCATTATTTCCCAGTAAATGCAGGGTGATAATGCACTGCTATGAAGTAGTCCCAGTGAAAGTGACCTTATCACCATTAGAAACCAATACGCAAGCTCTTTAAACTTCACTGAAGATTCCATTTACAAACGGAACAAAACGGCAACATTGTAATAACATTAAATGACGCTACAATTAACAAATGGAACATAACGGCAACATAGTAATAACATTAGATAACGCTATAATTAACAGCAGCAACATAGCTAGAGCATCAACAAAGTGACATCATCAATACATCGTGACATTTGCCACTTAAAATGGAGAATTTCTCAGAAGATTCTCCATTTCAGAAGATCCACCACCCCCTCCCTCCCACCGCCAAACCGCCACCATCAAACAAAAATTGAAGAATGGCAAACAATTAATCTTAAAAAAATTATTACATTTTAAGGTTTGGATGGGTCAAGATAGCTATATGAATGGACTATATTATGCAGATGTGCACATATTGTAATATATATCATGTTCAAAAATAATATAATGGTAGCCTAATTTAATATGAGTGCTAAATGATTTGTTTGATAAGTAGCTGTGGTATAAGGGGAATAAACCACTCCAGGTCTATGGAAATAAACCACTTTGGGGTGGTCAACAGCCCCTTGAAATGAATCATTGTTTAGATGTGCTTTATTTAGATCATTAACATTGCTAAAAAATAATTTACTTTCTGTTACAGCCAAGAGCTTTCTGGCATATGTAAAAAAAAAAATATGTAGCTATTTAAAAAAGATTCATTATCAAAAAAGATACCTTCTGAGTATATACATTTATAAAATGCATAATACTCTTCAATAAAAAGTGTTACACTTGTTGACAGAGGTTTGAAGCAATTTGGAATTGTCCCTGGCTTGTTCTAGTAGACCACGATGACAGCTCCCCTTAGGGAGAGCCAATTTAGAATTCACTGGAGACTTTCTCAAAGAGAGTCAGATTGCTTTTTGCTACTCAAAAAACTCTAAAATAATGCTTGTTTTTGATTATTTCACCTGATTGTCCATTGAATTGAAGCGTGTTCATCCTTTCTTTGGCTTGTTTACCTCCAGAGAATGGCTGGCTTGTGTCATCATGAGTTCTGTTATAGCTCAACGAACAGCATAGCTGGGGTTTTTGTACTTCACATTCTGGTAAGATGAAGCTTTAACTGTGTCCCCAACATAAAAACAGATCAAACCATGTCTCTGTTTCAGTTGTAATGGATTGAAGGTTCATGAAACATGTTTATGTATTCAGGAAATGAAAGTTTTAATGCAGTCCTCCACAGTGTCTGTGTCCCACTCAGCTAAGTGCTTCGGGCTTCACACGTCTCATCCACTGCCAAAGCCTGCAGGTTCCCCCTGTATGACCTCTGCTTGATTCATCTCTTCCTGATGGAGAAAGCCACCTAGCTGCTGGTCCAAGCGCTTGTCCTCTTGCACCTGAATTATTGTCTGCCTGTGTGTCCTGGCTTGTGCCATCAAGACATCGTTTCCCCAGCTGATCCAGAGTCCTACAGCCCACCCAGCGAGCCAAGCCAGGTCAGCTCATATTACTCCTCTTTTCACCTCACTACACTGGCCACCTGTCAATGACCATATTTTTCTTAAGACACTACTGCTGGCTCCTCCGATAAAAGGGAATGAATCCGGCTCAATTTAAACATGAATACAGTTTCTACGTGACTCATACTTTCGCCTTAATCCTCAGAGTTTCCTCCATTCTACTTGTACTATGACATCACAATGATAGCCGTTCACTGCATGATAGATAACTGGAAGTACATCCAAGTGAAAGTACAGTCTTTTGATTGGTTAAAAGTTAATGACTGAGAGCACATTGGATCTCCACTCATTATATGTAATCCATATTCCTCACCATATTCTTGATCCTCTCTCTCTCTTTATCTCTCGGTAATAAACAATTTCGCAAATTAAATCAAATGAAAATGGAATTGCATTATGCTAGCAAACACCTACACAAAGGTAAGGCCTTCTGGAATCAATTTATTTTTAGAAGAAACTTTTGTGGTTTAATGCTTTTTAAAAACAATTACTTTATTTTTCAGAATATGCGTTTTTTTTGTTTGTCTGGGAGCTTTCAGGTGAGACCTCTCAACTGGTTGTGCTCATACGAGCACGTCTTTTTAACAACTCTCGTCTGGGAAGACTGCAGAAAAAAAAATGCGGAGAAATTACATGCTATTTTAATTATTCCCTCTTGCAAATATTGAAAATATGTACCAAACCACAGAGGAACAATAAGTGATTTCAAGATCATAATGTAAGATTGATTTTAGGTCATTAGTTAGATGCAAATGTTTTCCCTACAAATGAGATATCTCCACAATTCCTCTCTTGAGTTTTCTACAAATCAGAACACATCCCTTAGTGTTTCCTCTAACATTAGAGTCATTAAGCAAACTACTGAGCAATTCCAAATTTGAAGAATTATTTATAATATTTAACCTTAATTAAATAATTTCTAATCATAAAAAAACCTGTAGGCTGAATTGGCAATGTGAATAAAAATCATCTGCATAATATACATATATACACACAAACACACACACACACACACACACACACACACACACACACACACACACACACACACACACACACACACACACACACACACACACACACACACACACACACACACACTGCAGTCTGGCTGTTTGGCTGCAGTCTATATTTCAGAGTGATTTGTGTTGTTTCTTGCACTAAAATGTAATTTAGTCCTTTTATCTATACTGAAACCTGAGCAGTGGAAATCAATACTCTGCTACAAGATAACAATGGATGTGTCTAGCAAGTGGCCGATTTTTCATATCGACTCCGAATGCAAACACTTCTCTTAAAACAGAAATGTGTCCAATTTCAAGATGGACACTTAACGCACTTAACGGTCACTCACACATTCCATGATCCCTCAAAGCACACAAATAGTAAATATATATACAATTTTCTCACTTGGAAAAAAAAACAAAAATGCGCATATACACAAAAAATGATCACCATGCAAACACATTCACACATGCATACAGTACATACATACATACATACATGCATGCATGTGTTAAAAGGGAACAAGGTAGATATGCATGAATGTAGCATTTACAGCACAAATCATGCCAACCACTCTGTGAGTCAAAAACGATGTTATCCCAGCTTTGATAATGCCCAGAATAAATGAAAAACCCTTGACAGATTCAGAACAGCAGTATATTTGAACCTATAATGAGGTCCTAAAATTCCACCCAGTGCATTCTCTGAGCCAAGTCATTTATGAGAACAATGCATGGCCACTGGAGCAATGAAAGGACAACTGCACGACTGTACTCAAATTCTAAAACCACCATCGCTTGGAGGAATTCCAACAGGAGAATTCCATAAACATTCCGCAAAACACTTTGATTAAGGCGGGCTGAACAGGGATATAATATCCTCAAATAGCATGAGAGACTGTGCTGCAAATTGGACATTGTAGAATACCACCATGCAATTAAAGTCTAAAAAGGCAATTTAGAAAGTAGTAACACAAAACAAAAAAGATCAGTCAAGTGTAACAGCACATTAGCAGTTTTTATTTATTTATTTATTTTTCTCCAGCAGGATCTGTGCTTTTCCTGAAATAATGCAATCCATTTTGAGTATTTCCATGCCAAGAATGACATCAAAGATCTCCAAGCCTTTGTGTATTGAAACAACTAAAGAAATCAGGAAAATCCTGCACCAAATATAGGACAGATCGATCTTGCAGATTGTCACAGTTTCAGCTCATTGTGGATCGTGGTCCTCTATGACATCATCTTCCAAACTCAATCCTGGGGTACCGCTGTGTGTGCTGGTTTTCATCCAAAGCATAACTGCACTTCTTAAAGGCAGAAGCTTAATTTATAGGACAAAGAAAAAAAAATATTCCATGATTGGTAAAATTGCATTTTGAGAAAGAATGATCTTTAATTAATGATGAAGTCATCAACTGATAACATAACAGACATAAATCCTTCAAAAAGACATTTTTATCTGTTTGCTTGAGTTAAAAGCACATGTTTATTCATAAGCTTACAATTTACAATGCATAAAAATCAATATAGAACAAACCAGCTGTAGTTCGGCTGTGCTGTGCTGTGCTTATTAATGTTGCAGTGTTGGGGTTATACAATACTGTTTTTACACTACAACAGTGCTGGGCAAGAGGGACTGTGTCGGCTTCTAAATCGCATGTAGAACTTCTCTACCCCAGTTTCTTGCATGTTACAATATTTCAGCATATTTTCTTGACATTGTCTTCCATGTCAAACTGTGGAAGGCTGTTAATTTATCCCACTGAACAGTGTGTTCAGACCGGAGGCCTGAACTGTGAGTGAACCACAGTCTGTGCAAGCGGAGGGATGTTTTACGATCGAAACCGCTGCGCCTTAGTACACAGCTAATTAACTAAGAGTAACGGGGTAACTGGTGGAAACAAAAGCCAGCACACGCGCACACACACACACACACACACACACACACACACACACACACACACACACACACACACACACACACACACACACTCCCCAGCCCTCAAGACCTGGAATCGTCCACTCCCGCAGGTACCTGTGTATGCATGCCTCCCTTAACATGAACATGAGATATTCTTCAATTATCCCTATCAGGTTTCCAGGTATAGCCGGCACACAACTGCAATGAAACCATCCTGTTTGAGGTGGATTATTACGATCATTAAAATTCTGCTCTGCCTTGAGAACGCTAATCCTCACCACCACAAAACAGATTCAGCTCCCATTACACACACTTTCAATAACATTTTTGATTTTCTTTTTTTTTTTTTTGGTTGTTGTTGTCCAGGATTAAAGTAATCCTTTACTGCAATCACCCTAATAGTTTGCATGTCTTTTACAACAGAGTTGATTTTGGCTAAAGTATGTTGTGCTTTTGCAAATTACTCCTTACATAAAGCGCTATAAGTCTTTGATTAGCATAAAGAACTAATGAGCAAACTAATTTGCTTGGCAGTTTCTAACTAGCAATAGCTTACATTATTGTAATAAATGTTGGAGATGAGTGCGTTGCAAAATTTGCCATATCGACTAATTTGATTGTATATTTTAGTCATTTATGACACACTTCCATTATATCTGGGTTTGCTAAGGCAATCCGGCCCTGTCACATGGTGAATGTAGCCTCCCAGTTTCAGCAGGAAGGCTTGCTAAAATAAGGCTCTGCCTAGGACCCTGAGTACACTGTATTCTCATGTGTTTTAGCCCTGGCGCTAAGCTGTTTAGATCTGTACTCACTGTACTTAGGCCTTATGATACTGATGCTGTGTGCCAGGATGTACACTTCAGGTGGTAGTGAACACAGAGTTTCACTCATGTTTTCCATGACATCCCATTATTTCTTGGCTGTTCACTCAAAACCAAAAAAATAAATAAATACATAAAATAAAAAAATAAATAAACCCTTTTAATTACAGCTATATTTACCATTGTATTGATGACCACAAAACGAGCACAAGTGCAGGTGCAGGTGCAGCTACCTAGAGGAAGAACCTACCAAAAGTCTCCCCTCCAGCCTGTCAGGCTGTGCTTTCTATAGGAGGCCAAAAGAAAATGGTAGACACCTGGGTTGATTACAAATCCAGCTCAGGTGAGATTGCTTGTTATTGAGCTGAGGATTGGGGGGGCAGGGAACAAGAACTGACTGTCCAATGGGAGGAGTAGAGAAGCTTGCTCCTCCCTCCCCCAACAGCAAGAACACCATTGCTGTTGGGCCCTTAACCCCACATTGCTCCCAGGGGGGATTGGCCATTGGTTAGCATAATCAGCTGTAAGTCACTTTTGATAAAAGCACCAGCTAAATGACTGCAATGTAATATATTTTCAATGTTTACATATTTTTCACTTAAATGATGAGCACCTGGGAGATAAAGTGCTTTGGAGGAGAATGTACCACAGATGTGAGCGATGACAGGTAAGGAAATACAGAGATGAGCACGGTGCTGTCGGATTTCAGCTGCAAATGTATGGAAATGAATGTAAATGCACACAGAGCTGAGGCTTCGGTGTTAGTGATGGGGTACACAGCTGTTCTCCATGCATTTGCCAGCACTTAACACTCCTTTCATTGAAGAAAATAATAATAATAATCAAAACTAAAGTCAATTTCTAACATTAATGAGGCAGCTGAATACTTACTCAGGGACCAAAATATTGTGGCAGAATCCCACAGGATAAAAAAAAATAAAATAGAAAGTGGCTGTGATGTGGAGTTTTTTTTTCTTTCTTTCATTACAGCAGAAAAAGGCTGTAATGACTGGAGCCATGGAATAATCAGTGGAGTTGAGCGATTAGAGCTGATTGATAATGAAGTGCAGACAGATGGACAAAAATAAGAACTGGATAATGGGCTCACGGTTTGCACCCAGTGTTCAACTTCACACAGGATCCACTGCTCTGGTGTGACATTCCCATCTACTGTACACTCAAAACCTTCTTCAGCACTTATCTTTCTCTCTCTCTCTCTCTCTACTCTCTCTCTCTTTCTCTCTCAGCCTCTTTCATTCACATTCTGTTTTCTTACCATGGTTAAGTGGGACTTTTTAAAAAATAATAACATCATTGTTAAATCAATACTAATAGTGCTCTGGGATTCCAGTAAGACATGATATGTCTGCAGAATTTACAAATGGTACGTCTGTAATCTTCACAGGATTGACCATAAGTACTTGGGAGATTCATTATGTCTGCAATGCGTCAAGTCAGCTTTATTGTCACGATATGTCTGAAACATACAGAGGTGTGAAATACTGTTTCTCCTTGTCCCTCGGTGCTACATATATGGCAGACCACAAAAAAAAAAAAAAAAACAGGAAATACAGGAAATATATTTGAATGTACAATGTGACACAGGGTAATTTACATTGTAGTGCAAAGTAGCACAGACGCATATGATGCAATTCAGTAGAATACATTTTCATACAAGACAAATGCATGTTGGAGGAGTTTCTGAAATGGCCAGTATGAGAGTACAGGCATTAGTATTTGGTTTTGGGCTTGGGGCACAGAGGTGCTGAAGATGGGCCTGTTCAGGCAGACGAGGAGGACCCCCTAATGGACCACTGGAAGAAAACTATAAAGGACAGAAATGGGTAATTTGACCTGAAAAAGAAGGAAGGAAGAAGGTTGGACATGGGGAGGTGAGGGAAAGCAGAAATGATGAGCAGAGTGGGAGAAGGTCCAAAACAATTTCATAATGGTTCTGATACTGGTTTAGCATCTTTATTGAGTGAAAACTTGTCTGAAAATATCTCTCGCAAATTGTGCTTTAACGAGCTTTAATAAATTAACCTGTGCAATAGCAGAGACTAATTGCGGTGATATCCAAAGTAAGTGACACGTACGAAACATGCCAGCAGTCAACAAATCCCAGAAAGCCAGACACACACTTAATGATCTGCATGGGAAAAAAAGGGCCGGAGGTGTGCAAATTAAGAATACATTTGATCTATCTATCTATCTGTAGAGATGAGTTTCGTCTTCTGTCTCCATCAAGCCTCATTAGATGAGTCCCCTGTGTTTATTGTGCACATCAAATCAATGGTGTTGATTAGAACAAAATGTGGGGAAGTAAACATCCTGGGCGTTTTGCGCGGAATGATGGATTGCAAAGTGGCTGCAGTAGGCAGTGCTCAGTGCTCAGAACTGTGCCGGCTCTGATCATATCTCGCTCTCCTGCAGTGGAATTCTGCCAGACCCTTCTGTAGAGTGTCAGGTTCTAAGGAGATAGGTTTTAATGAATTTTTCTCCCCCCCCTCCTTTAAGTAGCAGTGGCTTTGGTACTGCTGTGCTCAATCTGCAATGCGGGCTGTGAAGTCTGCAGATGCCGTGGGGGAAGGAGGCCCATGAATCTAAGCATAACTAAGGATGTAGGATGAGGCCCATACTCAATCAAAGAGGAGAGAACGGCCTTAACAGTGTGCAAGAACTTTGCGTATGTTGTATTTGCTTTTCCCACGTCGTCAGCACCTGCTTTTTTTATTTCTTTGTTTTAGTTTTGCGCTACACATATACCTGACTATATTAGATTTTTTTTGAGTACATCCGTATACTTACGTTCATGTATTTTCAGTTGAATAATTTGCATTCTGTAATAAACACTTTTCTTTACTCTTCTTCCACGTGTGGTCTCTCTCCATGTTGCCCTGCCTTGAGCCTGGAGGATGTAACATGGGGGCTCGTCCGGGAGTTATACTATGGATCGTTGTTTCGCTCTGGCATTGGTAAATATATGTGCCTTGTTTGTCTTTAAGCAACACATAAGTAACTAGACTGTGTTTGCGGGTGGTTTGGTGAAAGCGTTTCCAACCAGTTTGTTTGTATGGTTCTTGATTCTTTTGATGACTAGAGTTAAGAAGTTTGTGGTTTTACTGTATGCAACACAGTGAATTGTTAAAATTGCTTTGTAGTGTAATTAATATTTTGGTACCACTAAACCTTTTGCGAGGCCCAAATGGAATTTGTTTGGTGTATTTGTTTTGTTTCAGGGAAATATTGGTTTTGATTTGGGAAAGTTCTAATTTTGGTGCTGGGGGGACGGGGAAGCATTGGATCGTCCAGTGGCCAAAATTATTCTGGCGGGGACGAGCTCAGCTGTGGATGCCCAGCAGGAGTATGGTTCTGTGTTGGCAAGACAGTAAGAAATTTGGTAAGGTTGCAGCTTATTGACCACTGGAGCTACGTGCATCTCCACGTTAGGCCGTAGAGCGCTTAACGCTTTTTGTTATTTGTTATTTGTTATCGATTTGAATTAGATTAAAATGCTCTCAAAGGTTGGAGGAAGCCAAATTGGTGCGGGAAAATGAACGCATGAGATTGATCGCCAAAGGCAGATTGTCACCTGCAGATCTGTTTAATCCTCCTAGGGTGTGGCCTATCAACACTTCTGGTATAGGTAGTATGATGCAGTTGTTACCGAAGTCCAATGAAAAAGGCTGTGACCAGTTCTTTTCTTTGTTTAAGAGTGTCGCTGACGACTGTAATTGGTTTGTGTATGGTTCGGATCGTATCTTGCTGTTGCAGAGTGTTCTCATCAGTTCTACAGTTGAAAAGAAAAATTCTCGAACCATCAAACAAGCAGTTTTAAAAGTGACGAGCTGGTTCCTGAGGTACACAGGAAACGGTTTAGAACTTTCAGTAGCAATTCCTGTTCGGCCTTCATTACCTGTGGAGGTGCCAGATGATTGTTTGTTACAGCCTGGGCTAAGGAATTCTGAAAAGTTGGTCGGTTTGGACTCTTGTTCAATCACCTGTCTGAAGTGAATGATGGTGCCAAGCTGAAAAATCTGTTTTGAATTTCTTACTTTATTTTCAGATATCCTTTCCTGTACCAATTTTATTGAGCACGGTATTGACGTGGCGGATGCCCAACCCATCCACCAGCGCTTCTATCTTTTTTCTCCTGAAAAGCAACTTTATCTGGACTCGGCTGTTCAATATCTGTTAGAAAATGGCTTGGCTCAGCCTTCCTACTCTAGTTGGTCATCACCATGTTTGGTAGTGGGTAAACCTGATAACACTAATAGGTTTTGTACAGACTATCGCAAGGTGAACAATGTGACTAAACCTAACTCATTTCCACTTCCTCCAATGGAGGATTGTGTTGATCAGATGGGTGCTGCAACATATGTGAGTAAGTTTGACTTGCTTAAAGGGTATTATCAGGTCCAATTGACACCTTCGGCACTGGAGATCTCTGCATTTTTCACTCCTGATGGTTTATTTTCATATACTGTGATGACTTTTGGTCTTCAAAATGCGCCGTCCACTTTCCAATGTTTAATGAACCGTGTAGTTTCTGGTTTGGAGGGGTGCGCCGTGTACTTGGATGATGTAGTAATATATAGTGATATCTTGGAACAGCGTTTGCAGCGTATCTGTGCCTTTTTTTGCACCTAGTCAATGCTTGGCTTACCATTAATTTGGGCAAATGTGACAATTTTATCCAAAGTGACTAACAGATGATTAAGTTAACCAAGGACCAGTCCCCCCTGGGAGTAAAGTGGGGTTAGGGGCCTTGCTGGGCCACCCAGCCCAAAGGCACTGGGTGGTGTTCTTGCTGTGTCTGGACTGGGGCTTCAGCCACCAACCTCAGGAGTCCCAGTCATGTATCTTAGCCACTAGACTACAGGCTGCACAGTTGCCAACATGCATTTGAAAATGTGAAGATGCTGCTGAGTACTGCACCAGACCAGGCTGAGCCCCAGCTGGATCAGCCAATTAAGATCGAGGTGGATGCTAGTTGGGTTGGGAAAGGGGCAGTGCTCTTGCAAATGGATCTAAATGGAGAGGACCAAAAAGTTAGCTTTTTTACTAAGATGTTTTTAAAAAAACCAATGTCCACCTGGGGCCCTGTGAATGTAACAACAGAAAAAAACAAAAATTCTTGTTTGGGCTATATCTGGTCCAGGGCTATATAGTTGATATTAAGTTACTGAGCAATAAACAGTTGATAATTTAAAAGAAAGAATTTATAATAAATAAAGTTATAGAAAAATAAATTATTGATGAAAAATAAAGATTGGCAATCCAAAAGTAAGAAGGGTTTGTGCTGCTTGCATCTCCGGGCTGTCGTTTGTGTGAGGATAAGGGACCCGACTCAATCAGAAATTCACGGCACTTAGTCCCTCGCTGTGATGTCTGCCAGTCACGAATTTCGGAAAGTCTTACATTTTTTATTTCACACTCAAGGCAGTGTGTTGTGCTCAATAAAAGGAGTAACACATTAAAGCCAGACTCAAACGTAAGAACAAAGCAGATCTGAGTTTGAATCTGACTCAAGACTGCAATGCAAAATGTAGGCCCAAAAGATTAATTAAGACTGAGAGGACGAAAAAATCCACCACAAACAACCCCTATGAGCCGTGGAGAAAACAATCCTAATTGGATGAGAAGTTTCTCGACACAGAGAAAAGTGGAGCAGGGCTGTGTTTTGCCTTTCAGACCAGTCTCCATCAAGGGAGCAGAGAGCCCGCTCATTCATCATTCTCATTTTGCGATTCCACGTCTGTCCTCAAAAGAGTGACATGATATTTCTCTGCAATTATGTTTTCTTCGACATTCTCTGGGAAGCTGGCTGTACTCTGTTGGAGGCAACTGGACATTGTATGCATGTATAAGATCACAAATGAAATAATATCTTATGGGGACCTACTCTTGCATGTCACTCAATTTGCCACTGTAAATAAAACCACTCAGCGTAGGTATTAACAGCATTTTATCAAATGTTGAATGGTTAATCCACATTGTGTGTAAATTAAATAAAACACCCCATCAACTATCAAATATGAAGCATGTTGTTCTTTTTATTTTTCAGCAACTCCCCTGTTACTGTCACCGATTTCTACTGGAAACTCTTCATTGCTTGAAACCTGTTAAACTTCCAGACACTAGGGGTGGGGGTGGGGTGACTCATTCCTTGGAGACACATTCTTCTTTAAAATGTAAGCAGCATTCATACAGCATAGCATTTTTCATTGTGTAAGAGGAAGACGGAGGTGTGTGTGAATGTGTGTGTGTGTGTGTGTGTGTGTGGGGGGGTCCTTGGATGGGTACGGATTTGCATTGAGTAGGTGTGAGAACGTGGGCTGGACAAAGTGTTACTCTCTGATTATGAGCTAATTTGTCATTTTCAACAGGGCGCCCTGGTCCTCTTTTATGTCTGTGTCAATAGCGGGTCGTACAACATGAGTCATCTGTGTTCTGCTGTACTCCACATTCCAAAACATTGGTCAGGTGGTGTCAAGCTTAAGAATGTGACAGATGTTTAAAATATCTTTTTTCACTGTCTAGTGAACATGCACTCCACTGAGTCTTTGTGGAGTTTATTGTACTAATTGTTCTGTACAAACCACCACCAGCCCACATTTAGCCTGTAATACAGTTTTAGTAACACGTGAGACAAGGGTTTGGAGGAAAATGCACCATGCTGTATTACTTGCAGACTTAGCCATAGTGGTAACCATAGTAGCATATGGTGCATTTCAATTACATTAATTGCACCAAAGGTGTTAACAACACATCAAACAACAGGTGGCGATAAGACAATATATGGTGATTGAAACAAAACAAAGGCAACAGACACAAAAAGTAGCTGGTGCTGTAATTCCAATACATACTGCATCAGTCTTGATTAAACATATACATCCCAACTTTAATTATTTCTGGAGAATGATTTTGTGGTGCCATTTATGTATCCTCACCATAAAAAAGCATACAGTACAGATTTAGTATTCATAAATATTATCCTTGGATTCGTCTGGTTATCATACGTTTCATTGCCTATATTCGGATGTGACACATATGATAGCCCAGTGATGTATGGAGGTACATAAGATATGCAGAAATGTGCCCATTCCACACATATCATGCTTATGACATCATGTATATGACATCACAGTTATGACATATGGATATTCCCTGAAATATCACCGGTGCATAAATATAAAGTAGCGGTATGGAAATGTATTCATTTTTTTAATTGTATTATTTACAAAAGAGCATGTGCCCTGCAGAGATGTTGCTAGACAGGCCCCCAGCGCTCATATTCCCACACTTTCAATTTATGATAAATTATAGAAAAGTTATTTTTCATGATTGTACACATCAGATTATTACTGGGTAATATTATTGGGTCTGGTGATGCTCCCGGCGCCTGCCACTGGGTTGTGGGACCAACTCCTGCAGTAAATAACGGAGGATTGTGAAGAGCCTGCCTGATGCATGCGTGTCTATGCACAGTTTCCCTTAACAAAGAGAGCAGCGTCAGCACTAACGCAATGCAGGGTCCCACGGGCCTTACATAATTAAAACCATTATCTCTCTGTACACACCACAAAATTAACCCCAGACCTTTTTGAAAGGTTTTGTGCTGAGTTGATATGTACATCTAACAGACTGTGATAAATTAACGACTGAGCATCCGAAGAAATGGAAATCATTAATCACTGTCAGAAGACAAGGGCCGTTCGCTCACGCCAGTCAAGTGATCAGGTGAGGAGATCGATGCTCATCAAAGAATACTTAGTGAAAGGTTTGCTAAATGAAGGCTAGTATTGTTCTAGCTTTGGTCCTGAGTTTACACTTCTGCCCAGAATCTTCCCAGTGGTGGGAACTGAATTTGACTTTTTGCACCAAGTTAGCATTAGCACACGCTAACGGCTGTAATAATTGGATGAAGAAGCCGATAAAATATTGAGCAACCCAAATTCAACTCAACTGTTTTGTATGAACTAAATCATCTTTCATGGTAATTACCCATGTTACACAACAGTGAATATTAATTTATTTTGTGAAATGGAAACTGACAAAAATGCAGGAGTATGCTAATTTCCAGCTCGAGTCGCTTGATATGCAGAGACTGCACTGTTTTCAAGTCTGGAGAGATTGTCTGTGTGGAGGAGGCCAGCCCTGTTCACAATACATGTCAAGCTTCATCCTAATCAGAAAATACTTATTCACAGGCTCCGTAAGCAGATGAGGAACATGCCATGGCAAATATATCAATATGCTTTACCCTGAAGCTTCTGGACCGGTAAGTCTTGCTCCAGTTAATTGAGAGCGGCCTTGGTGGGATGGGAAAAGCTTATTCTGTTGGGTTATACCAGATTCAGGCCATGAACTACTTATTTTTTCAGGTGAGACTTCACCACAAAATTCAGGAGCAGACAATCCATAAAGCTGTACACTGATGCTGGTCGATGTGTAGATTAGCGTAGATTAGACCGCAGCAACACTTTTCAAGGTCAAATAAACAATCTACGTTTGCCAGATATCAGCTTATTAAAACATGATGTAGCTAAAATGTCAGTTCACTTATGGTTGCTTGAATCATAAACATATGGCTCTTCTTGCATATCCTTGTTGTCTACACACCCCTCTCATTTAGTCCAAAGGAGCGCGAACTTACGATGATAGAAGGTTTAGTTCTCCCAGGAAGTCGCTCCAGGACCCGCCCATATATCCGTTTGTCAGAACAGCCCCTGCATAAGAAGGCCACGCCCCCGGGACCCACAGCTGCTCCAATGGTACTCCACCCTCCTAAAAGATCCAGCTGTAGCCTCGCCCTCTGGGGGAGGGAAATTCCCACCCCCTTCCAAGCTGTGGACAGAGCTCCTAGGCTTCCAGCACCGCCAACCATGCAAAAAGACAGAGCTAACGCAAAACCTAGCCCATAACCATGGCTGTCATTCACTCCTCGGTAAGCCAATTTTTCAAGGTTCAGAAATTTAATATGGCTTAGTGGTGGGATTCTCCCCCTCTGTCCCCTGCACCCTAAAGACAAAGCACATCATGGTGTGGTTATGCTTTTTTCCGGCCCTTTCTTTTCCTCTCTTTTATTCCAGAGGATGATGGGACGTGACCTTGGCGACCTCCGCACCATGGCGGATTGAGAGTTCACCCTATCGCTGAGTAGCCTATTCGTCCTCTGAGAGCCGTGTGTCCATCAAAACGATTCGGTGACAGCACATGTGGATAAGCCTAAGCTTACACCGAGACTGAGAAAAAAAAATTAATAAATAAATAAATAATAAAAAAAAATGGCTGCTGTACTGGCTGAGCAGAGCAGAGCAGAGCAGAGCAGAACAGAATGCCTGTGAGAGATTCTCCAGGATTGACTCACCACGGATGTAACATCTCCTCCAGGGAGGGTGGAGACGGCGAGGAACCTGCCTCGCTTCCCCCGGCTCTTATCTGCGGCTTTAAGCAGCTTACACCTGATGGACCTCACTGTGGCGGCTTTGCAGGTTGGCTCATTGAGTCTTTTAATGCCTGATTCCGGCACAGAGAGAGAGATGGGCCCTTTCACATCTGGTGTTTCCACCCCCCCCCACCGCCCATAGAAATGCCTTGATTAAGTTTCCTTCATGTGGTTACTGGAGGCTGTGCTGATTCCTCATCAGGCCCACGGTAAGCAGCTTCTCCACCGCACAGTGCTGCCCGTCTGCAGCAGGAGGTGGGCGAGGAAGGCCCAATCCCTGCCTGGATTTCGTCTGAACCTCTGATCTCAATTATGTAACCCGATCGTTTGTGCGTTCTGGAGATCCAGAAATACATTCTTTGACGAGCTCATGAATGGCATCCGGAAACTGTTCCGTACTGTTATGACGTCATCTGTGAAGTGGTGCTGGTGCATTCAGGTAATCAGGTACCTGAGTCAGAGTATTTGGTAGAACATAAGAACGTAAGAAAATACTATGACGAGGACAGGCCATTCGGCCCAACAACGCGCGCCATTAAAACATTATTTAAAGAGTATCCAAAACTGCATCAAGTCTGGACTTGAACACAGCAAGAGTCTCTGCAAATAGAAACTTGCACAAACGTTGGTCCTCACGGTGCAGAATTGTCCACCCCATGTGAATATAGATGGTCTCTAAGTGTGAGGCATTGTGGATTGGCGTTCACCTGGACTCTCACAGGCTAAATCCACATCACGAAACCACAGAGGCCTAATCATGGCCTGGGGCCCGTGGAGTTTCCTCAGCCCTCAAAAATGTCACTGTGCCATCCTCAATCAACTCGAAGAGGCACTTGGGTTCACTCTGCAGTCCACCAGCTGAGCTGGCCCATCACTATGTAAGAGGAGTGCTCTCCACACACACATGCAATTACTGCGGGCGGCCTGCAGGGGGCTGATGAGCACAGGGTCACGTTCTTTGTCAAGAGACCAGGTCGGCCCTGACATCCACCTCCAGCCCTCCTGAGGTGACACCACAACACGTCCAACCCCACCACAGCTGCTGCTGCCAAATCCAGGATTCCAGAGCAGCTAAAGCATCAAAACATCAAACCGATGTTGAAAAATAAATAAGTAAAATCACACTGCCTGTGGAAAATGCTTGTAAAGATGTTGAAATCACTTCCATCTATTGCTCAGGCACCTTTGGTTAGAAACTATTGGCACCTTTGCGGAGGCCTGCGCAGCAAAGGTTCAACATATCATATATTTATGCAGTTGGATGTTTTACCAAAAGGATGCTCAAGGGTGCAACATCATCTCTCAGTCCAAGATTTTAACCTGAAATGGAATAGTCAGACGTGTGCGTTTGGGCACTTGGCCGACGGTCTTATCCAGAACGCTTTCTCTATATGTAGCTCAGAAAGTGAGAATTCCAAAAGTTCCTCCATAGACATGCAACGGCAGTTTTGTCCTTGTTATTGCAGGACTTGCCTTTGCAGGTTTTGACCTATTTTCAAAGCATCAACAAGTAGTCAAGCTTAACCACTGAGCTGTAGGACAGCATTAATTGTTTGTAAAATGATTGGAAAGGCGTAATGGATTCGGCATGCATAAATGCAATAAAGAATGACATATATTCATTTCACCCTGTGAGTGAGTGTGTTCTGTTCTTTTTTTTTTTGTCATTTTTAAAATACATCTTGGGACTGATGCTGGAAGCTATCCTGGTCTAAAACACAAGACATACATGAGAAAACCAGTGTGCATTGTATCAATTGTATTTGTCTATGAAAATAAATACATGTAAGAGGAAAGAGCACATGGTCCCAGATGGCAGGATGATATTTCTCTTGTTCCATTAAAATAATAAGGACAAATATTGGCCTTCTAGTCTCAAATGGCTGAAAGTCTAATACTTTTCTGAGGGGTTATTTTTGTATCACTGTCACTGTTGCCTTAAAGGAGAATGAAGTCCAGTACAGCAGAGATATCTCCTTTCCAAAAAAAGAGGGTATTAGCAGCCAAAAAAGTACATGTGGTGCCTGACTGAAATTTTGGAGAAATGAATGTCATTGAACACTGGAGACATACAAAAAGGTGGACAGAATGGATATTCGTATGACATAAATATTGATATTTAATATTGATTTAATTGTTCCATTTCAGGTGATTCATATATGGATGATCACTCAGTGTGATAAATATGTCCTTGCACACACCCCCCAACACCTGGACACACGCACACACACACACACACACACACACACACACACACACACACACACACACACACACACACACACACACACACACTCACACACACACAGTCACATTGTACATATATTTGCTATATTATGCTTAACAACCATTGCATTTATCAACGAATGGGCAAAAATCATGTGATGTATAATAATAGTAATTATAATTATAATGGAAAATGGAGAATAGGCTATGGCGGCAGGGAAATACTGGCACAGAGACTTGTCAGGATATTAAAGAGGAGGCCCTGGGAAACGTTAGCGTTGTGACAAGGGTCACTGAATGCCAAGAACAGCTTCACATATATAAATAAATAAACCTTTACTTCCTTTAACATAAAATATAGAACGCTGTCAATAGCTTTGACTGGATTGTTGCATTTCAGCAGTTTTTGGCTTATCACCACAGGCCACACTTTATTGGCAGGCCTCTGTCGCAGGAAATGCAAAGCACCTTCTGCTCTTTGATATTTCCAGGCCCCATTTTATGATGTATTACGGCGTGAAAGAGCGAGCATTTACAGCTCCCACGCACCCTCACAATGTGTCAGTCATATGTGAGAGTGGCAGGTTCGAGAGTCATTTCCTCCACGATTCTTTCTTATCTTCCTCCACTGGAACCCCAATTACATCCCGCACCTGCTGCCAGCGTTCAGATCCCCACTGCGCCCCGAACACGTCACACTCAAATGATTCTGATTAATATGCAAACTTGAAACAAAGCTCAGAAAAGAAAGAAAAAAAAACAACAAATTACTGTTACGACTTAATAAAAAATCTATATTTCTAACTATATTTTTTTTAAAAACAGGAACGTGAGTACAAGTGGATTTGCATTGCTGTGACTTTGGTCTAATACTGGTACAAAAAAAAAAAAACACACATCCTGAAAAGTTTTAATTAAGATAGCAGTCCAGGAGATAACAGTTCAGTGAGCCACATTACGTCTAGAATGACAGGAACTCCAGGGAAAGATGGCCCTGCAGGTGGGGCAGGAAGACCAATGGACAACAGCTCAATCAAAGAGAAATAATATCTCAGAAGACGTGTAAGAGTGAACAGACTACTCCTTTCTGAAACACCCCCTCCCTTTACCCATCTCCCCCCATTTACTCTGCAGTCTCATCCTGTCTAACTGTGCTTGTGTTACTGCTGCCGCTGCTTCTTTCTCTATATGTAGCTAAAGCTAGCACTGCTGTCTATATGCTTTCTCTATATGTAGCTAAAGCTAGCACTGCTGTCTATATGCTTTCTCTATATATAGCTAAAGCTAGCACTGCTGTCTATATGCTTTCTCTATATGTAGCTAAAGCTAGCACTGCTGTCTATATGCTTTCTCTATATATAGCTAAAGCTAGCACTGCTGTCTATATGCTTTCTCTATATGTAGCTAAAGCTAGCACTGCAGTCTATATGCTTTCTCTATATGTAGCTAAAGCTAGCACTGCTTTCGACATGCTTTCTCTATATGTAGCTAAAGCTAGCACTGCTGCCTATATGCTCTCTCCATATGTAGTTAGCGCTAGCACTGCTATCTAATGTATATGCTTTCTCGAAATGTAAATAATGCTAGCACTACTATATATATGCTCTCTCCATGTGTAGCTCATGCTAGCAAAAGTCTCTATCAAAACAATGCCACTGCTCATGTCCCAGAAGTGTTTCAGAATACTTCTGTCAGGTATGCTTCAAAATAATCTCACAAAAGCAAATAAAAAAAAAGAACAAAATCCTTTGGTTCACCAGTGTTTGTTTTAGTCAGGTATGGTCTATACCATATCCAAATTAGTTCAATGATTATGACTCTAAGTCTGAAAGATGGATGTGAGCCTGATGGAATTTTGGCAGACTTTGACACCAAATCCAAATGATTGATGCTTTTCCCATTCGGCTATTTTGGACTATGACTTTGAAAACTCAGAGAATGGATTCTGTGTAACTGATTGCACTCATGGGAATGTCACCACCCCAAGCTTGTGGCACATGTAGTATATTTTTGGATCAAAAACATTTATATACACGTGTGCACATGCATAGGTTATCTATGTCACATCTGTGAGAAAATGTTAGAGCAAATTGCTTGTCACAGAGGGGAATAATAAAACTGAAGTTGCCATATTTTTACTGAAATATTCATTTGTCACTATGCAATGTGATTATTAAAATACAGGATGTGATATGTCAACTGAAATGATGTCAGAATGAGTGAAGTGGAGACATTCAACAATTTAGCATAGCAGATGCGCGTTTCCGCAGCGACTTGCGCAGTTTGAATCTTTAAAGCTCACTATTCGCATATATGACTGCATATTTTCTGAGGATTTGAATGGATTACTCTATTCAGGTGTGAAATGATATTTTCAGTAACCAGTTACAAGACATGATCCCTAACCATTATTTTATGCTGTCACTATTGTATTAATCAAAGGGAAATAAGCATTGAAGGAATCCCCTGTACCCCAAATCTGGGGTGCAGAGCGAACCCCACACTTACATACCTTTACCTTAACCCAGGGGTGTCAAACTACAGTCCTGGAGGGCCACACTGGTAGCTGGTTTTTTGTGTGTTTTAGTACTTAATTGATTAATTAAAATCACTGGTTGGCTAAAGAGTCCACACACCTGGTTTCCAAGGCCTAAAATGGCTGCCAATCGAAAGGAAAGAACAAAAACCCGCGGACACTGCGGCCCTCCAGGACTGGAGTTTGACACCCCTACCTTAACCGATCCACTTGCATCCCAGTGGGAGATTCAGGCTTTCATTTCTACCTCATAATAGATGAGCTTAGAATATGAACAGGGGACAGCTGATCCCAGCTCAGTGTACCTGCGACTGACTAGTTTCACTGAAACAGAAATGGCTGTCCATTCACATTACCAAACTTGAGAATGAAATGATTACACTCAGGGCGTCATAGAAACGTCAGTGTGCTTCAATGTCCTGTAATGCCTTTGGCTTTAAAGAACCTGGATGCCGTATGCAGGCGTTAATACTAATCAATACCTATTCAGAATAACCGAGAGGCATTATTGCAGGGTTTTACAAACCGTATACCAGGACGGGCAGATACAATCATCAATTCATAAAAAATTCACACATCAGATATAGCAGACAGCCTTTTCACTTCGAAAAGTTACATTCTTGCTTTTTTTATTTTTGCCGGCCTGCTTCTCTTGCATTGTGCACATCCATAATACACTCAGCACACTTTCAGAAATGTCTTATTCACAATCTCTGCACCGATTTTCAGTTTTAAGGGTAAAATCAGCTGAGAAAGCAATGGATTAACACCTAGCCGGTACATCATGCCTATTTACAACTAACAACCCCGTAAAAATCCTTATTCCCTCTGCAGCTTATTCTTCTGAACATTGCAGAAAATCAGGTACTGGAAACAGGGACAGGGCAGCGGAGAGATGGGAGCCACATTCTGTGTGGTTAACTGACTGACTCTGAGTCAGCTTAACTGGTGGATTACATGGTAAGAAGGTGAAAGGCATGAGTGGCTATTTCATCACACATTTTAAAGGAGAGCCCAGCTTGTGTATGCCCTTAAATACTGACAGAGAGAATAGCAGCAGTGACCATGAACACACTGTTTGACCCTTGAAAATCCTTATAGAAAATACGTTCCTTTTAGTATGCATTTTCATTGGCTCACCAAAGCACCGATGAAAATACAGAGACATGGACACTCATATTCAACTAGGACACTGTTGCTATAGAAATGCCTTTTCTCTTTTAGCAGGGATGAGTCAACAGTTACAATGAATAGAATCTTTGAGCGAGCCGTATAGAAAACACACATGAATAGGCTGCTTCCACACCAGCGTGCCAAGGTGGGGGGAAGCGAGCCAAAGAAACACATTTGTGCGGAGCTGCATGTCGGGGGACATACTCGGTGAGCAAACAGGTATTGAATTTTAGATGTGATGTTGTTTATATGGGTAGATTGGGTAGCTTCAGAGACGGGCGCTGAGCAGAGATGCTCAGTGTAAACGTCCACACAGCACTGGGGAACAACTCATAAACAGCTGCTTGGGTTCCTATTCCCATAAAGATCTTACCTTTAATCGGTACGCTGCAGACGGGATGGTGCTGCTGTGTGAATATCGCCAAGCCCAAGCAAGGGCTTCAGCTGAAGGTTTTAAGGAGCCAAGGCCTCATTAAGGCCTCAAAGGCAGCAAAGAGACAAATAAAAACATTTTAATGAATGGAATGGAAAAGGGTGACTGATACTCGCCTGTGAATGGGAAATGAGTATCCTTTTTACCTCCTTTATCCTGCCATCCGTGGGCTCCCTGGGTTTACAAATCTGAGAGCATTCTGTGTTTTGCCACTTGGCTTCATTGTAAAATTGCAATGTGGGATTCACAATGCACGGTTTTCTGCCTGGTGACCTTGCAAATGGTCAGACTCGCTGGACTCTAATGCGCATTAAAAAAGAGAGGAACAATCTCCTCGGGAATAAGAGGCCGGCAGAAAAGGCCTGGAATCACGTGGGGATGGAATTAACCTCTCAGCCTGCACTTAAAATGCCGATACAGCAGTCAGCAGCATAGGGCCTGCTGATGCTAGATCTCATTTACCATTCCTCCTACCAGAAAAGGAATGTGATTTGTAATATCAAATAGCAAGAAACTCAAGACTCACAGAAACTTTTTTATTTTTTATAAAGTTTTTATCAAAGTCTCTTTAGACAATCTGTGCTATAAAAATAATCACATGGATAGTATGCTCATTGATATCAGACACATGTAGTGTTACACCATAGATGAAAATATGTCAGTGAAGCACAAACATATTTTTAATCTATATAATCTATACAATATATATAATATAAAGCAAAATTAATGGAAGATTACAGTTATTATAGTTATTCTGCAACATTATTTGTACAGTAGTGAAAGCCTGTTAATCAAATGCAGATCACAGATCAAAGTAGGCAGCGATGAAAAGAGTAAATATGAGAGGACATGAACTCACTGTAGCACATATCTTTAATATCTTGTCTTGCACAACAAGACATTAGAGTATGGCTGATGAGGTTTTGTTCTCCTGTTTCAGAATTATTTTGTATTGATATGTTTTCATTTTTTAACTGGGATTTTGTTTGGTAGCTGTATCATATCAAGTGATGAAGACAGTGTTGAATGAGGTACACTTTTTAGATACAAACTCAATAACACACACACACACACACACACACACACACACACACAACACACACACACACACACACACACACACATTCACGCACGCACGCACGCACGCACGCACGCACGCACGCACACACACACAGAGTAAATTGTGGAGGACAAACCTGGAAGACAGCCTTGGAAAAAAAAATCATAGAAGGGGAAAGAGGAGTGAAACAGTAAAGGAGTAATAAACACTGGAGACAGCACGCTTGCCTGTGCTCCCTCAGTGAGTCACAGACCTCTGTGCATTGGGAGCACTGTTTATACGGCAGAAAGGCGTAGAGAGCTGCTACGAGAGGCTGAGGTCTCATGATCCTCATAGAAGGAGCAGCTAGAACGGTCTGTCAATCAAATACTTTTTGGGGAGTCTCCACAGCAACACACAATGATTGGTTGAAACCAATGAGTCGCCATCAGCACACCGTGGCTCTTCCAAGTTTTTTTTTTTCTTTTCTTGATTTCACAAACCTCACTTTCTCACTGCGAGAACAACTTATTGCTGATGATGCATGATGAGAAAATGACATTTTAACAGTTACCTGATGACAAACAAGTTGTGCAATTGAATTGTCTTTGCTTGCACCTGTACACTAAAATTTCTAAAATTCATCGAGCATGGATACGTGGCAGCAATGTGCATAAGTCCTAAACAGATGAGCTACTATACCATTCAGTTCACTGGCATGGTGAGGGGAGGTCGGTTGGAAGGGAGAGAGGCAGGAGGTGGGGATGGGATGAAAGGGGAGGGACTCTACTATAGGCTGTTTGGCTGGGGTCCTTAAATAAACAGTGCTGATTGGCTGTACTACAGGCTGTTTGGCTGGGGTCCTTACATAAACAGTGCCGATTGGCTGTACTACTGGCTGCTGGGCTGGGGTCCTTAAATGAACAGTCCTGATTGGCTCAGTGTAAACAGGAAATTCAGAGCGGACTCAAAGCTTTTGGTAAATTTGCATGTGATTTGTGATGTCACACATGATTTACAGTGAGTCATTCCTACTCTGAAGAGATGAAGGAACTGTTTTATGGGGGGGGATCAAAGCGTTAGCTCGGCAACTCATGTAAACATTTTTTTTTTTTTAAATTGGGTGAAATTCAATTGCATAAAAAAATAATGTTTTGAAAAATAAATAAATATATGAATAAAAAAAAAAATGTAGGGAGGTTAGCCAGCTAACTCCTTAATCCAGCTTTGAGAGATACCCCCAAGGTGTCCAATATCCTGATTCATGAAGAAGGGGCTTTGCTTTGAAGTGCCAGACAGGGTAATAAAACGACACAGTATGGGAGAGACAGGCAGATCGTCTCTTTGGGTGAGGAGAGAGAAGTGAGACTGAAAATATTCTAATGCGAATCAAAAATGTGTTCAGCGGTGAATGTTATGAGTTTATGACACTGTCAGGAACATGAGCTGGCAAATCTAAGTTTTATCTTTGGTACGTCACATTTTCTTTACTTTGGTCTCTCGTATGCATCTATAATGTTGTAGGCCTAGATGGAGGAAACGGGCAAACTCAGGCCTAGATGGAGGAAACTGGCAAACTCAGGCCTAGATGGAGGAAACGGGCAAACTCAGGCCTAGATGGAGGAAACGGGCAAACTCAGGCCTATATTGAGGAAACGGGCAAACTCAGGCCTAGATGGAGGAAACGGGCAAACTCAGGCCTAGATGGAGGAAACGGGCAAACTCAGGCCTAGATGGAGGAAATGGGCAAACTCAGGCCTAGATGGAGGAAACGGGCAAACTCAGGCCTATATTGAGGAAACGGGCAAACTCAGGCCTAGATGGAGGAAACGGGCAAACTCAGGCCTAGATGGAGGAAACGGGCAAACTCAGGCCTAGATGGAGGAAATGGGCAAACTCAGGCCTAGATGGAGGAAACGGGCAAACTCAGGCCAAGATGGAGGAAACGGGCAAACTCAGGCCAAGATGGAGAAACGGGCAAACTCAGGCCTAGATGGAGGAAATGGGCAAACTCAGGCCTAGATGGAGGAAACGGGCAAACTCAGGCCTAGATGGAGGAAACGGGCAAACTCAGGCCTAGATGGAGGAAACGGGCAAACTCAGGCCTAGATGGAGGAAATGGGCAAACTCAGGCCTAGATGGAGGAAACGGGCAAACTCAGGCCAAGATGGAGGAAACGGGCAAACTCAGGCCAAGATGGAGGAAACGGGCAAACTCAGGCCTAGATGGAGGAAATGGGCAAACTCAGGCCTAGATGGAGGAAACGGGCAAACTCAGGCCTAGATGGAGGAAACGGGCAAACTCAGGCCTAGATGGAGGAAATGGGCAAACTCAGGCCTAGATGGAGGAAATGGGCAAACTCAGGCCTAGATGGAGGAAAGGGTGAGTGACATTAAGCGATTATCTTAAGCATAAGCAACACATCTTTACAACTTTGTGGTTGTTGTGGTTTTTTGGAGGGACATTTGGTGTTCTGCTGGTGCAGAATCACACCGTGGCTCATATTATTGCCACAGGTTCAAAACAAAATAATATGATTTTTATGATTTGTAAAAAACAAGACAGAAGAGACATTCTTATGATTTCTTTGACATAAAAGCCAAGAAACATAAACCAAAAACTTATAGAAGTATATACGTTGCTCTTTGGTTCAGAGTAAAGCATATTTGCAGCCTAAAAAATAATTTATAAAAGGGCATGGGGAACCACACTATGTTCATTAAATGATGCAAGAGCATGCCATATCGGACCTCTTAACCAGTCTGTGTGCACATCTCCAGGTACTCTCAGGGATAAAATAATGTAAGACTTAAAGTTTGACACCTCACCATGCAGACTGCAGGTGCCTGAGAGAAGTCAATAATGAAACAATACACACAGCAGGAGACATATAGCGGCGGAGTTTGTTTCATAATAGGAAAAAAGCACCAATGTGAATTTGTTGTTGTGGTTTGAAACTTTGGGGTGTTGTTAAGCTACTTCATAGACGGTTGTTCACTAGTTCCATACTCCTGCTGTTATGGAGAAAATTATCTAATTATCGTATCATGCTTTTATGCTGATTTTTTTATTGTTTTTTTTTTTAGTTGCATTTTTTCATTTGTTTTACTCTTTTGATCTTTAATTCTTTTCCTTCACTTTGTGCAGCACTTTGGCTCACTCTTTGTTGGTTTTAAATGTGCTTTATGAATATATTTGCCTGGCCTTATGCTGAACCAATGAAACATAAGTTAAGAAAGCTGTCTCTGACTGAGCAGGTGAGGATCCCACCTGATCATAAAATGGATATTCAGTATGCTGTATTTTATTTAATTATTTTTAATACAATGTGCCCCACATGCTCTAACTAATAAAGTGATAAGGTGAACTCTGCACTTCCACAGGCCAATGTGCTCACATAACCATCAACAAAATTCATTTAAAATAATATGTAGATGGGGATTGATGTTTTTTTTTTTCTTTTTTCACAAATGAAGAAAGAAGACCAATGACTCAGCTACAGCACACATCAATTTCCAGACATTATAACTATGGAACTATACTGATTTGCCTCACACCACTTGTTAATGTAGATTTCATACTATCAATGAATACCATAACACAAATGTCAAGTAACATAAAAAATAAAATCTTAACAAAGTTGATGTGAATTAAAAAATAAGACATAAAATCTCAGTGAAATTGCTCTCTCTGACTTTTGGAAGGCTATGCCATGAACATAATGACCAACAGCTGAGCAGATTAATGATTATGCTCTTTTGATAAGTTGCTGCTGTCCGTGGTCCTGAAGGCTTCTCACTCAGTGGGAGGGGATCAGGAACAGGATTAATCTGTCAACAGTATCATTTTGCAATGAGGGATCTAAACCGACGACAAACCAATTTATCTCCCTGTTTACATTGCTGCTTGGATATTGTACCATATGCAAATTCAGAACATAACCTTCAGAGAGCAGTGATTTAAACCACTTTAATTCTGCAGTTATGAACCTTGGGACGGATAAATATTAGCAGGAGACATACTCGCACCCTTGCAGAGAGTTCTCCGAGTTCCATGACCCATGAGCCAGAGACAGCACCAGCTGACAAGAAGGAGGATGGGTAGCTGATGTCTTCCACAGTCTCTGGGTGGACACATCCTTTGGCCCTCGTGTTAAAGTTTACATGGGAATGAAACTTGTACAGCACCTTACGTCTATTTATCTTCATCTAATTTAATCAGTGCATTAACCTTAACCTGTAAAGCTGGATAAATCTGACCACCACCACAGTCAACCACTATGCAAACAGTATGTTTTATCTCTATAGTCACAGCGCAATACAGTGATAATTGTGAAGCTCACTGGACAGATATTTTATATACAATAGATATCTAATACATTTGTCATATGTAATTTGGAAGTGAAATAAACTGACTTTGACATGACTGAAATTCTCAAAATGTGCCTTTGTCTTATTCCTTGCTTACATGATTCATACACAAATTCAGATGACTCCATAACGAATGTGCGTCAGGACTGCTGATAACATTAGCATTGGCACATGTGCATTCGTTTTGTGGCACAGTGTAACTCTTTTAAGTAATTCCTGGCCGAGCCCCATTCCATCTGTCGAACGCACTTTGCACGGAAGGGGATGTGACTGTGTACCCATCAGTAGCAGCGTTTTGCATTTACTGTCATCAGCGGTGTGTCTCATGAGAGAACGATCCTCATTGTTAACAGGATTAAATCTAGGACTAATTTGCATGAAGAGATATTAAGCATGCACCTTGGCTTAATGTCTTCTGAAAGCAATAAAAGGAATTTGGAAAAAAAAAAAAAATAAATAATGGTCTAAAGCAAGAGGTTACAGTTGAAGTGGAACAGAGCACAGAGTGTGCATGGGAGCGAACAGAGTGGTGTGTCGGCCTGGTGGAGACCTGGGAGGTGAACAAAAGGCTTGGGTGCATGGAGGCCAATGAATAGGAGCAGGAGGACTGTGATGTCACATGATGTCATAATGGCCCTGTTACTATATAATGGGACAATTAACTACAATCCAATATTGGGATAATAGTGGCTTATACATTTCAAAAGAAAGTGCGCCTATGCCATTACAAGGGGTAAAATATTTTAATGGGACATAGAGTACGAGGCACATTAGTGCAGAAGTAATAGAGAGCTTTGGACTAATGCAGGCAGCTATTACGGGACAGCATTTATGAAATGTGCACTTGCTGATAGCATCTTCAGCATGACAGCAAAAAGGGGAAACCAACACTTTCATTAACTTTCAGTGGTACGGTTTTTTTTTCTTTTTTTTTCAGAAAAAAGAAAACTGCAGCAAATAAACTGGCTTGTTTGTGTTCTGTAAGTTACGTAATTTTGAGGGAGACTGGACAGCTCAGCTCGCCTATCAGCTGTCTCGTCCACGCATTGATACCTGGGGGACCTGGGTTCAAATCCTGCCGCTGGCCCTTCCACATATGCCTCCTCTTCTATAACCCTCTCAGCCTTCCTGCTGTCACGTCCATTGTGGCTTGGCAAAAAAAATAAAAAGAAAAACCAAAAAACCAACCCAGTTCTGAGCAATCTCCTTCCTGAGGAGGAGTTGTGGTAAAAGTGTATAAATGCATAAATACAGAGTAGCACAGGCTTCAACAAACGGTGGCTGGATGTCCAGAAAAAAGACTAAATAGGTTTACATAGAACCGAAGGTAGTGGAACACCAGATATTGGAAAAAGAGGGAAAAACATGGCCAGGGTCAGCTTGCTGGATGTCGGCTTTTCCTTGTAGTATTGGCACAGTGATGCCAGTGTTGGTATCTGATACACACTCATGCCCATACCAATGCTATGCCATTGCTCTGGGTAAGAATGGTACCACGGGCATTGACCTGGCCATATGCCACATCGTCTGGGCCGTTTGGCCCAGCCTGGGCTCACAGTGACTGCCTTTGCTGAGTGAGGCTGTTCATTTCAACACAAAATAACTACTGATGAGAATAAAAGTGGGCAGATATCATAAAAATGGTTAAGGCCCAGCAGAGTGTAATTCTTTCATTTAAATTTCATTTAAATCAGAGTAAATGATACTCTGCTAAAAGTACTGGACTGTAAAATAGCACTGTCCATGTTTTATTTATTTTTTTTTTTTTTCTTTTGACATGTGTCCAATTTCACAAAAGAAACGAATAGATCAATTATAGGAAAAAATGAGTTACTTGTGTGCCTCTGTCATGGGCTATAACCAAACCATGTGGGCTATACAAAAAGCTGATTGCCTCCACACAAAAACGGGTTATTTGTCTTTTCTCCAGTTTAATGTCTCCTAGCATGCATTGTGAAGCTATCAGGGAACACTGATGATCAGAATGTATGTGTGAAGATCATGGGAAAAATGAGTGGATTACAGAAGCCCTAAAGGGGAGCTGAAGCTGAAGAATCAAATGGTTAAGGAGCTTAGACAATTATTACAGTAATACAGCAGCCGGGATATATCCTCTGATATTAATCCCTTACAGCGTCAAAAGGAGAGTGTGTGCAGGTGCATGTGTGTGTGTGTGCAGATGTGAGTTTATGAAATAGTGTGTGTGTGTGTGTGTGTGTGTGTGTGAGAGAGTGTAATTGTATATGTGTTTATGCATGTGCATGTACATGCACATCTGAGAAAGTGTGTACGAATGTGTGTGTGTGTTTGTGTGTGCAGATGTGAGTTTATGAAATAGTGTGTGTGTGTGTGTGTGTGTGTGTGTGTGTGTGTGTGTGTGTGTGTGTGTGTGTGTGTGTGTGTGAGTGTGTGTCTAAGACAGAACATGTGTGTTGGCAGCACACGTCAGACACTGAGCACAGCTGAAAAGTTAAATCCCACACAGTCACTGAGGTAAGCTGTGGAGCCGGTGACTCTCTGCTCAGAGCAGCTCCAGGGCGAGCAGAAGATCCTCCCCAGTCTGGATCACATGGTCAGCAATGCACTGGACCTGGAGCTGGAGCTGGAGCTGGAGCTGGAGAAATGCTGCCTGGAGTGATGCAGAGAGCAGTGTGCAGGGTACAGTTAAAATGGCCTGAAAAGGTATTTTAGTTGGCTTTGAATTGCCTCGCTCTGCAGCAGAAGTGCAGCAATCACCGGAGGCTGCTGGGTGCACTTACGTATTGGGGAAATAAAAGTGCTTCCCTCCCTGTCATCCGGATCATTTTGGATGATCTGCTACAGACTCCCCTTCAGCTTGCTGAAGCCCCCCCACCCCAATCTCAGATGGGCTAAGAACACCCCTGCTGTTTCTGCACATGTGCAGATCCAAACCCAACCAAATCCATCCAGACACCCCTCAAATTTTTAGGGAGGATTTTGCTGATTCCTCTCTCATCCCATGAATGCAAAATTGATGTTTGCAGAGACTCTCCAGAATAAACCTATGATTTAGTTATGAAACATTCTTCAACTGATATTCTTCAGCCTAAAGCTTCCCCCCCCTTCACAAAGTAGCAGTTAGTAGCCTGGTTAAAATGAATAAAACAGCACTATAATGCCACGCAATTCATGCACGCTCCTCAGACAGCTCATTAGGACCGACGGCTTCATTAATGACCTTCCCGTGACTGTGAGAGCAGCAGAGACGCTGGCCATCCTCCTGTGCAGAATGAGGACTCACCTGTTTAGACCTCACCTTGCCTCCTCCTCCTGACCCCTCACTGCATGTTACTTACCTGCAAATTCCCAGGTGATGTTGCTTGGTAACCTTGATGCCGCAAGATGAAATATTCAGAGTATTCAGTCTGTAGTGAGCTGTTTCTTTGTCTATTAGATATCTTTTTTTAACTGTTATATTTTGCCTCTATGAGAGGTTTAACAGCTTTCCCATTGAATCTTTTTTTCACATGTCTAATTGTCTCTGGAATCACACTTCCCTCCTTCAGGGTGTTCCAGCGCTCTGACCTTCACTTTGAGACTCAGGCGTTTAGCAGACACTCCTCTCCCGTCTGTGATGTAATGCATTGTGATGCAATTAACTGCTAAATGCCGGTGATGTAATGTAATGTGATGTAATTAACTACCCTGTCCAGGTGCCTTCTGACGGAGAGTGACCCGAATGGTGCAGACTGGCCCTGATGATGCAAGTGTGATAACTGAGGTCAGGTCACAGTGCAGAGCGAGTGTACCAAAATCCTTTCCAAGCACAATGGGCTATATTTAATCAAAGAAGATTATCCTCTGCAAAAACACATGCAATTTGGCCCAGACTTTGCATGGCATTTTTTTGCTAGGCTATATTTTATCGAAGACAAGCATGTATAGCCTTAGAAATGTGTGATGTTCATTTTAAAATAAGCATCCTGTACCCTTAAAGAGACTAAAGTTGATTGTGACTGCATGGCATATGCCTTTCAGTATGCAATATGAATTTAATTCAGCTTTTGACCCAAATTTTGTCCCAAAGTGTCACTTCTTCATTTTTTATGTCATCATTCAGTTTTCTATCTCATCACATTACATTACATGACATTACAGTCATTCAGCTGACACATCACTCTGCTCCATTTCATCAAAATGGCAAAAAAAAGCTTCACTTTTAAGCCATGGGAAAATAAATGCTTTTTTAGAGAACCAAACAATAACAGAATTGGGGTAAAAAATACAAAGTAAAGCAGAGAGCACGGCGCAGTGTAATCTGGCATTTGGCAGCTGACATAAGAGCAAAGAAGAAGGTGAATAACAATGTCAACTCCCAGATCAAACAAGACAGCCACCACCCACTCTGGGCCTGTGTTAATTTGGGCAAACGAAATGACAAGTGACACGGCAACAGGAGTGCCTCAGCCTGAGCCTAGGGGGATAGGGGGATAGGGGGGTGGTGGGGGGCCCACAGAGGGCAGGCAGTTTAACGGTAATGTGCTCAACGCCCAGGCCCTCCTCCCTATACTCCGTCTCGCATTCTCCGTGTATATATAAGCGTGATTCAGAGGATTACTCTAACACTGCTTCAGGAGCCGGGATCGCCTGAACCAGCCTGGATATCATGGAGGCCGTGGTATACTTAGAGAAGAATCATATTTTCATGGCAACTTAATAAAAATACTTCAGGTTTCTTGGTAGCTCATCCTGTTAAAGCACTGCACCAGTATGTGGACGGGCACCATGGTCTGCATCCTGTTAAGGCACTGCTCCAGTGTGTGGATGGGCCCCACAGTCTGCATCCTGTTAAGGCACTGCTCCAGTGTGTGGATGGGCCCCACAGTCTGCATTCTGTTAAGGCACTGCTCCAGTGTGTGGATGGGTCCCACAGTCTGCATCCTGTTAAGGCACTGCTCCAGTGTGTGGATGGGCCCCACAGTCTGCATCCTGTTAAGGCACTGTTCCAGTGTGTGGATGGGCCCCACGGTCTGCATCCTGTTAAGGCACTGTTCCAGTGTGTGGATGGGCCCCACAGTCTGCATCCTGTTAAGGCACTGCTCCAGTGTGTGGATGGGCCCCACAGTCTGCATCCTGTTAAGGCACTGTTCCAGTGTGTGGATGGGCCCCACAGTCTGCATCCTGTTAAGGCACTGTTCCAGTGTGTGGATGGGCCCCACAGTCTGCATCCTGTTAAGACACTGTTCCAGTGTGTGGATGGGCCCCACAGTCTGCATCCTGTTAAGACACTGTTCCAGTGTGTGGATGGGCCCCACAGTCTGCATCCTGTTAAGGCACTGTTCCAGTGTGTGGATGGGCCCCACAGTCTGCATTCTGTTAAGGCACTGTTCCAGTGTGTGGATGGGCCCCACAGTCTGCATCCTGTTAAGGCACTGTTCCAGTGTGTGGATGGGCCCCACAGTCTGCATCCTGTTAAGGCACTGTTCCAGTGTGTGGATGGGCCCCACAGTCTGCATCCTGTTAAGGCACTGCTCTGGTGTGTGAATGGGCCCCACAGTCTGCATCCTGTCAAGACCAGATATCGCCAGACAGTCCGACAGAATGAGCATTTATTGGCCTCAGTGTCCCTCAGAGAGGGAGGGAAACAGTAGATGAGGATGTGTGTGTCTCGCCACCCTTGAGCGAAACCCCCTAGTAAAACAGCCTCCCGCAGCCTACTTGCAGAAAGCACAAAGACCCACATCTGCCTAGCCTCAAATTCAGGACCATGATTTAAAAATAAGTGGCAGATGTGACATTCTGTGCTTCAGTGGAGATCCATGTCTTTCCTCCCAAACTGACAGTGGAGGTGGGGGGGTGATGTGCATGTGGCTTCGCTATATGACTGTGAATACCAGACTGGGAAAAAAAAAAAAAGAAACACATAAAAGGTGTTCCTTATATGACAAATACATTAATGAATGTTTTTAATGAATGAGACAATGCTAGCAAAGACCTGATCAGTATGAGATTAATCTCAGAAACCAAAATGGCCGAATCCATAAAAATCTAAAAATGCTTTAATGTCATCGTCTAGGAAACGCTGAGTAATCAGTGATCACTATTCCAGGGGCATGGCAGCTTAGACACCGATCAGCTGTCAGTGGAGCGTGTGGAAGTGCAAAGCACTTAAAAAACAACACATCTCAACACAGATTATGGTTGAACAGCCAGTTTGAGTCGAGTCAGGCCTATGTATACTGGGCCGATTTCACTGATCATTAAATATCGGTCACATGTCGAAAGGGGGAAGATTTGATTGTCCGTAATCGATTACAGATGGGGGCCACGCTGTAACACAACGTGAGCAAGTGGACTTGATCGATCAAAGCGGTGAGTCTTGGAAGAATGAGTGTGTTTACGCTCATCGCAGTGTGGGGGAGATATATGACTCTTGCATCAGTCACAAATATATATATATATATATATATATATATATATATATATATATATATATATATATATATATATATATACGCACCTGAGAAAAAGGGTGTTCAAAACTTCCAGTGTCACCTTGCAAGCTATTTCAGTTCCACAGGTAATGTAGGGCAGGCATGTATTTCTGTGCGGAAAGGACACGCTTCGCATAGCAAGAGTGGGAGAACAGAACTGCTCTATTTCCAAAAACTCATAACCCTACAAACGATCCTTCCCGATTTCATGACAAAATTATCCTAACAAAATAAATACATTAAAAAAAGGATTATGCAAGATTATATTAAGAACAATGAGAGTAATTGGATGTTATGAGACTGTGGGGAGAATTTACCACAGGTACAAGAAGCCAGAAATTACTGTGGTGAAAAAATCACGAGCTACATTATTCCAAGGTTAGCAGGATATTAGCAAAAATGATTATGTAACAGAGAACAGGTGCAAAAGATTGCTTAAGATATTTCTAACAATTATTGCAAGACAGTTTTGCCATGATTGTGAGAACTTGGTGTTCTCTGAATATATGCCATTATCCAAACGGTTACAGGACATAGCTAATAAAATGAGCAAACATTTCCAGATACTAAATTAGTGAAAATAGTTACTTCTAATATAGTAATAATTTGGGTATGCAGGGATTAATATCTACTGAGGTCTCTGTACAGGCCTGTTTTCATTATTAATAGCCAAAAATATGTATATTAATTTTATTTATTCCTTTGGTGTTTCAGCTGGAGAGCACCAGGCACAAAATAGCCCCTTGGTCCAAACGTACACTCTGCGTTTAAAAGCAGAATCCTCTCTGCAAAGATTAATTGTTCCATCCCTGTTTACTCCAGCAGAAAGAAACAGACATTTAATTCCACCAATGCATCGTTTAACATGTACGGATGGACCTGTGAGATCGATAGTTCACTGGTGCTTTTCTGTGTCTTGTGTCCTGTTGTTCCAGTGGCCATGTATGGTCATTTTTACAAAATAAAAATACAAACTGATCAACATAACCATGTCATTGTATGAAACAGAATTACAAAACGATTGAAGCAGTCAAAAGGATTTGCTTCTCAAAAAGAAAACACACAGTGACTGTTTAAAGCCAGTGAGTTGGATGGTAGCTCCATCAATGTTTGGGATCATTGCAGTTCATTTCCCCATCACTAGCTTAACCCGAGCACTCGCACTACCTGCCATGTCTTACAGCTTAGTGGATGCACATACCACAAAGCAGGGCCCTTTTTTTCCAGGTGAGATTTTCCGTTCCTTTTCATAATGAATGACACAGTATCACTCCTGTCTGTGCCATCACCCCTCTGTAATGCTTCAGTTATGAATGAGCTCCTGGATTACAAACCGCCTTCAAGGAGTAAGTCATTTTTCATCTGCATAAAAGCCTTCTTTGAATATGCAGGTGACTGAACCACACATATTTAAGCCACTGTCTTTGTATTAGTCTGTGTGAGGAATATGGAATATGGAAATATACCACACAAAGTTTAATCTGTGAGAGTAAAGATGGGAAGGCATTATTTTACTAATTCATATTTTTTTGCTACTAAAAAAAACACAACCACTGGGGTACTCTGAAGGTACAGATGTATGGCTGCACCAGCCACAATGTCTATCTGCATAAGTCAATCAGAGTATTCTCTGCAATATGTGCACTGGCTGCTGACAGATTATCTGTATTGCACAGTGTTGTTTGAATTGAGAGAAGTCAAGGGGGACCCCCAATCAGGGACCTGCCCCCCCCCATCCCATGACAAGTGCAACTATTTGGGGGCTCCCCAAATTTGTCAACTGACCCCCACCCCACCCAAACATCCACTCAAGTTTGACCCCAGAACAACAGTCAGTGGGCATGTCTGACCCAAAGAGTGAAAACAAGGGGTTAAGAGCAGCGCAACCTCAGACAGGTCATCTAACGCTGATGAGAAAATACGCATGCATCTGGGAGTTGTGATTTTGGATGAAAAATTAAAATTCTTGGAAGAAAACTAAATAAATAAATAAAGAAATAAATAAAATATATAATCAGAATGTCCTCATCTTTAAATCTGGCAGTTTGCCATAAAATAAGATTATTCATTTTTATAAATGTACTTTACAAAGTTTGAAGAAATGAAGAATGTTTTCATGTTGCCTAATTGTTGATTTAATCTCATGCTAGTCTTTTCAACAATCATTTATTGTTCCCTTTTGATTGTTTTTTTTTTATTTTTTTATTTTACTGTGTTCATAAGGGCCCTGATGAATCGGTCATTGACAGAAACGTGATTATGATTGATGCAGAAATTATGAAAACGATAACAGCCCTACCATTCAACGATTCTGCTGTATTTGGAAATGCAAGCAGACTGTATGAGCGGCCATAATCCGAAAAACACTACAGTCATGATAAATGATGAAACACCGGCTTGTACACACAGTTCCCGTTCTCCATCAAATAATTGTCTACCTTTTGGATTAGTGCCAGAAATGTTATTTCATAGGGGTTATCAGTAATGATACTCTGCGTATGCTCAGACCGGGTTGATAATAATCAGTCTATTCCAGCATGTTTATCAATTCCACTGGGACTGTGGGGGCAATGCGGTGACATCCACCCTCAGATGGCGGCTAATAAAAGAACACGCGCTCCCCAGCCCTGCATTCAGTCTGTGAGCGTAGGGGTATAATTTGCCCATCAACGGCACGGTATAGAAAAAACTAAAAAAGCAAAGGAAATACAAATGTGAGTTGGGAATGCATTTTATTGCTCTCAAACTGTTTTGTTCCCCTCTTGGCAGGCTAACTAATGCCCCTGTCATCTTGGACAGTGTTACTACTCACTACAGAAATAGCTTTAAAAAAGTATCATTATTGGTTCATAGGTGATTTATGTTCATTTTTATGGTTCTTGACAATCTTTCTCACTGCCTACTACTATCTTATTATACATGTTTTCCTATACACACCACTACTAATTGTGTGAAAGAAGAACATATTGGACAGTAAATAACATATTGAATATTATTATTATTATTATTATTATTATTATTATTATTATTATTATTATTACTATTATTATTATTATTATTATTATTATTGTTATAATATTGCAATGCCCACTGAATATTGAATTCTTCCATGCCCATTTTTTGGTTTTTGTTCATCACTGTCAGTGATCAGTCATCAGAAACACAGAGAACCATTCCCGCCACTGTCAAACACAGAGGTCCCATTGGCAAGGCAGCAATTGGCCAGCCTCGTTGCAATCGCGCCCTCCCCATCATGCTTGGGTGCCTGCTGTGACTATGTCTTCCTCTGACATCATAGGCAGTGTGCAGTTAGTGGCTGGAGGCGGAATATGGGAGGGGCTAAGTGGCTGGAGGCAGAGTATGGGAGGGTTTAAGAAGCTGGTGGCGGAGTATGGGAGGGGCTAAGTGGCTGAAGGCGGAGTTTATGAGGGGCTGAGTGGCTGGAGGCGGAGTATGGGAGGGGCTAAGTGGCTGGAGGTGGAGATTAGGAGGGGCTGAGTGACCAGATGGTGTTGTTGTAGCACATGGGCTATAAGCATGTATGACCCACCCACTACAACCAATCTCACAGCACACCACTAGGGTTTCAAACGCATCAGACACCACTGTTATCTAGGGTTAATATCAGACTACAGGTCCCATCCACATGCTGACCGCTGGTCAAACAGCGCCGTGACTGAATGCGCCACCCAGAGATCCAGGGAAAGATGAGTCGCGTTAACTGAGCTTTACTGGTTAGACCGCAGTTAAACAGACACTCAGATATGTATCATTCATCTGCCACCCATTCTGCAGGGCTGCTGGTTCATCTGCATTTATAGCTTATAGGATAAACCTGTGAGTGAGCATCTCTAATGTGTCAAACAGCTTGATCCCCCGACCTGATTAAGAACAGCTGCAGAGCGATGTTTTAACAGCCTGTTCCCTCTGCGTGAAGCCCTGATTTTCCTCTCCTTTTAGGTAAAACATATAAGAGTTATGAAAAATGCCCATTAATCTGTGGAACTGAGTTATCTGTCCCTTCTGTTTGGATTCTATATGCAGCAGGATATTCAGTTACATGAATATGAAAGGCTTGTGTTAGTCTTTATTTCATTCTCCCAAACATGCATATCAAACCAGAGAATACATGCCAGACACTAATAAAGACCCAAGCAGTTGTGACCCCATTTAATAAAGACCCAAGCAGCTGCAGCATTGTATAGAAAGGTATTCACTTACTCCTAAATCTATGCATATGCCACTTACCACCCATTGTGAACTGGTTCCAAAGGCATGTTTACCACAAGTGCACCAAGTCGAAAAAGCTGTTGGGTTCCAGGCAGGCCTCTCACTGTGACAGCAACCGCTGTTCCCAGACGATCACGCAGAAGTGACTCGAGATCTCTAGAGATCCAGCTGTCTCGATTCCCAGACAGTAACAGCTGTGGTATAGCATATCCAAGATACATCGGAGTGAAGCAAGTGTGCTGGCTGCACCCAGAACGGCTTTGTATGAGAGATGCAGTCAGTGTCCACATGTACTTCAAATGTGTGGAGAGGAAATTAGCCAAAATAGAATAGGTACAGCCTGCCACAATTCAGGGCACACACACAATAAAGAAAAGCTGTTATTTATTTACAGCTGCTTCCTCATTTTTGAATGCATTTGTTTGTTGTCGCTTTACCTTCTTATGGGCTGCAATTAATCCAAACACTCTCTTCTCTTTACAGATATATGCAACACACACACACATACAATGGGGTCCAAAAGTCTGAGACCACACTGAACATTTTTTTTTTCCAAAGTTTTTTTTTTACTGTAAACCTGGAAATAATCAAAAAGTTTTAGGATTTTGAAACATTCAAAACAAATAAAAGTTATGACATTCAAAATGAAGAATTAATATTGAAGATTCTGCACAATGTTTTGGTCAGATTTATGGAAATGTGTGACACTGACCCTGTCAATCCCTTTGTAGAAAAGGGCAGACCCAGTTGAACATTTATTGGGGCACTCAAAGGCCAAGAAAGTTCTGTGCACTGAAAGATCATGGCATAACATGTATCATCAGGTTTTGCACAAACTTTAAAAAAATATATACATAAATAAATAATTAAATTGTAAAATAATGCAGAATAGAAGCTCTTCCACTAGTGGTCTCAGACTTTTTGACCCCACAGTATGTTTTATTGGAGAAAAGAAATCATGTCATTTGGAATGTGTTCATCTAATTCACAGTCTTTGCTCTTAAAATGACTGTGTGAAGTCATTGGCTCAGTAATCACCATCTCTGTAAGATACAGTCTGTAAAATGGGTAAATAAATAAACTCAGCGAAACCACTGGCTTCTGTGCTGTCCATCTGCATGTGGTGTCCGGGTCCTGGGCACGAGTGCCCGGGACGTTCTGGGTCTCTGGTCACAGTGTTTCCTGGCTTGGCCTGTGTCCACCCCACTGTTTTAATCTGCGCCACACAGCTGTCACTTCCTCCCAGCACAACTGGTGTTCCTGTCTGCGGCCACACGGCCACGCGTCCCGGCCTGCTTATGGAAAACTTGATCAGATTTTCATTGTGTTGGGGCTTATCTGATTCTGCTCCCGATTTTAGGTTTGCTTGCTGTAGCGCTATATGAGCTTAGCAAAAGAATCATAATAAATAGAAACCTTAACGTAGAAAAAAAATGAAATAAAAATGTGTAGGTACAGCATATACTGCAATATAGTGACATTCTGTATTGTATTAATTGATAAGGATGTTGATATTTATCATCACATTTATATATCTCAAAATATGACAGACACCAAGAAATGAAGTATATATTTCCAAGAGCCAAAAGTCAAGCCGTCGCTGGTTTGGAGTGATCTTGCTTTTATTATGCAGTGATATTGCTTTCTACTCTGCAAAGAGAGACAGACAGCTAGATAGATAGATAGATAGATAGATAGATAGATAGATAGATAGATAGATAGATAGATAGATAGATAGATAGATAGATAGATAGATAGATAGATAGAGTCAAGTTTAAGTCTAAAACATAATGAATAATTCTATGCACAGGATGCTTGAAGCAACCTCTGTAAGTAAGTATCTCTCTCAAACCATATCCAAGTATATATTGTCTTTTAGTCTTTAATATTGAATGAAATGGAGGCTCCTGTGTATGTGTCCTCAGCAATTACTTGAAGGTCAGACCTTTATGTGTTTACTTATTCAAAGGGACTGCATTACATTAAGAGAGCATCAGACCGGCCTGCGGTCTCATTTTCAGGAAGTGGTAGTGGGTATAGAGGAAGAAACCCATTACCCACATAATCAACATAGAGGCAGGATATGTTTTGTAATTACCTCATAGGAAAAAAGATACAAATAGGAAACAACATGAAGAATCGTGTTACAACCACACGTTAAATAGTATCTATATAAAATATGTGGTTTTAGCTAATTACAAATGAATTGAAAAATGAACAATCTTGAATAACTATTTTTATCCAGTACTTGCCGCTGAGGTACTATGACTTCATTTCTATATATAACAGTATCATTAAATGAAAAAAGAGATAATTTCACTCTAAAAATAATATTACCCTGTGTCGTCAAGCTTCAATATTTTTGACCAGTTTTGGTTCGGTATCTCTATTTCAACCCTAAAGAGATTAGAGTTAATCTATCTTTTTTTGTATCCAGCATGTTTTAATCTTGATATTTTTTCATGCTTCAGGAGATTATATTCAAAGAATTGACACCGCATAGACCTTGAAATATCCATTCTGCCCACCCAGTGTCCTGACTGAAACGGATGGAGGTACAGCCACAGTGCTTACGTTTGCACAAGCTTGTTAGTTAGAAACGTTTCTTCAAAATTTGCAATGAGCAGCTTTACACCCCCCAACCCCCAGTACCTAGAGGAACAGATTTTTTTGGACCCAAGTACAGTAATTTCTGTCATTTCTCACATCTAACAATTGTTGTTTGCCAGAACATTCTCTGAACATCAGGGCCAATGTTTATTTGAACAGAAATGTTTTCTTGTGACCTTGACAGACGTGTTTGGAACAATGTGACATTGATAGAATGTTTGAAGATTGTTCACATGACAACTTTATGTCAACACCCAGTGGAAATATGACCTAACGTTTTTCTAGTGTTGTGGGAATGTGCCTGGCTTTTCATCAGCACACGGTGCAGCTCATTTTCGTCTGCAGACATCCGGTCACAGCCAGGCAGATAGCCAAACAGAGCAGAGTGCAAGCACAAAAGTTTAAATATTTCAACTTTTACGCTAATTATGAATGACGACACTACAGCTGCAAGCTACATTTCCAGTCTAAATTTATACCCATGGATTTATTGAACCCTCAGATTTTAATTAAAACAGCACCTGTTTTTGCTGGACTCTTTGAAGGTTTTTTATTCTTCTTCTTCTAATTCTGGTCACATGGGCTCATTACTGTCTTGGGTTCCTTAGCTCAGGGAAACAATTGGACCATCCGAATAGAAAGGGTCTCCTAAGCTTCAGTTACCTAAATGTTAATTCTCATGATAAATTAAGAGTTGCCATACTGAAATCACATGTATGTGTATCTCTATGTGAGAAAATGTACTGTATGATAAAACAGACTTCATCTGTCACATGGCTGTGATACAGTTGGCAATGTGAATCTGCATATCCGGCTCCTCTGTGCTCTGGAAATATACTACATTTACCTCACTTTAATGTACACTCAACCTCTGCTGAAAACTTTTGGATCAGTTTGTGTGCTGCAGGGTGTAAGTATGTAAGACAATTGGAATCCCAACCAGCAAATCCTCTCTAGACCCAGTTCAATTACTGTTTGCCCTTATCTGTAAATCATATCTCGATTACAGAAGTCATTGAGATATGTTATCGTACCTGTTTCTAAAGAAAGAAAATAAAAGCACTGCTTAGGAGGAAACAGTCGACTGTCTGTGTACCGGCAATGCCTTGAAAATACGCAGAGCAGACAAAAGTCCATTAAAATTATAAACGACCATAGCCGTTATTCTGTTATTATTCTGCGTATGCTCTGTTTTGCAGTGAGGTGGATTCTCATTACGTCGCATTCTTGTGGAAGTGTTGTTTAGCCTTGGTCATAATTACCTGCGCCTCTCCTTAGGCCATTGTTAATACCCGCTTGTTGAAACCCACCGGGCGGCTTCTGGAGTGCCAGACCGAGAGCCTGTTATGAGGCTTGTCCTGATCTGACATTGGGTTGCCAAGCATCCTACTGTCTGATATCGAATGGCATTCTCCACATTTACGACTGAGGTTAAAAATACAACAAAAAACCAGTACAATACCATTTCATAGGTACTTTTTCGTACAGCCTTTTACTTTGTTGTTTGTTGTACTTGGCTTTTTTTTCCCCCTTAAAACATATACTGTTTAATAGGATGTTTTAATTGAGCATTTATTTTGGGTTTCATATGTCCCTTGGAGAAGGTGCAATACAGTTCAGGCTCAAGGGACAGAATGAAAAACGAGAAAACCCATTTATGACGAAGCAGGTGCACACCGCAGATTTCAAGCCCTGACTATGACAATCCTCAAACGACATCATGACTTGTAAGAGATAATAAAGATCAGTTTTCCCAAAAAGGTCCCAAAAATGTGCAAATGTTTTCCATTTTGCATGTCCCTTTTGTTTCTGCTGTGGTCGGGTGAAGGATAATAACTTATAGTTTGGGGTACAGCATGGTAATGACTTTACTGTCAGAGCCAAAATGTCACCTCATTCAGCACTGAAAGATATGGCAGGACTCAATGAGCCCTGCCATCATTATTATAAATTTGTTTGAATTTACACTATATAACACATTTCATTGTACCGTTAACCTTGCGTAAACCTTATGACAAATAAACTTGAAACTAGAAGGGCATACAGCATTCTTTTTATTATACTGGATTTCTGACAAACGTACTCGCATATCAACATACCTAAACGTATAATTGTAAAAATTATCTTTAAAAAAATAATTATATGGAATTGCCATTCTTGCAAAATGGAAAACAAAAGGAAAATAAAGTATTTACTCCCTGGTTCAAATATTTCATGAAGCCTTATATGTATAAGAAGATCTACCAAGATGTAATTCTGTGCCTCCAACACTGCTAACCTCTTTATTTATAGAGTAGAATTACAGCAACTATGGAGCAGAAAGCACCGTTTATGGTGCACCTTTAGTGTGTTCAGCAGGACCAGCCTCCCTCCTATCAAAATCAGTCAGTGTCACTCACAGTAAAACGTTCTTTAACCCCAGGACTACATCAGACTTCCACAATAGATTTATAATTGACAGCCTTGTAATGACAGGCAACCTAACGGCCACTTTGTGAACTGAGAGCTTTATAAGAATATAGGTTTGCTGGCTCCTCCCATTAGCCTGCAGTCAGTCTGCGTCAGTGTACCTGTCCCCTCCCTCGGCCAATAGGAGATGGAGAAGCAGTGACGTCACTGACAGGTAGGCTCACCTGTGGGGGATATGCAGATCCACAGTCAGCCCAGGTGTGAGCCATTGCCTTCGATCACTAAAAGCACACCTGCCAGGCTGGAGGGAAGGTTTTGTTTTAAATGTTTTTTTCTTTTTTTTTTTTTTTAAGGCAGGGCTCTGTTAGATAAGGCTGTGCTACTATTTCTTTGTTGTTTTTTGTTTTTGAATGGTATTGTTTATCTTTTGTTTTTATTCCTTTATTGTTATGCATTCTTTTCAAGTACTTTTTTTGTCAAACTGGCAGATGTCTCTGCTTATTTTATGCATTTTCTTAAAACATCCTTTTTCTTACTTATTTTTTGCAGTGTGGAGTGGAGATGTTGGCACAGAGGAAGGTGAGGCGTGTCAGAGATGAGAGACTTCAGAGCTGCACTCAGCCAAAGCCCTGACATCACCCTGGGCCAGAGAGACAGCAGCGGACCAGAGGAGAGAGCGGAGACCGAGTCTGTGCCATGGACTGGTGGAGACAGCAGAAACCCGGTGTGTGCTGCTAAAGATGTTCTCACCAGATAAGGCATGCCATCGATTCCTCTCTGTTGCTGTGTGAGTGTGTGTGTGTTACTCTGTGAGTGTTTGAATTGATGAGATTGCCAGTAATACTATTCACTGCTTAATGAAAACCACTTACCTCCAGCAGACCGGCTGTGTCCAGTGACCTGGGGTGGAGGTGTGTGATCTCCCCATACAGGAAGCACTCAGACCTGGAAACCTGAGCAGACTGCTTTTATTATTATTATTATTATTATTATTATTATTTATTGTATTTGTGTATTGCGTGAATGTCTAGTATTGCTGCTACCTCCACACTCTAAAAAGCACAAACAAAAAAAACAACAACAAAGAAATCTTGACTGTTATTGCCATCATAAATTGTGTTTATTTATTTCTCAGAAAGAGGGATTTTTCTCACATTGCATTATTGTGTCAGTCCTGTGGTGCCACACTCCTGCCATTGGTTCACTGTAAATCTCAGCCTATCTAAACTCACAGGGTGGCTTCTGAAATGAGCAGGTAAGAGGATGCTCTTTTCAAAGTAGTGACGCATGTTTCGGAACAATGGCCGTGCCATCGTCAATGAAGCTTCTCAGCTAGCTGGAAGGTTTAGGAGCCATCCTTCTCTTTTCCCTCCCTTTTTCCTTCTTCTTTCTTCTTGTCCTGGGCGGTGAGCATGCTGTCAGTTACTCTGCCAGAGATGGAGCAGGCTTGGTTCCCCTGGGACAAAGGAGACTAGTTCAAAGCAGGACTTTGAACTGGCCTCCCAGTTAATTAATTGACTACAGGAGTGGGCCAGAATAGATTACTCTGTCATTACCGCGAGCATTACCTGATGTGCCGTGTGAACCACTCAGCACATAAAGGGCTGTGGTGGCCATGAGTCCAGTCAAGTGCTTTTTTTTTCTTTCTTTGTGCTATCCTTCACGTATCCTCCACATTGTTCAGCTGCTGCAGATGAAGATTAATGTTTTCCCAGAAAACAAGTGAATATGCAGGTATTGATCATTGGAATAGCATGGTAATGACTGTCACATTTGTAATAATTGTAAGATGGATTTCCAAAAACAAATAAATCATTGTGGATTAAGAGTGAATTAACTTACATGCACAAAGAATGTGCTCTTTATACATCTATAATAGCACACTTGTTTGTGAAGGTAATTATTGTTAGAAAAATGATGCCACTTTTCACCATACATTTGGGCATATACGTCACAGAAAGTATACAAAAACCCATTTGTTACATATTTGTTACTGTCTCTTTACTGTTTGAAGATATTTTTCACAGTCAAACCATGCTCCGGCCTGTAATTTGCCGTGATTAATATTGCCTGTGAGTGGTGTCTCTCATCTTCTGCAAAGCAGCCGAACCTCTCGCACAGCAATGGTAGTGAGAGTTTATCATGCTGCGGAGGCTTTCTGTATTCTACTCCCAGTGGTGTTCCAGTCGTCCTCAGTGCACAACTATCTAACACAGTATCCTGTGGAGAGTTCACCTGTGAGAGGCAAGAGCTGCGTATGAGACCAAAACAGGGGGTGGGTGTCCCCTGACTCCGCGGAAATCAGGACGGTTGTGTCAGTGCTGTGCTTAGCTAGACGCCTTCATCCTCACCTCAGTGGGCAAGTCATGTCTCACCTTGAGAATAACTCCCTGTGTATGTAAGGACCACATTAATATCGCACTGCTCATGCTCGGACCCTTTAACTGACTGATTCCAGCATCAGTCATGCTTCATACAATTTATGTAACTGTATTACTCATAAGGAATAATCCATTGCATTGTGATATTTAGGTGTACAGTTCCTTTAAACATTAATACCTACATGGCTGATGCAATATTGGATTTTTCTCAGTATTTGCTGCACCAGTTTGCGCAGACAAGCAGATGATGTGCTTGACTAAGTGATTTTACCCTGAAAAAAAAATAAACAACAATAAAACACTTAAGAAAGTTTAGCAGATGGAAAAGCATATATTTCTCACAAAGTGCTGACCATAGAACATGTGAGTAAAAGGAAATAAATAAAATAAATAAAGAATACCTTGCACATTCTATCCTCCAATGGATATTTGTTTTGCAATATTTTGGCAACAAGCTGCTTTCAGCAGTACTTTGACATATAATAGATACAGACTTTGATCTAGGGCAGCTTAGTGCTGGAAAATGACAACGGTCTGCACTGGAGAAAGGAGAGAATGACTTTTTTTTGTATTTGTACCCAATAAATACTGACAGCAGCGTAGCATTGCTACCAAATATATTACCTCTCACACATAGCCTTCACCATGATCTCAAATTTTTATTGTCATTACAATAAGTGTTTCCATTTATTGGCCTCATTTTCCATGTATCATATGCTGAAATATTTTCCAATTGCAAATAAAAGGCTGTTCAGAGTAATAACTTTTATGGATGGACACTAAGGACTTGACTTACCTTTAGATAACTGTAGAATGTTTTGGAACAGTCATTATCTGCATAGACTCTCTGACTGTAGAACATTCTGTGCTGCTAAGCCATAGACAGGCCTTTGTGTGTCAGTGACATGAGAACATGCTCTTTGCATACTGGTAATTAACTGAAAGTTGTTTATATGGTAAAAAAAAATGCATAAATTAATCCAAGAAATACTTTGTAGACCATGGCCAGTTGATGATTTCATAGAACTAAGATTTTGTATCAACAAGGTTTTGATTTTCAAGTAGTTTAATTTACTTCCCTCTCAAATACCACAGAATGACAACTATATATCTACAAGTTGACAAATGACGTATCAATTGATGGAAACGTTTAAAGGTTGGAAACTTTTAAATTGTTTTTGACTTTCTGATAATAGTGCTCCATATGTGGTCTTGGCTGGTTCATCGTCTGGCAAAATGACTTGGGTTATATTTTGATAACAACATTTTGGGTTGTGTCATACGTACCTTGTGGAAACAGTATTAAACTGTGATAAGATTGTTGGGTAGATTTGACCTGCTTTGTTTGACATTCTTTGGTTGTTCAAATAAAGATAAGGCTAATTTGTGTTTGGTATGACACTCATATGTCTCCATAAAGTATATTATCCATTCCCTTACCTTGCATTGCATATCTGCTTTGTACATCTACTTTGATTTTGTGAGTCCATTTTAATAATCTCCATCTTCTGCATAAAAACTAATGACACAAAGTAAAAGGCATTATCTGAGACATTTTTGTGATAAAAATGAAACAGTTAAGATTATTAGTTGTGGTCTTCCCGATGTGAGAGTCATGGACAAAAAAATCTTCAATAGCAAACCCACTACATTGTAACAATAAAATGAAAAACCTTTAAAAAACACATCTCTGACCCGTGTACTTCTAACAGCATAGTCACCCAGTGTAACAAGAGCACATTGTAGCTCTTCATGTTTATATAAGAAAGTGTAAGGGTTTCACTTTCTCTCAGACTTGAGATTCAATCTCCTTGTCCTCCTCCAGGCTTTACAGAAGACATCACATTTACAAAAACAACTACTTATTAAATGTTGTATCATAAAACAAGCAAGTGTATTCATAACCAAAAATCACAAAGATCACATTTACATACTGGCATTTACTCTGTGAATGGGTAACTTCACAATGGATGCAACCTACAATGACTTGCAGAAATAGCCCAGTACCTGGAAGGAGCACTTTTAAGATATAAATAATTTATTTGAGAAACCCCTGAACTTTACAGGTTAGACCCTACAGAAAAGCTAGTGATGAGATAAATTCTAATACATCCAAACTTCACTGCCACTCATAGGAAACAATTCCATTTTAGACAATAATTTCTCACTGTTTACAATATGGTTATGCATTTGATGGTGCATTGTTTTCTTTTAATAATTTCCCTCATCAATCAAGCAGGTCTCTGAAAGCAAGGTGCCAGTCCTGCTGCTCAGCTCGTTTGTTCACTGAAACTGAAACAGACAGAAAACAGCATCTGTGTCATTCACTCAATATATTCTCAGCTCTCTTCTGTACCTTGATGCTTTTATAGCCCAATGACAGGCCATGACTACTATTATTATAAATGTTGCTGCTTTTTTTTTGCTCACATTCCCAAACAGGCTGGTCTGTTGTGATTTGGAAGCCTCGGCCCTCTCGAGCTCATCACCAGGTAGCAGCTATTACTGGCACACTAAAGAACCCTCTCCTGCTGTCAGGTGAGAATGTCATGAAGGCAGTCTGAAATGCCAATAAATGGATTGTTGAAATCAAAGCTCATTGAACACTGGACTGTAAGGCTTTCGTGATCGGAAGATGAAAAGGAGAGGGTAAAAATAACAGGCCGTGACAAACTCACGACCCTGCTTATCGTTGAGAGTGAGGATCCAGGGAGGTCAAATCTTTCCACACATGGAATTCACCATGGCAACCCCATTTCTGCTCCGCTCAGGAAGTCAACGCTGCAGCCAAAGTGAAACCTGTATGATCATAAGACATTTTACTCCCCATTTGGAAAAAAAATGGTCAACATCCACCATTCAGCTTAATACCCTAAAAATGATCATACAGACCATAAACTGAACAAATATGAAGTGCAGATTTAACCTGAAGATATGTTTTACCCTTGGATTTCAGTGATATTGTACATGGTCATTTCCAAAGTACTGATGTCTCCATATGAAGTAACAAAGCCAATTTCGGTGGTCTGTTATAAAGAATAGAGACATTTTCCCTTCCATGCTATAGCATATACTGAAATCATTTTCAGAATACATGTGCATAAATGTATATTAGAGCAGCTTGCCCAATGCTCACAAAGAAACTGTGTGGCAAATGTGAATCATATGTGAAAAAGAAGCAGCTGATCTTCTGAGGGTAGCTCTGGAGACAGATTCCATTGCTAGTAAAGACTTGGCAGAAGGCGGTCCATACATCTTGGAGCGGGTGACGGCCACCCGATGGATCCATAGCAGAAGAAGCTGTAACTGCTTGACAACGACACCTCTGTGGCTCCACAGAACCCAGCTTTTTCATTTCTTTACACTGCACCTCGATGCCATTCATACAGCGTTTCAGATCATACCTCATTTGTCAAGTCTACGCAGTGTGGCATGCACAATGATGACAATACAAGGTTTACAAAAGGAGTGCACAAATTTCCAAAACATTCATTGTTTTTTTCAATCGGATACAAAATTAGGAGAATAGAGAGCATATTTTTACATTTCCCAACTCAAGATCTTGTTAAATTTAGGGTGTGTCCTCTTAAAAAAAAAAAAAAAAATATGAGGTCTACATTTTTATCAATATCAAATCTCACAAATGAATCACCAGTATTTATATTTAGTGTCAGCTGCATGCAGTAATGTGGATCAAATGAGGATGAGTAAATTATGATTATGCCTTCGTCTTCACTATTCATTGCCCTTTGGTGGTTCAGTTTATTCAACAAAGTAATTGATCTGGATTCGGTGAAATGATATTCTCAATCTGAAACTGAAGATAAATCACGTTAAGGTGATGCCGTTCAGAGCTTTTTCAGCATCTGGTGCTAAGGGTGCTTCGTCAGTTTGGAGAATGTGCTGCGTATTACAGCATGGGGCACTTTGAAAGGCAAACACTTTGAAAACAAATGCATCTATTTCCTTCTTTTCACATCCAGTTGTCACATCATTAGGCAGCAGGGCCAGTAAGCAAATGCAAAACATTGAAATACGAGCTGTGTGTACATTAGATTGAGTCCTTGTGTGTTTATTTCTTTATTACTCTATGTGGCAGCAGTCTACAGTCAGAGTGCTCGCTGGACGGGTTAACTGGCTATCCAAATCGTACCCTGTGTGTGAGTCTGCCTGCCGCCTATGACAGATTAGCGTCCCATGTAATGTGTGTTCATTGCCAGCTGGGTTCCATCCCTGCCTCACAGAACAGCAATATAACAGCTGATAATGGATGGATGGAACATTATGTTGAAATAATTATGTTATTTTGTTCATGAATGCACAACTAGGTAAAACAAGTCATTGCCACACAATTATGGGATGTGTGCATACAACACATACAATATCTGCATTGTGCAATTTATTTACTTGTTTATTTTTCCTCTCCTCAGCATTTAAAATAAAAATAGGTATGTTGTAATCGACCATAGCCTGTTTCAGTTACCGGAGAGACACACACATATTTAGATGCATCCTGTTGACACAGCCCAGGCTGGTTCTCTGCACACACCCCAGAGTGTAACTCATGGAGCTATCTGTCTGATCAGCACGGCTAATTTGAGTTGAAAAGGTCACATGTAGGACACCACATCCATTACAGGGGGACTTTGCATTAGTGCAAGACAACTGTAGTGATATATGACACTGGTACTAAACACACTCAAACGCAGGTTAATGCTTTTGTTTGTCCTCTCTGCTGAGAGGCTAGCACTCACAGGGAGATTGCATTTTTTTTTCTTTTCATCCAATCATCCTGTTCTTAATTTAATAGCTCGCATCGTTTCTGATGCCCACCATGCAGACATTTTGGCAAGCCGGAGCGGCTCCGAAAACGGCCATCCTGGATTGAGAAAACAGGCAGATTAGATTGATATCTGCTGAGATCCGTGTTTAGATGGGTTTCTACAGGACTACATCACTCAGTCTAGAGCAGGGATCTGAACTTTGGAAAGATTGGCTGTTGAAAAGGGGTAATTAGATGAAAAAAAGGCCAAAATCAATCTCTCCTTTTGCCAAGCCATCCTGGGGGAAATGTACTCAGCCTCCATCTCCTCCCAAGCATAATACAGAAGGAATAATGACTGAGGTCTATCACAAACAGAGGTTCAGCCAAGCATGAGGAATCAGGTGAGTGTCTTTTAAAGACAGCTTATCCTTTTCAGAAGACTTATAAAGCACCACTGAAGGGGATGTGTGTTTTCCAAACAAAGAGGGAAAAAAAAAGAATTTGACCAAAAACCATGAGCCATAAACAACATAAAAAACATAACAGTGGCCCAACAGGGTCTACTGATTCTACAATTTCCTGATATGAATCGGGTTCTCATATAGAATTAGAGAGTAATGCTGATGAAAATTACAGCTCGGCGTTACTGAGTGATAACCTTCATACCATGTTAAAGTGTTGCCTTCCTGCAGAGGGTGAAAGACTTCATATAAGATGACAATTTCCCCAGTGACATCACCATGTGCCATAACCTTCTGATCTGAAAAATTCTACTTTTAAGGGATTTTCAGGAATGTTGCATCAGACACATTTTTTTTTTTCCCTTTGCAGTCGACTAGCTGAGGATTGATTGGAGTTGTAGTGCAGGAGAGGGGTCATATTCCCTCTCACAGGACACACAGGCTGAGCTGGGAGGCCCACAGCCACATGTGCAGATCCAGCACACCATTAAATGTTGTCATGACTAACCCACGCAATAAAAATACAAACATGTTTGCTGCATTTCAAACACAAACACTATGATATGAACACATAACACAGTTCTCCATTTCCCAAATTTGGAATACATATGCAAGTGGACACATTATACAAATATCTGGTGATCTGTCATTACAGGAGAAGATAGTCACGATTATCGCCTGTGAATCAATGTATGAAACATAGCATTTTCCTTTCCTAAAGTGCACAGGCAAATGTGCAAAAGATGGCGATGGGAGGGAGCCAGTGACGCTCTGCAGATCAAAGACTTTTGTGTTCAGACTGAAAATGTAAAAAAGAAAAAAAACCTCAGACAGGTGATAGAATAGGGCTGCAGCCAAAGACAGATGTACAATCAAAGCTTTCCTGGACCACAATCTCCAGCCCAGTACAGAATGAATCATATCAGATATCGTCAGCATTAATCATACAATACCTCCAAATATTTCCCAAATGTAATTCCGTCTCTCTAAATCTCAGGGCTAAATCCTATGCACTAAAAAACATCAGCACAAATGCTCTCTTATGTTCTCTCTGCTTAACTCCCACATCAATCATGGTCCCATTTTTTATTTGGCTTGCCAGTATGCATGCAATTATTAGAATCGGATGATACATACAACAACAATATCGGTGTCAAATCGACTCTGAGTTCATTTTGTTCCAATGATGAAAATACATGCAACAAACCATTTGTGAACCCTACAGGACACAAACAATCATTTAATTAAGTGAACCCTAAGTTTTACTTTGTCGAATGAGTGTGCTGTTATGGGGAGACACAACAAACACCATTCTTAGAATGACAAATTACAATGATTTAACCCAAGTTGACATTCGTAGCTCGCTGGAGACTTACAATTTAACACAGCTCAGCTAAGCATCTGCATGTCGCTGGTGCTGAACGTGCCAGCGCTAATGAGTAAATAGTGAAAATTGAAGCCGATCGTCAGAATTCCCTCCCCACAAGCGTGGAATGAGCCGTCTCTAAATGCTGTCTGACACGCTGCACTCCGGGACCCCCAGATAATCATCAGGCCAGGTGTTTGTGGGGGGGGGGGTGCGGGCAGGCTGGGCTGTCACTAAGGGTTACACCTGACCTTCATTTTTCATCAGAAAGATTTGTTTATTCTGAGCTGGCTGAGAATATGACAGTACCCTCACTAGAGCCTGCTTCCATTCAGCCTTTGTTTTCTTTTTCATTTTGCGATATGCCCCATTTGATCTAATTTCCTGTTGCTTGGGTTTCTTCCATCTCATTTTGTTTGTTTTGTTTTTTTTTTAATATTCTCAATATCACAGTGCATACATTCAGATAAATCTCATACATGGCATTTTACTGTGGTAGCCATTATAATCGTTGTTGTTTTTGTTGTCCTCATCGCTAAGCCTCTTTGATTCAGACTGAGTGAAAATTGTGAATGGATCTCACGACCATTGGCATAACAGCTGTGAGGTAAGTCTTTCTTGAACCTTCTTGTACAGTGAGGTGAGTCTCTCTTGAACCTTCTTATACAGTGAGGTGAGTCTCTCTCTCTTATACAGTGAGGTGAACTCTTCTAATACAGTGAGGTGAGTCTCTAGAACCTTCTTATACAGTGAGGTGAGTCCCTCTAGAACCTTCTTATACAGTGAGGTGAGAGAACCTTCTCTAGAACCTTCTTATACAGTGAGGTGAGTCTCTCTAGAACCTTCTAATACAGTGAGGTGAGTCCCTCTAGAACCTTCTAATACAGTGAGGTGAGTCTCTCTAGAACCTTCTTATACAGTGAGGTGAGTCTCTCTAGAACCTTCTAATACAGTGAGGTGAGTCCCTCTAGAACCTTCTAATACAGTGAGGTGAGTCTCTCTAGAACCTTCTTATACAGTGAGGTGAGTCCCTCTAGAACCTTCTTATACAGTGAGGTGAATCTCTCTAGAACCTTCTTATTCAGCACTGCACAGTTCCAGTGATAGCTGAAGAACAGCCCACATTGAAATGGCCTGAAATACATCATAACTGCAGCACAGTGTGACCTATTTATTTATTTATTTATTTATTTTTTTTTTTTTGGGGGGTTTAAGTGTTCTTCTTCTGAGCAGCATCACCAATAGTTGTATTGATAATTGTACAGTTTCCACCCTGTTGCTGATTGGGAAATACTGGTCTTGGGCAGGCACATGAGACATAATCAATAAAAATGACAGGAGAACCCAGCGCTAAACATAGCATGTGTCAGAACAGTGACCAGGACAACATCATCTAAGCACAACACATTGACATATTCAGATTCACACTCTTACAATTCTCAACATTAAGGCCATTTCAATCACATTCAATGAAAAAAAAATACAGCAAACTCTCAAGTAATCAAATGTGAAATATTCCATTCACTTGCAGTAATTATATACTATAGGTCTTTTACAGATTACCATAGACGATACACAATGACTGAACATACATATCAGACATGTCAAGCAACATAATATTCAAATGAATGAAAGCAGATTGAAGTCATAATAATGAAGAATCATATATTAGTCCTAGTCGTCCACTTAAGGAGCCAGCTCCTACACATAATACCTTCATTTAAGCATTTGATCATCCATGAAACTCATACCATTATAATATCGCTACACTGGGAAATGCAGTTTATTTATAGCTTCGAAAATATAATAAACGCCTGCATTTGCTAACTGTATCTCTATTTGTAATGTATGTTCCTTTTGTTTCCACCGAGGAAGCAGAATTATAATATCTACATTACGTAAACATCTGTTTAAAAAAGGGAGGAAATTATTTTCCTCCCTCCTACCACCGTATTATCATTTCAATCTGAGCGTGTGAAGGCTGACTCCTTCAGCAAACCTTCCTCTGAATTAGACCGGGTTCCTCACTGTGCTTCTATATGCAGCAACAGAGGAAAACCCACCCCTCTGCATGGCATCCGAGAGAAAAGCAGGCTCTAATCAAAGCGCATTCGCACACTCACAAAAAAAAAAAAAAACACACAGATATGAAATCTTACTGTGTGAATATACCTCAGGAAAGAGACAGCAATAATCTCAGTCGACAACAATAGGCCAAAGCGCCATCGCTGACAGCAGTAGAGTACGCTATTTTATTTTTAAAGTTGCCCCTTTGAAGGGAGACAATCTCCACATTACCATTGTGAGTCCTGCATGAAATCGCATTGTCATGTGCCAAGCTTACTTTGACAAAACTGTCTCAGAGAATCCGTTGTGTGTGAGCTGATAGAGAGGGAAAAATAGTAACATTAGCATATTTTTTTTTCTTTCCATAACATGTATCTTGTAAAGTATTGTTTGTATTTCCACATATTTCCAACAATATTCCACATACCACTTTGCATTTCAACATACCATTTTTTTTTTTAAACCCGTGCTTCCACAGAACACATTTTTCACAACTGAACAAAAGATAATGATGGAAATGTCTATAGAAATATCCAGTACACTGAGGTGGCCTTGGTTCTGCTCTCTGCCAGTTTGCTGTGCAGGTTCCTTTATCGACATATTACAACCAAAAAGCACTGTCATTAAAGTTGCCTTTGATAGCAGTTACTGGTCAGAGTCCAGAAAACTAGGTGTGAATGGGAAGTGGACTTAGAACTAAATCATCTCAATCAAATCTGCTATGAGAGCTCTTTCAAGGCTGGTGGCAGTGTAAATGTGAAAAGAACCAAGCTCTGTTTGTCTTGGTCCTCTTAAAGTGGACTGAGTTTCTCTCTTATGAAATGGGTCACGTATGAAAACACCATATATAATGTATTTGCATAGGCAGGCATTTAAATGTTGCTTTGCTGATTTGAGGCAATAAATCTGCCCATATAAATACAGGTTATATAAATACATAAATACATACATACATACATACATACACAATGTGTAAAAGCCTGTAGACATCAAAGTAGTCTTTTGGGATGTTGGTGAGTTTTGTACGGCTGCACAGGGTGTTCCCTCTTATTAAGAAAGATCACAGTGTGGTGATACATGTACGTTGTGTGATACAGTGTATCAGACTCTTTTTTTGTATAGTTCAGTGGTGTTCCGGGTATCATGAGGTAAGTGCCCATCATCAGTAACAGCATGGCTGCCGTTTATAACACAACAGGGGAACTGCAATTCCACATCAGCAAGAGCTGGCACACAAACAGTTAAATGATAATGAGTGCCTTACGGGCCTCCGGGCTAAACAAGTTCCCTTTATTCTCTTATTAAGATGGCTCCAGTAGGACTGCTTCGGCATCACTGTCCACACTACAGTGCGTCAGCAGTTCTTTACCAAAAGGCTCCAGAAGATGGAGACGACCATCATTCTCTTTCAAACGAAACGCCTCGGCGTGGGAAAGGGGATGTACCACTGATATCAAGACCCAAGAGTCTGTTTACTGTTTTCTGTTTAACAACAAAACTAATGATTTTCCAAATGACTCATTCATAACTTGTATCTTGCCGAAAGTAAAGATCGTAATGAACAAGGTGTGCTTGTGAAATCAAATGAATCACAAACTAAAAATTAAATTTGCTTGATATACATTTTTGCTTCATATCATAAGAACATGTTGTTATCCCCATTGGTAATGTATAAACACACAATAAAAGCCCTTTCCATCACCACTGTGTCAAGATATTTAATATTATTCAAAATACTGAGAAACACCTTATATTCCAAAGTGATGAAAGGTATATGAATGATATGAGACTTACGGAATGTGCTATGTGACACAACAACTTCAGTAAAAGCATTGTTCATCTGTTATTATTCCAGAAAATTACTAAATAAAAAGAACACTGTAAATAATTATAAACTAAACAAATTTCATTTCCATTTCTGATAACTGAAATTAAAAAAAAAAAAAAAGTTTCATTCAAACAAATATTGCAATGGGTTACTGTATTACACCATCTTGAAAAGTAACATACTAAGGTAATAAATATATTTTACAACATTTCAGTGTCCTAAAAGGCAATGTGTGTGTGTGTGTGTGTGTGTGTGTGTGTGTGTGTGTGTGTGTGTGTGTGTGTGTGTGTGTGTGTGTGTGTGTGTGTGTGTGTGTGTGTGTGTGTGTGTGATCTATATGATTGTAGTTTATACCGTGCAGAATTCTGTTAAATGTTATGATGACCTTAATGAACACATTAATTGCTGCCTGTCAGATGTGTTCTTGTGCTCATTTATATAAATCCTCATCAACATAATTAGTAAGATCATGATTATATGGTTTTTTTTTCTTTTTTCTAGGATTTTACATTCCTATGATAAAGAAACACCAGGGGCTATGTCACAGACAACATGTATACAACATATAGCAATGCACTCAGAGAGAGCATGCTAATACCATGATTACATCATAGGTGTTCTTCCCAGTCAGGTCCACTGCAGTGCTGAAACAAGGAATGCAATATCTTCTTGTGCTGCACTAGAGAAAATGTCACAGGAACGATTTCTTTTATCAGTTTATCTGTTTCAGTTACACAACCGCAGAACCAGAATGAAAGCACACAACGTAACCATATTCATAAAACCCTCGGAGACACATTTAGCTGTGTTTCTCTAGCCGTCATTATATTTAACATTTTAAGCATTAGGTAAATTCCATTATTCACTCCTGGAGCATGCGTTGTGTCTTCTCTCCATTCAAACCATCCATTTACTTTCAGGTAATGTACCTTGCTCAATGGTAAAATGGCAGTTCTCTTCCTACCAGAGAAGAGGATATGCAACGTATGCAGTGCAAGTCAAACTCCCATTTCATTACACTACAGCGCTGTCAGTGCCAGAGTTTGGCAGACCCACAAGGTCCTGAATGCCTAAAGAAGGCTTCATTATGTCTCTGTAAATCTCCTTGGGCATTGCATGTGCTATCCACCTTTCAAATGTGCTAGCTTCACAATCGTGATGCTGTTTTTTTTTTTTTTCATTTTTAATTTTTATTATTATTATTTTCATTTCATTGCTTGACTTTTCATCATGATTCGTGAATGTTTTTCATGTCCAATTCCAAAATTTCAGTCTTTGAAAGTGAGACACAGCTAATGCTAATTCAATGTTGGAGGCTTGGCTTGCCAGTCGCTTCAGAGTCTCCCATAATCAGCTCTGACTGGCTATCCTGATCACACATTAGCAATTTATACAGTCTACAACACAAGGCAGTGGGAGGAACACAGCATGGTCACACATGGATCACAAAAAAATAATAAAAAAAAAAACAAGCTAAATTAGTGTCCCATGTCTTTTCCTTTTTGCCTTTTTTACCTGCTGGTAGGTTTTCTGCTCAATCTGTAAAGGACAGAAGATTAAATATAAAACACAGCTGTTAAATATTATGGTTCCTTTGTCACAGCATCTTGGTTAATTAGCATTTGTCTGATTATCCACCACTGATGCAGTGATGAATGTGTATTATTGACTTGCATATCTGATATGGACAAAAATACTGGAAACACATACATGTATGTTCTCTCTCTCTCACTCACTGCCACATATGCAAACACAATCATTGCTGTTGTCCAAATCTTTTGTTGCTCGATTTGATACAATCACATATTGCTCACATTTTGAAATCAATGTTCAACAGGTATGGGTCCCTTTTGCGATCATGTTGGGTCTTTTAATTATGCACAATGTTTGATGTAGCATGATTATCATCAGCACTGGTTTGATAGACCACTCAATGTCTGCTATCTGGGAATTTTACTAAATCGGCCCTCAAAAAATAACAAAAAAAAAAATGTCATGTACACACACACACACATATGCATGCACACATGTGCATTTGCACAGACACACACACTCACTCACTCAACCACACATATACACACACACTCAGACCAATAATACTCACATAAAAACAAAAGTTAACAAAAGCGTAATAGGAATTAATAAAGTAAGTAGTATCATATACCAAATCAGCTTTCATCCTGTATGATTAAGTGACCAAGTTAGACAAGGCATCTCAACCTTCAGTACCGCGGGGCACAATATCTTCTGGTGTTTGGTTTGTTTCAGGACTTACGTGCTTAATTTAAGTCTCTGATTGGCTAAAGAGTCCACATCTTGTTTTCAGGACAAACTTAAACTGGGTGACGATTGACAGAGAAGCCCTGTGAAGGAAAAGGAACACCCTGCAGATATGGAGGCCCTCCAGCGCTGGCGTTTGAGATGCCTGCAACAAGCCATGACACACGGTTTCTCTGTGGATGACCTTGAGTATGACGCCATACACTTTTTTTTTTTGTTTGACCATTTCACCTTAAAACAAGCTCAACATTCTCTGTAGATATGAATTGAAATTCTTCCGAGAAAAGGCCCAATGACCTTGATATATTCCATTGGACATCATATACTTAAAAATAAACTTATAAGGGATATCTTACATCAACTAACTTCCAGCCATCTTGCCATTGTTATATTACAGTATCTTTAAATGTTTCAGTGTAATTGTCAGACTATAGCTTTAAAAACAAAATATTAATTACATGTTTAATTGCATATAGTTATTCATTAAAAAAAGCATTAGTAATAATGTTTATTATTATGTCTACCACAACAAACTATTATTTGTTCTGTAGTTTTATAATGGCAAGATATAAATTGTAGGTGACTGTGATTTTGTGTTAAAAAGATTATTGTTACAAAAAAGAAAAGTACTAGTGAACAGGAAATAGAACATTTGAACCTAAATTTCTTTTAAACTTTTAAACATCCCTTCTCGTTAATAAAAGAGTAGCTGCCATTGGGAAATAGTTGTTTAGGAAAATGTACATTAATGAACCTGACATCATATTTATTGTTGACATTAACATATTTTGGTCAATATAGTGCATTATGTGCGAAGCAATCAAACAAGTGAAACCCATAACAGTAAGGGAGACAGAATTGCGGAAACCTGTATAAAAATAGGTGTTACGTTAAAATATCAGTATTACACAACATAATTATTACTTTTGTTATTTATGAATTTTAAATACATATTAAAAATACATATTAAGAATGAATACACAAATTATTATTTTTTTTAATATATTATAATCCCCTAGTGATTTTTGAGAGACTGTGAAGGCCCTTGGGCCTACCATTTCCAAAAAGTGCAGAAAGCATAAAGAGACACTTTTTTAATGATCAAAAGTCTCTTTCTTACTGAGGTGTGCCAAATTTAAATTAATAAGCCACTCCAACTATGCAAGCTACAGGAAATGATCTGAAAACACAAACATAAGCTTTACAGATGATTATGAAACATGAATCAGATAATATCAATGAAGAATCAAAAGCACATGGTAGATTTCAGGAAATAATACAAATAAATAGATACATACAGACCAAAGCAAAACTTATAACAATAATAACAATAGTATTAAAATAAAAAAGAAAAAAATGTCCAGTAAAATGAACTGTCAGGGTGTTTTATCATAAGATGAATAATAAACATTTGTGATTTATAATATATGTATAGTTATATTCCTTAAAATATTGGGGTAAAAGTACATGTACATGTATATTATTGTGTATTTAAACATAAAAAAATATATTTGCATCAACAGTTCCCAATCACAACCCTTATATTCATTCAACCTATATTCAGTTCAGAAGGCATTGAATTCCAATGATGTGATTAATTTTAAAAAATAAGAATAAAATAGCACACCCCATTGACTGGTCTTTAAAGACATTTTTCCCTGTGCCAAGGCACCCTCCAGCTTAATAAAGTGTACTTTGATGAAGAGAAAAAAATGTTTTTTGTTTTATATATAGACAGATGTGTGATTCAAAATTGGCTGAATGTTGTCTGTTTCTCAAGAACTTCGAGGTAGTCCGGCTCAACTTGAAGTTTAGCTTTTAGTTCCAAGTATTCACTTCTGCTGGGTTCCACATACACAGTACTTGGCACTGTCCCATACAGTACCGTTTCTTGTATTCTGTCTGGGTGCAGATATTGATGCCTAACGTCATAGCTGGGTGTATATGTGTACGAAGGAGGGGCGTTGTACTTGTACTCGTAATTGTTTCCAGAAGGTGACTGCTTGCTAGGGTCCAGGACACTCCTGTAAAAATGCTCAGGGTTCGGGCCAGGAGAGGGAGCCTGACGTGGCTGTATGGTGCTCACGCTGTAAGCCTGGCCTCTCAGCTCGTTCCCCCGCTCCTCATCCACGTTGCTTCTGTAAGTCACTTTCAGCTCATGCAGGTCTCTGTAATCCTCCACGGCGTTGCCTTCCCTGGATCTGTAGATGGGGTTTTTGCACATGTGACCCAAGGGGTGGGGGATGTACTCGTACACGTGTCCGGCGGGAGATTTGACTTTCGGGACGGACCTGCTGTTGTAAAGGCTGTACTGCAGGTTGAAAGAGCTCACGTCCGAGTTGTTGGCGCTGGTGCGCTCGTTCTGGGACTTCTTCCGTCTTTTCATCACCAGCACAAAGAGTCCCGCAGCCACGAAAACTGACATGATAAACACTATGAGTAGGCTGAGAATGAGGACGGACAGAGGGACGGTGCTGGTGGGTGTGTTGTGTTTCAAGTTATATTTGTAAGTCTCTACAGTGGTGGAGCTGCCGGGTGGGGGTTCCTCAGAGGGGGGTAGCGTCGAAATGACCACGTCCGAATAATCCGGACAGAGCTGATCCAATTTAATGGAGCGCATTTCCTCCCTGGCTAGCTTCTTTGGAGATCCACAGATGACGTCGTTGACCACAGTGCCTGTGTTGAGCTGGTCCAGCCAGATCTTCATCCCTACCGCGTCGCAGGAGCAATCCCAAGGGTTTTCGTGCAGGTCAATCTGCACCAGGGACTTCAGCTGGTCCAGAACCCCGCTCACGGGAAGGTTCTGGAAATGGTTGCTGCGGAGATTGAGCCTGGCTAGACTAACACCCTCGAATATGCCCCCGGGTAAAGTCTTTAGGAGATTGTTATTTAGAAAGAGCAGCTGAAGATTGGGAACATAATGGAAGGTGCCTGTCACGATTTCTCTGATCACATTATACTCTAAATACAAGTACTGAAGGCTCTGCAGCCCATAAAACATATCAACCGTGAGTCGCTCGATTAGGTTGCCATTCAAGTAAAGCCTCCGCAAGTTAGTTAAATCCCCAAACGCTCGGTCATGTATGACAGAGATCCGGTTGTTGCCAAGGTGAAGCAAATCCAACCCAGTAGCCTCAACAAAGTCAGATCTTCGTACCACAGGTATGTAATTCCCTGTGAGGTACATCTTTTTAGGATTGTAAGGTTTGGGCTTTAAATCAGAGATATTCTCAATCTTTCTGTCCTGGCAGTTTACGTTAAGTCCAAGGTCTGAAATTTGTAAATTGCAAGTGCAGGCTGAGGGGCAGTCCAAAGGAACCGGGGATTTGGTCTGATATGCGATAATTGGGCCGTAGTTGTAAGGGTTATTGGAAGGGATCCGAGAGGTCGGCTTGGACCTCGATCTGTTCGACGAGCGGCTGCCCTTCGTTGGCCGCGACGAGGACCGCAAGACCGCGGACGAGGTGGCGGAGGCCGTCGCCGATACCGGAGTGGTCTGAAAATACCCCACCGTACTCAGAGGCGGCTGCGGTGGCATCTCGTACTCGGAGATGGCTCTCCTGGGACACAGCTCCTGCTTGGACACCTCATCCAGATCTCTCCCGTGCAGCCGGAAAGGAGTCTCGCACACCACCTCCCCGACTAAAGCAGTGTACAGAATGCTCTCCAGCCAAGCCTTCAGGGCGATTAGCTCGCAGGAACAGTTCCACGGGTTCTCCTCCAGCTGTAATTCCACCACTTTGTCCATGTGTTCCAGGAGGCCGATGTAAGGGAACATTTTCAGCCGGTTCCCCCTCAGGTCCAGGTGAGTTAACGGGACGTTGCGGAAAACATTGGTAGGCAGAGCGGACAACAGGTTGTCGTTCAAAATCAATACCTCCAAATGACGGAGCTTTGCAAAGGCGTTGGGTTCAATGTTAGTTATGTAATTGTAATCAATCTGTAAATATTCCAGACTTTCAAGGCCAGCGAAAGTGTCATCCCTTAGAGCATCAATCTTGTTATTGTTGAGATGTAGTCTCCTTAATCCTTGAAGTCCATTAAACGCTCCAGTTTCTACCTCTGAGATGTCGTTGTTACCAAGGTGTAATATTGTAACCCCTGTGTAATTGCTGAAATCGTTAGGAGAGAGTTTTTTCAAAAGATTCCCAGTCAGCAAAAGATGATAAGTGGGGAACTGCACAGGGCTAATTTCCGATAGTCTAACGATGCCCCGGTTCTCACAGCTCACAGTCAGTATGGCATCCTTCTCCTCACAGCTACACAGATTTGTACAAATCTCTCCATAATCACCATACATCTCTACAAAGCTAAGAGATGCAGCAACCAGCAAGATTATTTTCAATATCCAGATTTTCATTTTCACAAAAATGGATGGCCCAATTCACTGGTGTGCGGTAGCAGAATTCAGTGTCATCTACAAAAAATAAAAAATAAAATAAAAATAAAAAAAAAGAAATGCATGTACTTACTTTCAAACAACATTGTTTAGTCATGCATGCATCAAAAATATAAATTCAAAATTTCCATTACAGAAGAATTACATATATTTTTCATGATTTTCAAAATTCATTTGTTGATGACTGGAGCAACCTTGAAAATGATTTTCAACAGATCAACGCCTGTTATCCCACGGGCAATACTTAAAGATTGGTATGGCAAGGAATGGAATGAACAGTCGAATTAACGTTAAATACTTGCATTTGAGAAGGCATTGCATTTCTCGTCCTTCTAGTCAATTAAATGCAGCACTGTTTCCGTGTATGAAATAATCTTTACATGGCAACTTCAAAAGCAATTATAACAAACATATGTGCCATACTATGGTACCTATATACCTGCAGCTTTTGGTGTGAACACACTACCACCTGAACATATATCTGTATATACGTCTTTCCATCATGAAAAAATAAACGTAAAATCATGATGTGTTGCGGTGTCACACGAGAAAAAAAAATGACATGGTTTCCCTGAAAATGTGATGCACACAGCAAGGACGATGTGCGAAAATACATTTTTAGAGCTGCACTGTCATCGAACACAAACTGAAGCTCATAAAACAAGAAACTAAAATCTCGTTAATCTGTGTTTTAATCTTTGCAATATGAATGTTAACGGACACATATGTACCGACACATTTGTTGATTCACCCATGAACATGGGACACGGAAATGAGGGATCTACGCAAAATATGAAAGTGGATGTCTTATCCCTTATCCCTAACACAACCGCTGCCTTGAGTAATACCCCTCTGTTCTCCACCTCCAGTCTCTAGAACAGCCGTTAATGATTCGGAAGTGTTAATGCACTGATTGAGGAAAACGCATCCTTTCCATCTCTGGACCACTCCAAAGAGCATTGTATGTACTCACCCTGCATATCCGACGGCTGCAAAATAGTATCGAAACTCTTGGCTACCAAACCATTGCCACTCCAATGTCGTGATACTGACCAATTCAATGATCGTGCATTTGTACATTTATTACTGGAAATGTTCATCGCCAGTTTTGCCAGCCGAGGAACAGCGGCAGTTAGTCACAGCCCCACGTCCTACGGGCATAAAAAAGATCCGAGTTGATTAAAAGCTCCAACCGATGAGCGACGTCATTGACTTAATAAAGTAATGTAATACATATTTGAGAATTAAGGCTATACTAAACACTTATTCGGTCTACCATATCCGGCTTTGTTATAGAATCTTAATTCAAACGCAAATTCTTAAAATTCTCTCTGGCTCTCTCTCTCTCTTTCTGTGTGCGCGCGTGAGAGAGAGAGAGAGAGAGAGAGAGAGAGAGAGAGAGAGAGAGAGAGAGAGAGAGAGAGAGAGAGAGAGAGAGAGAGACGCATGAACATTTATTTTCGGACAGATTTTTTTTCAGTCGCAGTAGCAAAAAAATGTCTGTCTCATGTCTGGCAAGGTTTTCCCTGTTGTCTCCATGATACATACTGCGCACCTTAATGCAGACGATGGGAATAATCCAACATCATTTTTACAGCGTTTTTCCTCGATGAAAGCCATCCAAATTGAGTTATTACCAAAGACAAACTTTATCTAAACTGCACCAAACGGTAACTTGGATGTCCTAGTTTATTAATTTATTTAAATGTTCGGAATAATCCGATGTTTTCCATTATTTGTTAGCTACCGAATGTAACATTGCCCTAAAAGGAATACTTAAAATGCACCAGCATTAAATGTATTCAAAGGCAGCTGGGATCCAAAAACAGACTTCCACTGCGACGACTGGCTTTTAATTTATCTGAACATCTCATTAAAATGCAAAATCGACGTTGCAATGGTTAAACGACGATGAATTTGTCTTTCCATAATTCACAACACCCACTCAATGCTCGCGCCCCATCTGTACTATAGCCCAATACAGTTCAGGACCATAGACAGCGAATGCAATGATTTTTTTAAGAAGGTTTCTGAGAGCGGAAAATGAAGTAGCTACTTAGGAATCTTACCCGGTTAAATTTCTCGAATGCCAAGACATCATCGACAGCGGTTTCTCCCATTCCTTTCCGAGTGATTGTTTGTATTTTTTCTTTATTTTGATTGTGGTGTTCCGTTATGACTGTAAAATCCTTATAAAACGTCCGAGGTTTTCAGCTCTCCTTTCCCACCACTGAGCTGAACATACTGCTTCATTCACGCTGGAAACGTGATGGCCAGCCTGGCAACGCAGGTTACAGTGTTCCTCTGAAAACATCAAGGTTCCACTTCCATCGCTCGAGTTTCTTCACCCAACACAAAATGCAATTGCATCATTATCAAACTGGGAAAAAGGACACAGTGTCATTTGCGCATTCGTCACTGTGAAAGGCATCCATCCGAGCGCCGCGCGCCTTCCTTACAGAAAGAGCTTTGGGATGGAGACGAAAAGTAGGCATCCCTCAGTATCTTGTGAGTGGTATGGCTTGTATCGCGTTGTACACAGATCTGCCGGCGCGCTATTTTTTACCTCTTTGGTTGACCACAGTCAGCGCAACCAAGTACGTGTCTGTATTTCCTGAATGCTCCACATAGACATTTTTGGAAGTTATGTATGTACTGGGAAGACCCCTCGGTTCGAAAGATATTATTAAGTTGTCACCGTGGATGGTTCAGCTGAGCTGGTATACATACAACAGAATTTGCTCTTTAAATTATGCTTACTAATGCAATAACATTATGGTATAACTCTCAATCCGCTAGTTGAAAGCACACAAGAAGAGAACTACAGTAGTGGAGAAGCCAATCGTTCAAGTTACTCCTAAATTGTACCAAGCCCTGGCCGTTCTATACGACTACATTAACTCGTGAAAAACTGCATTTGGAGTATACATAGATGGCGAGAGAGAGAGAGAGAGAGAGAGAGAGAGATGGAGAGAGAGAGAGAGAGAGAGAGAGAGAGAGAGAGAGAGAGAGAGAGAGAGAGAGAGAGAGAGAGAGAGAGAGAGAAACAGAGAATACCTGTAGAGGGCAGTGTGATACGGAAAAAAAGTGCCACCCTGGTCTGTCAGAACAGTAGTGTTACTGTTCTTTTGGTTTAGAAGCCTAGACCTGAGGCTGAATTCAAATCAAATCAGATTTCCTTTATCCACAAAGTACTTCCGTGACTCATCGATGGAATCCCAACGATTAGTGTTGGCTGTCTTAATATGTGCCTCACTCCAGTTTACACCGCACGCGCCTCCGCACGTAGCCTGCCGTTTGCGGAGCTGCACGTAGCTCACCTTGCAGCCGATGTTGACTCTCCCCACGCAGAGTGTGGAAATTCCCATCGGATGTTAATTTTTGACACATGATATGTATATCCTTCGTTATATACACATGTACTCAGTAACACAGAAGAGAAGAAACAAAATAATTTAAATTGTATTATATTTTTATTATTTAGTAATGTAACATTTTTTTTTCAATGTCAGCTTTTAGATGACATTCAATTAGATTTTATTTTCTGCCACACATCCAGGGTGGTACTTTGTTACCAGTAGATGGTAGTATATAGGAGTTCGGGGTTATTACCACATACAGACAGCAGCAGTGTAAGCAGGCGTTTACAAAAACACCGTACAAAAACAAAACAATTGTGGCAATTGAGCTTAGGCATCCTGGCCTCATGCCTGCCACAATTGATTGATTGATTGATTGATTGATTGATTGATTGATTGATTGATTGATTGATTGATTGATTGAGAAATTTAAAACCTGAAATGCATTCTCACTTGGTGATTCATGTAGCTGTGTACACTATGTATTATTATTATTATTATTATTATTATTATTATTATTATTATTATTATTATTATGGATGGTGTTGTTATTAATAAATAATGCATTAAATTAATAAATAAAAATGATAAGGAAGTGCATCGTTTGTAAAACGCTGATGTTCTCTCTGGACAGTTTGACACTTGCTAAGAGTACACTTGGTCACTGCAGGATATCTGTATAGGATGTGTCATGGAGACAAACAATAAGACAGTCATATGAGGGCCTGACAGGCAGATTGGGTAAATTGTAATTGCGTGACAGTTGTTTGCATTTGAAATGATTTTGGGACTAATGTTGATGGCACAAGGTGGTTTGTTTTGGACTTATGCCAGACTGATTGCCTTGTTGACCTTCATGAAGTGTATCTGCAGAAAATTGGCTTTGCTCTTTTTTTCATGTCTTTTTTCTGAGCTTGCTCTGTCTTTCTCTGCTGACTACTTATAAATGCATTGGTCTGGCTGGATCAAGGTGGGAGATTCTCTTTTCTTCTTTTCTGTCAGGGCCTTATTGTGATTGCTGTGATCCTGTATGTATTGAGGTTACTGTATTGTGATTTGCTTGACTAACTGGCTGTGGCTTATGGACTGTGCTATGCACAGGTGAGCTTCAGGTACTCAACACAGGTGTCACTGCATCAGCCTTCAACATTTTTCACAGCTGAAAGGATAGATTGGTATTTACTCGCACTGGCATGTGGACGTGTATTTTCTTAAACTGGGCTATAAACAAAAGCAGTGCTTTTCATTTTGAGTTTTTGTTTTTCCTCCAAGTGTTGTACACTTGTTTTGTTAGATTTCTAATAAAACCAATCTTATCAATACATTATATTTAAATGTGGATGCCCAAAAATGAACAACTTGGAATATGTGTGTACATTACATGTACATAAAAATTCACAATAATATTTCATTAAAAAAAAAAATAAAACATTGCATCAGATATCCAATAATGGGGCCTGATTGTTATGTCAGCCATATTTGAGAGCTGATGGAACTGTAGTTTCAAAACAGTGTGTTGCTCATAGCTCTGAGCACATTGCTTTCTCACTACTTCAGTTTTCCTTCCAAAAGTAAAAACTGGTTTGAGAAAATATTCTCATGAGACCCATGTTAGAGATGCAATAATGTACAGCCAGACTAAATGTTAAATCATGGCGTCACCAAATTAAATCAGGCTGCTGTTAAATGTTATGTTATGGCCCCATTTCCCAGTGCGTCCCATTTCCATCCTGTATTGTATATGGGAAATAATAAATTAATTCTGAATAACCAGGCAACTAAAAGCCAGCAGCAAAAGCCGCACGACCTGACTCTGAGTAGAGTTCCAGATATTTAACTGTGCTGGGGCTGGGGCTGGGGTTTGGGTTTGGGTTTGGGTTTGGGTTTGGGGCTGGGGGCTGGGGTTTGAGTTTGGGTTTGGGTTTGGGTTTTTGGGTTTGGGTTTGCGTTTGGGTTTGAGTTTGGGTTTGGGGCTGGGGCTGGGGGCTGGGTTTGGGTTTGGGGCTGGGGATGGGGGATGGGGGCTGGGGGCTGGGGACTGGGGTCTGGGTTTGGGTTTGGGGGCTGGGGCTGGGTTGGGGCCAGGAGAACCTAAACCTCTAGGTTTTCCTGAGGCTGCAGAAAGCCTAGGCTGAAAGGACGTGAGCTTGAAGACCTGCTAGATTTCCACGTTCCCTTGATTACTGTATTGATAAAAATGGGCTCTCTCCAAAGCACTTTTGTCTACAGTGGTACAGACATGCAACACACAGCACTAACTTTTTATCTCACAGACTTATGACATTTTTAAACGTCCGGAATCTGTATGAACATGATCACAATTTACAAGAGCATTAACAAGAGAAACAAACTTTTCTTTCTGCTTCTGTGTTGCCCATCTGTGTGTGGGTGCTGAAGTACTAATCAAAATCAGCAATGCTAAACCCTGGTATTTATCATAGCTACTTTGCTGTCAATTTCGCAACGAGGATGTGAATGCGTGGCAGGGAATTTGCCTCCTTGACATGGAAGATTGATTGCCGATGTGAGAGTCGGGATCAGGGGGCTTCCTTTTGTTTTTCCCAGGTTGTCAGCTTGGGCTGTGGAACTCAGGAAGCAATTCAAAGATGCAGAATTGCAAACATTCAAGCCAGCTGGAGGCAGCAACTAAAACACCTGCTGACTGAGGAATAAAAGCACGCTTTGTATGAATGAATGAATGAATGAATGGATGAACGTACTAAATTATATTTCCTTATATCTGTACAAAAGCAATATGCACACTCATAATTCAGCTCTTTACACCTTTGTTACCCCAGAGGGAGAAGTGAAAGAATTCAGAAATGAGAAAATACATCCCCAGCACAATGCAGTTCACTATATTCAGATGCTTCAGAATGGGGGAACTACTGAACATTTTTATGTTAAACAACATACAGCAATCTCTTTGGGGTTTTGTAAATTCTCTTCTATGGCAGCCAAGAGAATTCAGTTTATTATTTAGAACCTGTCACAACATGAACATTATCATAAATACAAAGAGCTACCCAACTGCAGTTTCTTTAAGACTTTGAACCATAAAATAAAATAGCAATAATCAAAAACATGCTACACTCTTCTTTTGAGAATAACCATACTCAATTTGGGTAGGCTGCTCTTTTTAATCGCTCTTCTCCAAATAATTACATTTGCATTTCATGACGATGAACAACAACTTTTATAAGGTGAGAAATTGAACAAAATTTCCTTCTCTGCTTACATTTATTATTACTATTACTACTACTACTACTACTACTACTAATAATAATAATAATCATAATAACAATAATGAAAATAATAATAACAACCATAATCATAATCAAAATACAATAATAATTCAACACTGCACCAGGCCCCAGCAGGAGAAGTTCACTCTTCTGAGGTGTCCGCAGCTAATTATGTGTCACCTAGCACGACTCCGGGACGCAGGCACACGAATGAAAGCAACTCCAGCGCAATGGGATTAATTTAATATAGCGTTCGGTCAGAGGAGCATCAGAGCAATGGAGTGTTTTATCTTTTCTTTCACCTAGGTTAAAAGCGCTGCTGGATATGCAGACACTGGCCCGGGGCTAAAAGCACTGTTTGATGTGAAGATATTGCACGCGGGCTAAAAGCACTGTCAGATGTGGGGACACTCCTTTTGCTATTTCCTGGCTGCAGAGGAGGCGGCGGCGTCGCGATCGGGATCTCATTCTGGGCTGTGGACAGCGTCGGCGCGCTGAAATACCAACATGACAGCAGGAGTAAACCCCAAGAGCCTCGCCAAAGGGGTTCCTTACTCAGACAGCATCAAAGCTCAAACTGTTTTCAGAGCTCTTATGTGGTTTTATGGCCACACTCAAACTTTATTGGTCTCTCACATCACAGAAAAAAAAAATGTATGTATTGATTGAAAAATAAATCTTGTGTGATGGATTTTTCATGGGAACATGGAAGAATAGTGAGAGAGTGTACCTATGTGCCCTCATGGTATATGTTTATAAACTGCATTGGAAGGGTCAGGAGCTTGAAACAAGACAGGTCAGGTTTTTTTTTCCTTTTTTCGATTACTTATTTAGCTTTGCATTCATCCAATCATAGAGCCCAGCACATGTATATATATATATATATATATATATATATATATATATATATAACAAAGCATACTTCAGTTCTCTCACCAGCTGCTTATTATGTTGAACTAATATCATTACCATAAATAATGAAAGAGAATGCCCAGCACTTTCTGACACAGTGGTTCCACTACCATGGAATTTTTATGGTTTTGAACTAATTGGCTGTTAGATCAGTGATAGTGTATTTAAATCTTGATTTTAATCAGCAGATTCAAAATTGCACAGAGGAAAAAAAAAAAAAAAGATTTTGTTTAGGCGAATTCAAAAACTCTTGGGAATCCTGGAACGCATCTCGCCTCAGATTGCCATGGGCCAGATATTTCTGAGGAGGATTTCAGGTTGTCTCACTCCCTCTTTCCTGCTAGTGGATTTCTGATTACGCATCCATTTTCTGGACTACAGTATATCCACATTTCACGCAAGCTTTAATCAAGTGATCTTCGATTTTCTTCCCACAAATGGAAAAGGCCGAAACATTCAATAGGTCACTGATAGTAACATATTAACTAATTGCTGGGTTGATTACAGTAGACGTAAAGATGTGTTTACTCATGCTGTGAGTCATTAGACTTTCCCCTGCTCTGGGCTCCTACCCGGGGCTATAGCCCACCCACCACATCCTGACTTCTGGTTCAGCTATCCTTCTATCCTCCCTGTCCCACCCTCTATACGCCAAGAATCTCACCCTCCTGGATAATGATTTATACTTATTATTTGTATAATTGTTATTTACATAACATATTTTATATAATATATTATATTTATGTATTTTTTTTTGATTCTGCATTTACTCTGCTGTCAAACTCATTGTCTTCCCGGTGCTGGCCAGAAGCAGATGGGGTTCCCTTCTGAGCTGGGTTCTGCTCAAGGTTTCTGCCTTTGAGTCAGGAAGTTTTTTGCATTGCCATTGTTGCCCTAGGCTTGCTCTGAGGGAGTTTTGGGTCTGGTATCTATGCAAAGCTGTTTTGCTCAAATTTGTGTTGTAAAAAAAAGTTGTAAACAAATAAAAATCAATTAAATAAATTATAACTGAAGATGAAAAAGATTGGCATTAAAAGAATAAGCACAAGGTAATGATTGCTTATTACAAACATTGTGATCAAACTTTGGGAAAACAGTTCAATAAATAAATATTCACCATGAGATAGGAGGACCAGGGTATGGTGAAAACATGGGTGGATGGCCCCTTGTTGGGTGTGAATGATGCAGGCTGGTGGTGGTGGAATGATGTGGGTTGTTTCCATGGCACACATTGGGTCCCTTGATTTGAATACAGCAGTATAGCAAACACAAGCCGACAGCCAATCTGAATACAGAACCGATACGCAGCATGTGTTCATTGTCCATGAGTGCTCTGTGATCAAGGGCCAAAGGGGAAACAACGTACTATTAGGTTGGTGAACGTAATAATGTGGCCATTCAGTGTGTATGTGTGTGTGTGTGTGTGTGGGTGTGCGCGCATGTGTGTGTGTGTGTGTGTGTGTTGTTGTTGTGTGTGTGTGTGTGTGTGTGTGTGTGTGTGTGTGTGGATGAATTTAACAGCCACTTCACTGTTAATTCCATTGCGTACAGACTGATTGCATCCCTTCATCCATTCTCCAAGGAGCATATACCATTACCATTAGCATACCATTACCTACCAAGTGTCATTCTTAAGAGCAATTCACAGAAATCAGGAGTCAACATAATCCACAAGTCATTTTAAGGATGATCTTGGGAACCAGTACCTGGAGAGCATTTTATTATCATGCATGCGGACATCCAGAAGATCATATAAGACAATTGTGAGGATGAAGCCTCCGGTTTGTCAGAGAAGAGATCGAAGGGGAAACATAAAAGCAGAACAAGTGGAGGACCACTGGAGAAGCATCTGCTAATGCTTCATGTGTAAGTCATGGTGATGAAAATCAACAGTGCTCTAGAAGAGAAGAGAATAAGCCACCATTACAGGCTTATATACAATTGTGCATCATCACTAGCTCCCCATTTATTTAAGCCAAGTACCAGTGCAACACATTTTGAAATACAATCAATTGCATTTCCAGGAAACATTTGGCTCTTGCACTGGTAGTCTGCAAAGTCAATAGCTGACTGCTTGTTTATGGGGCATGCACTGCTGTCACATGTACATGAGGAGATGTAATGAATTTGACATTCTGTAGATGTCAGATTTGATGCACAGTGGATCAAAATTTGGATCTACACTTATGGATTTTGAGGTTTGATAAAGTAAAAAAAAAAGCTATTTTAAGATTATGTGTACAACACTTCTGTTAAAACCAATACATCATATTATTACATTACATTACGTTAAGGACATTTGTTTGACGCTCTTATCCAGAGTGACTTATAAGACAAAGTACAAAAGAATCGTTATGTACTCACAGTTAAAACAAGAGCAATAAGGGTCAAGACATTACAAAGAGCAAGGGAGGGGAGGGGAGAGGTGCAGCCTGAAGAGGTGAGTCTTCAGTCTGCGCTTGAAGGTGGCCAGTGTCTCTGCCGTTCTGACCTCCACGGAAAGGTCATTCCACCACCGAGGGGCCAAGACAGACAGCAGACCTGGAAGTGCAGGAACAGAGGGGGGGTGGCATCAGGCGACAAGAGGTGGCAGAGTGGAGGGGTCTGGCAGGAGTGTAGGGTCTGATGATCTTCTGGAGGTAAGCTGGAACTGTCCCCTTAACAGCCTGGTATGCTAGCACCAAAGTTTTAAATTTGATGCGAGCGATAACAGGCAGCCAGTGGAGGGCAGTGAGCACGGGGAGTGACATGAGGGTGTCTAGGGAGGCTGTAGATTAGATGAGCTGCAGCTTTCTGGATGAGCTCCAAGGGTCTGATGGCGGACGCCGGAAGGCCAGCAAAAAGGGAGTTGCAGTAGACCAAGTGGGACAGAACCATCACTTGGACCAGAAGCTGAGTAGAGTAGGTGGTGAGAAAGGGGCGGATACTTCGGATGTTGTACAGGAAGAACCTGCACGCCCGACTCACCACCGCAATATTCTCAGAGTCTGCCAGTCTGTTGTCGATCACTACTCAAAAGTTTTTCGCACAGGATGACGATGAAAACAGGGTGTCCCCAAGAGGAACAGAGAAGTCCAAGATGGGAGAGGAAGGAGAAGGAAAGAAGAGCAGCTCGGTCTTGCTTGGGTTGAGCTTAAGATGGTGCTTATCCATCCAGCTCAGGACGTCCCTCAGACAAGCCGAGATGCGAGCAGAAACCTGTGTGTCCGATGGGGAGAAGGAGAGGTACAGTTGAGTGTCATCAGAATAGCGCTGGTAAGGTAGACCATGAGCAGAGATTACAGGGTCAAGAGAATGAATATAGAAGGAGAAGAGAAGGGGACCAAGGACAGACCCTTGAGGAACACCCGTGGCAAGGGGACGAGGCGCCAATACCGCACTGGCCCAGGCGACCTGGAAGGAATGAACAGAGAGGTAGGACTCAATCCAGTCTAGGGCTGTGCCGCAGATCCCAATTGCTGCCATGGAGGACAGGATGGGGTGGTCAACCATGTCAAAGGCAGGAGAAAGGTCTAAGCAAATCAGGATGGAGGAGAGAGAGGCTGCTCGTGCGGCATAAAGAGACTCACTGACAGAACGCAGTGCGGTCTCTGTCGAGTGGCCTGGGCCAAAGCCGGACTGGTGGGGGTCCAGCAGACTGAGTTTTAAATGAGCAATGAGCTTACACAAAATGGTTTTACACTTTAAATGTTCATCATGAGTACATATTTAATCTGGGTGATTTTGGCCTGTACAAATTTCACTGGGGATGGCAGGTCACCTGAATGTAATATTGTTCACTTCTCAAACTGAGTCTCTTACAGTATGCTGTCATAAGTTTTGTATTACATTTTAGCTTTTATAATTAACCAATAAAAAAAAATTGCATTAAAAAATTAAAAAGTGATACTGAGGAACTGAAGTATTTTTTTCTTTTTTTTTTTTTTTAAAGCTCGGCTGCCTCCTTTTTTGGGCTGAACAAAAATGTGGAAGACTGCATCCCTGCTGGGAAGCTGGGTTTGGACACAGTATAGAGGAATCATATGGCCAGAAGTCCTTCAGTCCCCATGTAATCAACACAAAGCAGCTGGCTCTTCAGGTTTGCTACCACAGAAGAAGCCATTCTGAGATGCCAAGGAAAAACACAACATGATGTTCTCTTTCACAATTTTTGTTCAAAGTATTGAATGTAAGCAATTTTTTTTAACTGTAATTTGTTTTTAACCTAAGTTGTTGTTGTTTTAATTGTCTCCTTTACTAGATTAGTCTATGGGGGGTTCCTGATCTATTCTGTCACCTTTGGCACTTGGGAATTTACCCCTCTCTAGGGTTATTGTTGCAATTTTTTTAAAAAATTCATATGCACTTTGCCTTGCTCTGGAAAAGAGTGTCTAACAAATGTAATGTAATGTAACGTAGTGTAATGTAACATAAGAACATCAATGGGTACATTTTTCAAGAAAGCAATGATTTGGTACTGGATTTACCATTTTTGGCCTTTGCAGCACTTTCATTGTCTTAAATGGTCTGTATTGTAATTCAACCTAAGTGAAATTTCACGAACTTGAAAATTAATGCAGTTGTTAAAAGCAGAGGTGCCGATCGCGGGCCATGATTAGTAGAAGCAGTCGCTTCACTGCCAGACAAAAGCTTGCAACTACATGGGACTAATCACTCCTGATTTATGTAGTGCAGTTGTGTTACAAAGAAGGGCACCACCCATAGCAGAATACCAAACAGTTTTGGGACATCCAACGACATACACACTGTCTCCCATTACTTTGTCAGCCAAAACGGGATACATACAATCTGTCCATCTGGTACAGCATAATGAAAATAATATATTGAATATAGAATGCATCACTGGTTTTGTTGAATTATGAATGATCAGTTGAATAATAAAATAATAATAATAAAATATGAGTGTGGAATATGGGCTTAAACTGAATGAATCAGTTTGACCTGAAACGCAGGGGACATCGCTGTTTTCACCAGCAGCTCTGACCTTGGCTAACTTCTTATCCAAAGCATAGAATTTCAATACACAATACTGCAGGTGTGACTCTTACCTGGTTTCTATTGAAATCCTCTTTCAGATGCAGGGCTAGCGCCATGCAGTGTTGAATTGCAGTTAATTTATAGGTTTAATTCATTAAATTTATTTCTGAATATAACTCAGTAGTTATATATTTCATAAGTATGCTTTGCAGCTATATTCCACTTCACACTTTTAAAGAAATCCTTTTATTTCTGTTTTTAAATTATGAAAGAACATGCACAGTTCAGTCATTTTAAACCATTTTAAAAGCAGTTTCCAGAACCCTTGCATTAATTAAAAGTATTCTTCAAGCGTTAAGGCTGTCACAGAAAGACTAAAGGGGAAGAAAACTGCTCCAAAGACAAGAAAGAAAGAAATACTTCATCTGTTAGAAAAGGGAGGGTGAGTGTAAGGACCGTGCGGCTCAGCCAGACAGATCCTTCAAGGGCTTTTGAAGAATATAAAAAAGAATGAGACCATTTTGTGATTTGCAAGGCCTTTTAAGGTATTTCTAAAGGGCCAATTCATCTTGCTTCAATGCGATGTTACAATGTCCCTCATAAAATTTGCAAAACAAATGAAGATTATAACCATAGCCATTTATAAAATAGGATCACATGTTTACAAAGACATTTAGTGATCAATAATAATAATAATAATAATAATAATAATAATAATAATAATAATAAGGCCCTGTTGGTCCAGACTGGTCAGTTCTACCAGACAGACGTCTCACAACCTGAAACATGGACTCACTGTATTTGGATTTATCAGCAGGGCTGCCATCTTTATGTGGATGAGCAAAGGAAAAATGTGAGTTCTTGTGAAAAAAAAAGAAAATCCAGAGAGTAATAAAATGCCATTGAACTAACACTCCATTACCTTCCATAATATAAGGACTGATTACTGCGCATTCATTAGTAAAGTGAATTACACAGAATACAACGAGGAAGCAATTCAACCCCACCAGTCTCGATGGTGGGGGTCCGTTAAACTCAACTGTAATTAGTCACTCTTAAATAGGAATTGTACTGAGTGGGGGAGGGGGTGACTGCTATACATAGGGAACTGCTAATTAATTTTAATATTAACTCAATTTTCTAATGTCAACATTTAGTGTTCGCACATTGTAATGCCGTAATGTACATTTGTAATTCTGGTTGTGGCTATAATTTTATAATTCATGTCCATGATTGGTTTTCATGCCCCTCTCTCCAAACACAATCCAAATCATAGGCAAGGTCGGCTCAATAAAAACGTGTTAACCAGAAAAAGGCAATGCTGTTCTTCATGTGAGGACCTTAAATGTGGCACGTAGCATAACACTACAAATGACACAGCTGCTTTTCATCTCATTGATCCATTGTTAAATGATCATGAAAGCTGGTAGGAAGTGAGGTAAATAATCCACACAGAGTGAACAAATAGCTCTGAACCTACTTCATGTCAATGCTGAGAACCATATGGGTCAAAGAGGCTAATTGTCTTTTTAACTTAATGTTTATCTTGTGTTAACTTTAGCAAACGATACCTATTTACCGGTCCATAGCGCTTCAGCGTATTGTATTTGGATGCCATGTAGAAGCTGAGAAAACCTGCCAAGAGGTTCACTGATAATTACTTGGAACTTTAGCTATCTATTTTGTGTTATGCTGCAAAAAAATATTTGGTGGCTCTTCTCAGTTTTTATGAGTTCATTTCTTTGGAAAGTGCTTTAAAACTATGATTATATTTTAAAAACCTCTCTGCCATCCGAGACTTTCATTACCAGAGAAGACGGGGAGCGGAAGGGAACAAAGACTATCAAAACGTCAGTGGCATTGTTATTCAGTGATGTAAGGCAACAAAAGAATTGTCTTTTATTTGCGGCGGTTTTAAGGGAACTTAGCAAATTGAATGGGTCTTGGATGTTTGCCACATGGCAAGGTTTCTTTAAAAATGGCAGTATAAGGACCCCAAATGGATTATAAAAAATACATTGTAAATAATAGAAAAAAAGGCTTGCTCCAAATTGTAGGTTCTTTATGCAAGTCTATTGTTGTTGGGCCCATACCAGCTAAAAACACAGCAAGGCTGGTACATGTCAGCTCAGAATATGTCGGCTGGTTTAGGGAAGAAACATAACAGAGGTTCAAATATCCATTCCAACCAAAAAGGAAAGAAAACAAAAGCAAATGCCTATAAAGTCATCTACATCCTCAGAGTCTCAATTCACACAGTGTCTGGTGACTGTGTGACCCAGAGAACACCCTTACTCATTGCTGACTTCTCTGGATGTCTGGATATCTGGAACATAACCACACATAAGCAAGGCAGAACAGCCGATGAGGTGTCTGTTGTATGAATGTAAGGGATGAGGTGATGGCAAAGAACTCCACAATGCGAAGTGGGGTGGAGTTGCCTCAGCCAAGTCCCTTACATTCATACAACAGACACCTCATAGGGTGCTATGCCACTTATATCACGGTTACTTGCTATGTCTTACAATAAAAACATGACTATTGTAAGACATACCCATATCAGTATAGATGATAGGCACTACTTTACGCTGGAGTAGGCTACCATTTCCTGAACTCAAAGCCAGATGTTATATGTTCTAGAACTGATGAGGTTCTAGAACAAACGTAGATCAGAAATGCAGATTTTCTGCATCCGTGTTACAATGATCAGATTAATTCCAAAACAGTTGTGTTTACTGGATAGTACTGTGGTCCACTAGTGTTTGTTCATATCTCAAAACAAAATGAAATAATTCCTACCAAAAGCACCGTGAGGATTGAGTGCTGTATAGGTTATTATTATGATTATTTATTTATTCATTTTTAAGCTTTTAACCTGCTTTGAAAAATAAAGAACCTTTGACATCACAAACAACAGACGGTCTTGGATATGAATGTGTACTAATCATTCAGAGTCTTTATACTTCTGTGCAGCAGAGACTGATGCCATGAGAAGAGGAGGGATTAAGCTACATCGCTGGGAGATTAGATGGAGTATGAACTGAGTTCACTCAGCAGGCAGGCCTCATGTTTACATACATAATGTATACACCCAGGGTGGTAACTAGTGATGGGGGAGTGAGGCTTCATGGGAACTACAATAGGAATGTCAATGACTACTTGATTTGAGCCAATCAGCTTTCGTTGCTAATTAGAATAAACCATTATTATTGGTTCAAACAATTCTCCTGACTGACAGCTGAATTTGTCTCCACCAGTTTTTTTTTTTTTTTTTTTTTTTTGCACATACAGTGCCAACACAAAGCCATTAATTACTGTTGTGTCGACATGCTGTGCATGGTGAATGAGAGCATTCAAATCACCGCAATTACTCAGCAGAATTGAGTGATTAATAATATAACAGATGAATTTCACACGATCATTTGGATTGTTTGTGTTTCCTTTCTAGCCTCCCTAAACCTACTAAAAGGTCAACTCTTTTGCTAGGGTCAACTTAAACTTACTGCTGGATACGTTTTGAAATAAGACATACACCCAGATGTTTTACATTTGTTATTACTTGAACAATTTGCTTGTTTGTCCATCCCTGTTTTTTCATTACATAGTGCTTTTCAAATTGGTATTGTTTAGCTTTTTTTCAGTGTAACCAAATTGTACCCAAACCAAAATAAAAGCACATTTATTGATTTTGATTGGTAAAGCTGAGGCAATTACAGAAATTAACAGATGGCTTTTGTCACCAAAGTTCTTGGAGGAGTGAAGTTGCTTGAGGTAAACTAGCAGCTAACTTATCAAAAATAGTTAGTGAATTTCAAAATGGTATTTAATATGTAGCCAATGTTATCAACCTCTATTAAAAAATAGTTCTTTTGTCACTGTGTATATCTCAAAAGAGGTCTGAAATAACTTTAATACCATTTTGAATGACACCATTGTTTTTTTAATTATTACAATAAATTATTATTATTATGACACAAGAGTGTGAGCCTGACTTAAGTTTGGTTGACTTTCATTCACCTGTCAAGCATGTATGATGATGTCCTAGACACATTTCTGTGCCTCTGTTTCTGAGGTCTCACTGTTTGGTTGTCAAGCTGCCATACTGATTCATCACACAGGGATACGACAAACTAGAAGATTTTAAAAACAAGATGATAAAAGTGGAAAAGAGGCACATATCATGAGGCTGTTGAGACATAATTTCACTGACTGGCCATCACTTTGAGTGACTGAGTGGTGTGAAGCATCTTCCACTTGACTTTGCACAGAGATCAGATTGCCGCTCTGAACCAGGCAGCCAGGGAAACAGGAGACTGATTTGTGATGCCAATGTGAAGCCAACAGTGACTTTGCAAGATTTCCTATTTCTGAAATGTGAGTCAGTATTTGTACATCAACAACATCCCGGCACCCTGCACAAAACTGTCTTACTGGAAAATAATACTTTCAATCATGCTGTCAGCTCTTATGCGGTTTGAGACAAAGCATGCAAATAATGCTGCAGATTTAAGGCTTTATGGTTAGACATATATTTTGTCAGTTAAATGTTAACTTTTAATTTGTATTTAGACTTGAATAATTAATTAACAGGCAACATCGTCCTCCTGGAACATTCGCACTGTCAGCAGAGATCAATGTCTGCAAGTGCAGTACAGCTGTCAGAACGTGGGCATCACACAGGAACTGATTTTGATTTTAAGGTGGGTTAAGGGAGCTTGTGACAGAGCAAAAATAAATGCCTGTTTTCTGCATTGTGAGAAAAGCTTTTCGCATAATGGCACTGCAACATGTTTGAGTCATTATCTTTAGTGAGAGGATTCATTTGCCGGTGCACTCTAGTGAGTGCGAAAAGAAACAATCCAGCTTTTCATGACCTTTCCAAACTTCTGTATGAATGTACTGAACATGATGTGCGCAGAGTTACAAAATCAGTGATGCCAGATTGAATTTAAACGATCATGGAATGCATAGATGTAATATGAAAATAACTCTGGACTAAGTGGTATCTTGTATGACCAACATGCTAAAATTGTAAGTAAAGTAAAATTGTTGCTTTACTTGCAACTAAGTTTTAATGTCAGTCAAATGACAGAACACACACACACACACACACACACACACACACACACACACACACACACACACACGCAAACACACAACACACACGCACACACACGCACACACACACACACACACACACACACACACACACACACACACACACACACACACACACACACACACACACACACACACACACACACACACACACACACACACACACACACACACACACACACACACACACACACACACACACATAAACACACACACACACACACACACACACACACACACTATTAAAGTGCTATAAAGATCCCTCTCCAAGTTTCAAATATATCCTGGGTGTTCCTGCTTCCTGGGAGAAGGAGTAAAAACGACAGTAATAAAGCTCCATGCTAATGTCATCCAGAATGCTCAGTTGTAAGAGAGATACCCTGCCCTGCGAGCCTGGGGAGGGCAGACACTGCTGAAGGGCTTTGCTGAGGGTCGTAGTGGGGTGCTGAGGGTGCTGGGATACTCACTCACCACCAGGCAGGTGACCTTTGAGAGGCATTAGTCCTCACCCTTTTCCCTTCTGCTGTAGGTGGTCCTGAAAGAACAAATACTCCCCTTTACCCGCCATGCTGCACCATGAATCATGACCACATTCGCAGTGTCAAATGCAAGTCTTTCCAACCCCGATTCATCTGTCAGGCGTTGGAGAACGCAGAGGGGCCTATTCATTAGCGTGGCATGCCAATACATTAATGACAAAAACAAGACAGCCCCAATAAATACTTAAGGAGATTAGAAAGGTAAAGTATATGCATTTTGGCTAAAGTGATTCCAGCAGCCTTACAGGGGCCAGCTCTGAGTAGCCCAAATCTGTCAGGCTGATTCTGATGGGTTGTTGCTTGGGCAATGTCTAGTTCTTGTCTATATAGGATTCTAAAATAAGAAGTCCCCTCAACTGAGATAATTAATCACTGCGGGAGCTGGAGACATGTAATTATTTAGGCTACCCTAGAACACTTAGAACACGCTGTGCGTCATTTCTGCAAGCATCGTCTCTCCAATGCCACAGAGCCTGCTCAATATATTAATGCAAACACTGTCACCCAATCTGGGGTTTTCTTTTGCTAATCACTGCATTGAGACAGTTGCAGAGCCCACCCACAACTGTTACTAACTAACTAACTAACAAAGTATGAACATTCCCTTTACTAATTTCCAGACCAACCCCCCTCCTTTAAACTACTACCATGCATTATCATTGCATTAGTTTTTTGTGTATTGAATAATTAACCAATTGGACAGCAGGTATGCACTCCACCAAATTTCAGGATAGTGCATGCTTATACAGTAGTAAGATGTTGGTAAACATTATGGTTTCCTACACCAGTGACAGTGAACTGTAATCATAGCACTCCTCATCGTCATGACATCATCCAGAGATTTATTTACATTAGCTAATTAAAAAAATATACTCATAGTAGCTAATTCCACATTGCATAGATGAAGCTATAATTTTGGACATGTACGAATTGCCACACTTTAAACGACATGCTGGATAATTCAAGTCAACATTTCCTCATCGGCCCACTGTAATGTAAATTTCAGTGCCGAAACCCTGTAACTGAAGCCCATTCGCTTAAAATTAGCCCAATTATCCTTCAACGGATTCACAAAAATAACAAATAAAAGTTTAATAAGTGTCTTGGGGGCCTTCCTTTCGTTACTTGGTGATAAGTACAAAGGAAAGGACATTGACGGATGAAACGTTAAACTGTAATATGGCTTTCATAGGGACAGACAGTCGGCTCCCTTCACAGTGATGGATGGATAGAGTGAGGCTTCATGAAGCCCACTGAGGGAGGGGCAACACTCAGCTGTCAATCATTTCTCTTTTGGTATGATTGAAAATGTTCTTTTTTTTTTTCTTCTCTTCACAGCAGTCTTTGATCCACATTAGTGAGTCAGTGATACCACAATTATATTAATTTTACTTTGATCAGCAAAAGGGGGGGGAAATAAATTAATTAAAAACTAAAATAAATAAAGTAAAAAAAAAATAAAACACATCAAATATCTGCAATAAGAACAATAAGCATAATGGATGAGTGTACGCGTTCCCAAAAGGGAGGAGAAACGTGTTGAGTGTAAAACTTCATCCAAAGATGTGTCATTAGGAAGAGCCTGCCCCGCATACATGAGGAATATGACTCTGAATGATTAATCTCCTCTTTATGGGTCATTTCACTCAAATCTGCATCAGAAACTAATTTCATTGATGGAATAAACTATATTTTACTATGTCTAGCTGAAAGGTCATATCCATCTCTTCCTGTTTACTTAACCATTCATACTGTGCCATCTCGAACTGTTAATTTTAATGACTGATCACCATATAATCATGTATAAGGCGATGCATTTATTTGTATATTAATGTTGTGACTTATTCATAATGTAGTGTCTTGCAAAAGTTTTCAGGCGGTAGAAAAGTTGTCACATGAATTTTCCTCTGAGCTTGAAAATCATGACTGGAATCAATATTTCTGAACAACACAATCTATTCTGCAATGCCAAAGAGAATATGCAGAGTATCTCATACTTTATTCTGATTTGACAACAGTTAGTTCTTGGGTGTTGAACCTTACTGAGTTTACAGACACTAGCATGTGTAGCTGAGAAAGTGAGCACACTGTCTGAGGAGGTGGGCATACTGTAACTCCAAAGCCCATATGTATTAATGATAATAAGGCTAATAGGTGGGTATACTGTCTGAGGAGGTGGGCATACTGTAACTCCAAAGCCCATATGTATTAATGATAATAAGGCTAATAGGAGGGTATACTGTCTGAGGAGGTGGGCATACTGTAACTCCAAAGCCCATATGTATTAATGGTAATAAGGCTAATAGGTGGGTATACTGTCTGAGGAGGTGGGCATACTGTAACCCCAAAGCCCATATGTATTAATGGTAATAAGGCTAATAGGTGGGTATACTGTCTGAGGAGGTGGGCATACTGTAACTCCAAAGCCCATATGTATTAATGGTAATAAGGCTAATAGGTGAGTATACTGTCTGAGGAGGTGGGCATACTGTAACCCCAAAGCCCAAATGTATTAATGGTAATAAGGCTAAGAGGTGAGTATACTGTCTGAGGAGGTGGGCATACTGTAACTCCAAAGCCCATATGTATTAATGGTAATAAGGCTAATAGGTGGGTATACTGTCTGAGGAGGTGGGCATACTGTAACCCCAAAGCCCATATGTATTAATGGTAATAAGGCTAAGAGGTGGGTATACTGTCTGAGGAGGTGGGCATACTGTAACTCCAAAGCCCATATGTATTAATGGTAATAAGGCTAATAGGTGGGTATACTGTCTGAGGAGGTGGGCATACTGTAACCCCAAAGCCCATATGTATTAGTGGTAATAAGGCTAATAGGTGAGTATACTGTCTGAGGAGGTGGGCATACTGTAACTCCAAAGCCCATATGTATTAATGGTAATTTGGCTAATAGGTGGGTATACTGTCTGAGGAGGTGGACATACTGTGACTCCAAAGCATATATGAATCAAGGGTAGAAAAGCTAATAGAAGGCTTTTTTCGACCTCATACATATACAGAATGTACCCAACCTAAACCTCCTGGAATGTAGGTAAATTCTGTACATACATGCTACAGAAAAAAAAGCGTTCTATTAGCCTTGCTACCTGGAAGAAAACTGGTCATTTAAAATGTGTTGCATGGATGTGATAGCAGACACAGGGGGGCAGCTCGGGGGGCATAGCAGGGGTTGGGGCTGGTTCTGCAGACAGTAAGGGGTCTATATTTCACATCTTTCAGAAAAAAATAAATTCTGGATTAAAGAACTGGCCAGACTAGGGGTGTCCCCGAGGACCATTAGCTGTAATGCTGACTGTGGAGAAGAGGATTCTGGGAATTCTACTTGAGATGTTGATAATGCTGGAAAAAATGAATGTTTCTTTCATTTTAATGTTGAGTTCCCAGCAACCTCCACTCACAATATGGTCATACTTCAGAAATTTGACTGGAACACAGATTATTTGTCTATACCATTTCATTCTTTGAACTTTTTTTAAATGTATCTACTAACTTTTTATAGGAAGGATGGTTGTCTTTGTATAGTTTTGCCCTAAAATGTTTTTCCTTGTTTAAAGTGTTGTTTTGCTGATCACTTCGACCAAAATCTTAAAAAAAAGGTGTACCTAGTGTTTATTTTCATTTCATGTCTAATCAGTTTAATTCTCAAAAAATCAGGAAGTGTTTTACTGGTGAGCCAAAGCATCATTCTGCAATTGTGTTTGTGAGGCTGAAGTTAATTCCCCATTTAGAAAATGATGCTGCCATCCAGGTTTCAAATAACACACTGTGCCCAGAGCGACTGGATAACAGGATGCTTTGCTTCAGGTGAAAAAAACACACAAAACAATTTTATAAGGAGTTTAATGTTTTATTCAGTACATTATATCAGGCTAACTGGCTAACTTCACCAACTCACATTGGTGTGTTATTTTTTACTGCTTTTAATAGTGTACATGATTTTTGTAAATTTTCTTGTTCCATTACGTACACATACTCTTACACAGGGACAAGAGATAGGGATACTTGTGAGGACACACCTATGTGTGTGTGCGTGTGTGATTGTGTGTGTGTGTGTGTGTGTGTGGCATGACTAAAGGACTAAATACTCTGTAGTTCTATTATCACTAAAATTGGTAACTTCCGATTTGTTAACATGTGAAAATGTTTTGAATTATACAATGCTTTGTATCAGGGCCCCATACATGATGTGATTTTATATTTCTGTCAGTACTTATTACAGGTATCAGTGATCTGTGCAACCTGTATATCTGTGTACACATCTCATTTCTGTGGCCCATGTTAACATAGTGACTGAGAGACAGTTTAATATGAATATCCAACACGGCCTTAATTTATTTTTAATGAATGTGTTTGAGAGTTAGCACTGAGGAATAGCTGCAGACATATATTTTTTTATTTCATTTTTAATTTTGCATTAATACATGAAAATATCTTCAGCCAGCTCATCAAAACGACAGCTGAGACAGAATCCCTGCCCTCAGGGACACCATGGCCCGGATAAAGTAAAAACTGAGGGTTTTATCGGACATTTTAAAGGCATTGTTTAGCAACAGGGAATAAAAACCAATCCCTTTTTCACCACTGGAGTGAAATGTAACAGTAGAAATTTAAATTTGTGCTTGAAAGTGTTAGAACATCGATCAAACGATTCAGGGTGGTATGCTGATTTCAATTTCCTGCCTCGACACATTATTACTGCCTCTCAGAATTCATTTTTGTCTCGTTAAGATATTTTATATGTATAGCAATATGTAATGGTACATTCTGGAGGGAGGGAGGTAGACTGAAGCACTGGCAATAACAGTTTATTTATTCCGCTTCATCCGATTATGATTCCTTAGTGCAGCAGTGACAGCTGTCTAGCGGGAGGTGAAGACTGAATGCATTTGCTGCAGTATTGATAAAATTCTACCATTACAGGAAGCAGGGGGTTCGACAGTAGAAGCAGACAGGAAGTTTTATAAAAGCAGTAGTCAAACCCTGCTAGCAGGCTCAGGGCTCTGGGAAATATCTGTACAGCTCTTGTTAGTGTGCATGTCTATGACAACAAATAACCTCACCATCATGATCCTAATTCAGCAGGTAGGAGAACCCAGAAACACAATGAAAAATATAATTTGTGCAAAAAAACAAAAAAAAAAACAAGAACAAAAAAATGCAGTACTTTGTATGTCCAATATTCCCCGTCTGCCATATTGATTGTCTACCCAAGCAAGACTGTTCCACTTTTCTGCTTTTATTTGAATAACAGAGATAACCTGATCTCACTCTGCAGAATTATTTAATAGAGTCTCTAATCAGCTGCCAGTAGGCAGGGAGATAAATGAGATTCCAGGCAAGTTGAAAAGATAGAAGTATTTAAATGAATGATTCAGCACTTATTAGAACATTTTGATAAAAAATGAAAATACAAAAAAAAAAGGTTTTTTTAAGAGCTGGGTATTTTGAATAACTGAAGATATTCTCTGCTAATTCAACATATCTGGACCAAATGCATTCTGCTTCAATAATCATATTTTTGAACATGTCTGCATATGTTAGTGCGCATGCATAATCTGGAGGGCCATGAATACAATAGAAGTGTCTGAATCACACACTGAGAACTAAAAAAAAAAATGCAACATATTTCCATAGCAACAGCAGGTCACTGAAGTTAAAAATAAACAAATGACATGGATCCAAATTTCTAGCTGAAGAAAAAGACAAAGAAATCTGATATTAGACAATTTCTGTGCCGTCTCACAATGTTGTATTTATTTATTTATTTATTTATTTATTTATTTATTTAGTTTTGATCAGTGTATGCGTGTGTGTGTCTGGATGTGTGAATGTGTGTGTTTGTTGGAGAGAACATTGAATATGTATTCTTTAGCCCAGTACATAAGTGCAAACTCTACATACAAACAATAACATGCTGCAAAATACCATTTGGAGCAAGCAGGATTTTCCTGTTTGAAAGCTTGTATTTGTTGCATAAACTGAGAACATGGATCTGACTCAAAACCCATGTCACATCATGCATCACATGACTTTAAAGAGAGGAGGCCATGGTTCTTCAAGGGGTGAGCGAAGTGTCAGTAGTTGCATTATAAAGCATTATGGAGCAAGAGCAGATGCTTTACTGTGTTTTGTCTCCAGCGGGATCCCCTGACATGGCTCGGGTGACATCGGCAGCCTCCTCAGTTTGTGGAAGTTTGCCCTTTCTGTCTGTGTGATCTCATATGTCCTTGCGGAGGTTTCCCAGGAAGGCTTCCATTAGCGGGCTGCAAGATTGAATTCCATTAGTGGACTGTTATATTGACCGGTAAATGTGTCTGAGAGCATCTTCAAAGTTAATTAGGTTTTAATTATGCCCTTCTCCCTGTTCATCGCTGCTCTCAGCTTAGCAGGGGCTCCAGTGGATGACTCTTGTTTCCTCTTCAGCACTTGATGGGATTGATCAAAGGTGTCTTGGTTCCACGTGTTCAGAGTCTCTGTGTTTTAAGGTTGTATTCAATGTCATCACGGGAAACCGGATCAAAACCTGATCTTCCAGTGTCTAGGATGTAAGCATGTGCCTTCACGTCTTGGCGGTGAATGTATCAAACCTCTGGCCCACATTAAAAAGACGGATACATTTAACTCCAGTGTTAGCCAGTGTTGTTGGACCGCTCTTGAGGGTGAAGAACAGCACGGGTCGCTTGACAGAACCTCTGGCCCAGTGTGACCCATGTTCTGGGACCTCAGCCAGAGTTTGCCATTATTTTTACCCAGCCTCATTCTGTAGTGTTTAAGCCGTGAGGTTTTCCTGGCAAACTCTAGTGAGATGTGCTGAATAGCACCTCTTGTTTTAACTGTCCAAATACAACAATAAAAGCTGTCTGTTTTACTCCCCCACAATGCCTTTTGTGCTTTTATGTGTATCCATTGCAGTTGTTATTATGATTTTTTTTGTGCTTTTGGTTTGTATATTTTGAGAATTCAAACACAAATTGGTTTAGAAGGAAAAATGAGGTCAATACTGTTTAACACACAGGGTATTATGAAAATGCAAGGTAAAATACGTCTGATATGAGAGCCTGTGCTCACTCGGAGTGGGTGTATTTTTAACAGCGGTGGTGGTGCAGGGTCCGTATGGGGGAGAGGCAGGGGGTGGGAGGTTAACGGGATAATGAGAGTGAATTAGTGGGGAGGAAGCGCAGATTCTCCCTCTTCGCTGCGTGTGGGTGGGCGGGAGTCTGCTGACGCCAGCGGATTCACTGGTGTGTGAGAATCCCGTGCTCACGGCCCCACCAGGTGCTGACGGACGGGAAAACCGGGAGGAGCATGTGTATGTCTGTGTGTGTGTGTGTGTGTGTGTGTGTGTGTGTGTGTGTGTGTGCCTGTGAATGTAAGACTGTGTGTGCATGTGTGTCTGTGCATGTAAGACAGTGTGTGCCTGTGTGTAAGACAACAAGAGAGTGTGTGTGCTCATGCGTGCATGTGTGTGTGTGTGTGTGTGTGTGCGCGTGTGTGTACATGCGCCTATGTATAAGACATTGAGCGTGTGCATAGCTGTAATACAGAAAGTGTACTTGTGTATGTGCTTGCATGACTGTGTGTGTGTAAGACAGTGAGAGTGTGTCTGTGTGTGTGTTTGTGTGTGTGTGTGTAAGACAGTGAGAGTGTGTCTGTGTGTGCACACTGTGCAGAGAGAGGATGGAAAGGGTTTCCCTTCACACCAGGTGTGTGTGTGTGTGTGTGTGTGTGTGTGTGTGTGTGTGTGTGTGTGTGTGTGTGCATACTGTGCAGCGACATGACGGACAGGGTTTCCCATCTCTCCAGGGTGTGTGTGTGTGGGAGCAGGAAGAGAGAGGTGCGTGGGCAGCGTGAATGATCCCAGGCGGAAGAGGAAGTGAATGACGCCAGAGAGGCTCACAGCGGGAGCTGTGGTGACGCTCTGCGAGATTACACAGCTCCGAGCTGTCAGCACGCCGCGCGCGGCTTTCACAAGGGCTCTGTCATCCCCGCTCTCTCAGCCAATGAGCTGTGCACCACTGGTCTGTTCGGCCGTTATTTTGCGTGAGACAGTAACGCTGAGCTCCACTGCGCTTACTTTCAGTGGGGATTAGCCAAAAAAAAAAAACGCAAAGTCCTGAACCCATTCTTTGGGTGGAAGGGAGGGTGAAAAAACAGCTGCCATTTCACCACTATAGACATTTTATCTTAGTATGGATGATCTGCATTCCCACCTCTAAGAAATGCACCCAAAACATGTGGATGGGATTGGTGTACAGGTGGGACTGGTGTACAGGTGGGATTGGTACACAGGTGGGATTGGTGTACAGGTGGGATTGGTACACAGGTGGGATTGGTGTACTGGTGGGATTGGTACACAGGTGGGATTGGTGTACAGGTGGGATTGGTGTACAGGTGGGATTGGTGTTCAAGTGGGATTGGTGTACAGGCGGGATTGGTGTTCAAGTGGGATTGGTGTACAGGTGGGATTGGTGTACAGGCAGGATTGGTGTTCAAGTGGGATTGGTGTGCAGGTGGGATTGGTGTACAGGTGGGCATGACAGCGTTATGTCCTCTCTCATCCTCACTGACTCATTCGCTGACCTCTCTCTGACCTTGCTATAGTCGTAGTCTGTATTTTGTCTCATTACTAAATCAGATCATTACTGTAGTTGCTGTAGTAATAAGGACAATCGTATAAGGACCACAGCATCGTAAGCGCACAGCGATGAATTGACCTGTAACTATCATGTCAGAGAGGGGTTAGACGTTTTGATGGGGGAGGTGGGTTTTCATCTTCAAAGACAACACTATGATATTTGCCTTTCTTTCTCTTAAATTTAAACATTTTGTACCACTCCCAATATAGTGGTATTGCCCTCATTGAAATGTGGAAATGACAGTGTGAGACATTTGTCTGTTGGGGTGTGAAGATAAAGGGGTAGATAATTATTAGCCACCTTTATGGATTATGATTACCTATCTACCTTCACCTCTGAATGGACCAGGGTTGTTAGCAACAGACAAGCATCATGCACTAGTGTGTTTGTTTCCCAACCACACCATTAGCAGACATGGCTGGAAGCTGCACCTCAGCGGGGAACGATAGGGGGTGCACAAGTTCATTTTTTGTTTGTTTCTTTACTGTCTAGTGGCCACTGGACACCACCGGTCAGCTGATCACCTGCGGAAGATAAATGAAGGAAGGATAAAGCTTGCTTTGTCGTCCTCCACTGACATAGGCAGGAAGTAACCGGCCATGCCTCAACAGTGAGAAAGGGCTGGTCTTCTTGTCAATCAGAGGAGTCCATCCTTCTCCTTTTCAGTCACTGCATCCTTCTCCCATGCACTAAACAGTCTGGCTGACTTCAGCAATACATGGCATAGAATACCGTAAAGTAGAAATAGTGAAAACTTTAAAAAATGTAACCCTTAAAGGTTTAAGGCTAAACAGTTAATCATCCAGTGCTGCAGATATTAATAGAGATTATGATCAGACAAATATGATTCCACGAGTTGAAACCCAAAAAGAAGTTGGATGTGCTTTTATCCACATGAGGCCGCGCGCTGTGGGGAGGATGACATGCACAATAATCTAAACGGAAGCGGCTCTTTGGCTAAAGAAGCGGCTTCAGTGACAGCCCACCAAAAGCTCTTTGGCAACTGCGATCATCCGTTTAAGAGAGAGACAGAGAATTCAGATCGAGTTGGCGAGCTCAGTAAAACTGTTATCGCCCACGGACAGATAAAGGCCCAATCGAATCTGCGGGAAAACAGATAGCACAATCTCCTCACATTCTCCCACAGGATGCATGCTAGCACAAGGACTTGGCTATCATAGGAGAACGTTAGCATTATCTTAGCTGAAGTGAGGAGATTATAAACGCCGAGGAAGATTTGACGGCTTTTGCCTGCTTTGAGAGTTTAACGTATTTGACATCATGTCCGAATGTGTCTAATGAGCATGATCACTTTACGATGGGACTCACTTCCTTTCATTGATACGGTCTGCAGCTTCCATTTGTCATAAACATCATGAAATAGTAACAACAACAACAAAAACAACAACAACAACAACAAAATCAATTATTTATGAAGTGCCCCTCTGAATCTGAACTGCTGAACTATGAAGTTAATGTTCAGGGTTGACACTCTAACAGAATCCAAAAGGGAGTAAAATGAATTCTATCTGGGAGCAGTTTACTCCACTAGAGCTAATTTCACACTTTGTTAAGTATACTTTGTGTAAAAATGTATTCACCGTGAGTCAAAACAGGTAGAACGAAGAGAGTAAATTACAGCCTAATTGTGATAGACTGAGAAACATTAATTCTTATGAACTGAAGCTTAACGCATTAGTCTTTGGTGCAACTGTAGTGCAATTCTATTAGTGTAGGAAAGCTGGAGGAATCACAGAGTCTATGCTGGAGTGGGAAGCCTGAGCAGAGAAAACATGAAGTATGAGCTGTTCTACAACCTCCTTCCACAGTGATCTGGTACACAGATTCATTACACTGCACCATTTTGGCTCAAAAAAAAAAAAACACATGAAATGGCATAACGATTTAGTGGGTTGGTTACCACATAATTGTTGTTAGTGTCCCCATGTAAATTCATTTTAGCAAGTAATTTGAATTTTTTCTTCCGTCCTTACAACCCCTAATGTTGATTTCGCAGGTCTGTGAAATGAATTCCCTTCACTGTATCTGGCTTCGTGCTTACATTTTGGGAGTCATGCATTAGAATAGCATTCACAATAAACACATTTTCATTTATGCATTGCGAATCTGTTTTCTCAACTTCCATCTATAAGAATACAATCAGCATATAGAACTTCAGTACTCAACAGAGGGGATAAAAGTACCAGATCTAAGGTGAAAAGTCATATGTATGTGATACAACAATTATTCCCATAGCCCTAGATGAAACAATGCTCACATTATGTTTTCTACCTCATCCTGATTACTTTTGATGTCCAGGCATAGATGTTTATGGAACATTATGATACTAGACAGTATTGTAGAACATTATGATCCTAGAATGTGTGCCATTTTGCAAGATTTGTTAACTTATCAAAACTGAATCATAATTCAACAAAAATAGCTACCATCCAGAACAAGGACCTTTGTTGGATCTTTTTTTAATGTCAAGAAAAAACAAAATATTCCAGTCCAAGTTAGATAATTAGTACCAATTTTACATTCATATCAGAAAAAAAAGTACTTAACAGAGTGACAGAAATCAAGCCAAGTATTTATGCAACCAAAAAAGTTAAAGTTTCATCCTTCAACTGGCACAATGCCGGGGCGTAGTCATTATGTTCACCCACCAGCAACAGCTTTTAAAAACTATAAATCACACAAACTGTGCAGCTCTGCAAAGGCCTCTCTCTAGAAAATGTACACCTTGATAAGGAAGCAACATTTATCCTTAGTTTGGCAAAAATAAATTATACAGCAAGTTAGAAATGGGAAAAAAACCTCATTTTGGGTTTTCTGTTTAATATTAAATTTTTTGTTATTAAATTAAATGATTTTGACTTACTTGCAGAATGTTGAGACAAGGCCATTGAAAACATTTAGGCATTTAGACATTTTTATTCTACAAAATGATATCGCAATTCTCAGCTGCTCATTATCATTTTAGTAGCGTTTTTTGATAAAAACTACTTTTTCACACCTCCATTAAAAATATCAATTCAATAATCAATAAAAGTCACTTGCCCAAGGTTAAGATAGTTTTTTATTAGTTTTTATTATTATTCTGATGTTTGGTCAAATACCCTTCAACACATGTTGAAATTGTGTTGTTATGTTATTAGTTTTACTGATTATTATACATCTATACATGCTACAGTCATTCTCATACACCAGTTTGAGACTTCATAAATACAAATCCCAAAATGCAAGTACTGGGAGCAGAGAGGTGAGAGGACCCAAAGCGCCAGCTGGGTTTTGGTGTTTCAGCACTTCACTGACTTAAATCAGTGCACTTAAGCATTCACACACCTTGGGTCAAATGTAATGAGCATATGCGACAGTTTACTCCTCAGTTTTGTACCACAGGACCACAGAACTGAATTGGGACAGGAACGGCTACTTTCAATCTGTGAGGCAGGGAGTTGCTTATCCAGTTGTAATGCAGATCGGTTGTCTTGTGGTTCAAACACCAGCTGCACCTGACCACTTGCTTTCTCAGGTCTTCCCGTCTGATTGTAAAGTGAGCACAGCAAACCACAGAAACCACACACTCCCCAGGATCTTCATTAAAAGAAGGCTGCTCAGTTTGAGCAAATTGTACTCATTTCACTTAAATGGCTATAATTAGCCATGCACATTTGAGCAGTAAAAACAGTTTTATGGCGCTTGTTATTTTAAACCAGGCAGCCGCACGCCTCCCTAAGCTTTCAAAACAGGCATCGCTTTGCTTAGTGTCCTCAGGGAAACAGCGGAAGCTAATAACACTTCGCTCGCTCTTGCTTTTGGCCACGCGACTGTTTGACGTCATACTCGGCAAAGATCCTGCCAACATGGTAGCTCCTAATTAATCCAACGCCCAACTTTCATGGCAAATTAGTTACAAAATTTTTTTACTGCTCAAAAGTTCTCACTTGTACTCTGATAGATGAAATAAGTTACATCTGTTCCAACTGCAGATGGTACTTTTTTAAGGGAAAGGTCTCAAAGTCGACGCCCTCTCAAATAACCAGCTGCGTGCCAGTTGCAGGACCCTGGGGAGGTGCTTAGCTTCTGCTTACTCACCTGCAGCTGCGGCCAGCAGACCGGACAGGAGCTGCGCAGTCAGGACTGGACCGGGTCTCAGCTGCGGCTCATCGGATCGTTTCCCAGCTGTGACCTCATGCCACGGCTGGAGCGGCCCAGAGCCAAACCCTGGCGCCAGAGCTCTCTGCCACAGACCTGGGCATACGCTGAAAGGCATCAATAATGTACTGGATGCAGAGGCCTCCAACTGGCAGCAAATTAGCAAGGCAATATAATATAGCTGCACTCTTTTGTTTGGGATAAGCAGAAAAACTGTACTGCACACGATATTGGAGAATTCATAATACACTGACAAACTAAACAATGTATTGAACCAAAGGACGATAATGGGAGGGGTATGCATTTTACACATGGATTAGCAGGTGAAGGTAAATTAGCATGCAATTGCATTTGCCTTCTTATCACTTCTAAACTGGGCTGCCATTTTTATGACCAGTGTTCATTTCTCTCTGTGAAATTGTATCACACTCACTGAATCTGGTTGCAGGTGGCTCAGCTAAGGGTAGGGGAAAAAAAAATCTGTTCAATCTTAACCCATTATCCTTCATTTCTATACTGAGTGTTTGAGTGGGTTTGTCTTTACCTTGACCATAGTGCATCGCAGTGTAAACGTAGTTTTGTTTTTATCAAAGTTGGCTGCAATTACAACATACAAGCCTTTCTGAGTGGCAAAGGGCAAAGCAGTTTACACATTAAAAACAAATAAAACACAAAATATATAACTGTAAATGAAATAATTGGTTTTAAATGAGAAGCAGAGTAAGTCGTTGCATATTCAATATGTATTGAAGTTTGTGCTTTCAATAATTTGCTCTGAATGACATCCGCTGTCTGCACTGAGTTCAAACAGCCTGGAGGTAAGTTGTTACTGACAGATAATGACTCTGCATTATCAAACAATGGAATAATTTACCCAGTGCAACAGAAACCTTGTTTCAATGTTTATGAAGGACTTTGCCAGAGGTGAATGCTGTTTAGGTAGGGTGAAACTGCCCTAAAACATACTCTGACAGAGTACTTCTGATCAGCCATTGATTTGTATTTGCAAATAGGAGCCAAATCTCCAGAGGTTTCATTAAAACTGAAGAGTTCCTTCACTGCTTGCACTGATCAATTCCCCTTCAGTAGCCACCGAGGTGTGGAAGCACAAATGAGCAGACAGAAGAAGCAAACATGAAAATATTTGTCAGTTCCTGCTTTGTTTACATAAATTTAGCTGGGAAAAGATTATACGTAAAAAAGCAGACTGATGGAAGTCTTAAAAAATGTGTTTCATAGTGGTGTCTCAATTTTCTTCACCACTTGAAACACTCATGCAAGTGTGTTTATTATTTTATTATATAGTATAGCAACATTGATTTAAACTTTGTCTCATGAATTAAGCCAGCATTTGATACACTATGCAAGATTTGTGACACATTTTAAGATTTATTTATTTATATATATATTTTGGCTATGGATACGAGATAGATGAAGCAGAATTTTTGGAATATTTCTGGTTTTCATCTTATATTTGAAGCCCAATGACCTAGTTAACACTGCCTAATCTTACAGTATCTCATTAGACACTTCTTTTTGAGTCTCTCTTTTCAAAAGGAAAAAGTGCTCCATTGCAAACACAAAAATTAGATGCCGTTGGACAGGACTCAGCATGGGACTTACCAGTGCTGACGCACACAGAGGTCTGTGGTAGTGTCATAAAGCATGTGTATGTGAGTATGTACGTCCATGTGTATGTGTGCGTGTGCGTGTATGTGTATGTAGGTATGTGTGTGTTTGTGTTTGCGTGAATGTATGTGTTCATGCGTGTGCTTGTGTGCAGATGTATACGTGTGTGTGTGTATATTTGTGTGTGTTTGTGTGCACACATGTGCATGCATGCAAAACTCTTTATAAAGACAAGTATATTGATGGGAAATAAAATAAACTTTTCCACTCACCATACAGACGAGTATGAGCGGAGAGGAAGAAGTAGGGCATTCCCCAGGAAGTAGGTCATGGCTGAGGGACAGTCAGCAGAAACCCAAGCTGCAAATAAGTCTTGATCATCTCCCCCAGGACAAGCGAGAAAACATCTTCATTTCAGCGTCTACTGTCAAAAGCTCTTTTTATCAATTCACAGAACTTCTGCCGTTGTTACAGAATGCAGATGGAAATTATTCATGGGCAACTGACCCTCTGTGCTGAAAAACAGTGGAAGGGGGATTTTTATGAAAGGTACCCGACAACATGATAAAAGTAAAGAGGATAAAGAAAGCTAAATCCTAAAAGGGAATGCTAACTTCCTTTTAACAAGTTAGACTTACCCTTATCATCTCCAATAGAACTGTCAACAAATGACATTTTCCAACAACACTATGCAATTCGTTTTTATGAATTGTTTTAATTACATTCATACTTTTTTATGTAAGTAATTTGAAATAAATAAAACATATGATTGATAAGCTTTGCTTTAATATTTATACTAACAGTCGACACATCACATGTGACAGAATTAGAGCATCAGACTGCAACAGCATGGCTACACAAGCAACTCCAGACATTTACTTTACATAGTTTCATTTTTATTTTGCAATTTATATTAGACCCTACAAAACATTATTGATACATATGCCACTAACATTTGCCTTTACTGCGCACCTACTGATGGCCATGAGGACACACTGCTGATCGGAAGTATATACAACCATAATGATAGTTTTTTTTTTACAACACACCTCTGTTATTTTCTTATATATTTCTTTCTGAAGTACTTTAAGTGAATAACAATTTATCTACCAAGAGTTACTCAGGATCTAATTAGAACATTCACATAAGTGAATTGTTTATACTGTACTGATTTACTATATATATTAAATTGTCAAATATTCTAAATTTTTAGTATAAAGAAGAGGGTGGAGTAGATAAAACAGACAAAACATATTGATCTGATTATAACTCAAGTTAATTGCAATAATTTACATCTTTAGAAAGGACCGATTTTAAGGCAGAGAAAAAAACAAAAACACTTACTCCATGCTGGTGAGAATGAGAAGAAAATTCATTTTCTCTTTTGGCCTAGTTTATATAAAGTATTCTCTGCAGACCAAAATAAAGTCTGAAAATGTGATTTCATTACAGAAAACTGTTTTGTAAAACTAGACCATGTCTTAAAAAAGCAAGAAAAAGGTGACTTTGCAGGCTCAACAATGCAATGAATCAGTCCAGATTTATTTAGCCTCTCTTTCTTTAACAGCAATGCATACCATACTCCATGATGTATGCTGTGCCATGGTCTTTAGGTCATTTATATATAATAACTCAGCACTATTATTTTACGCTGAATCACACATGTGCCCGGTCTGTTTGGATGAGCTGAAGACAGGCATATGCGTCCAGCTGTTCTGACATTGTGGAGGAACAGCTGGCCCAGCGGACACTGAGGAAGCCCTGCTGAAGAGCTCCAGGCTGATCTCTCTAAACGGGCTCTTCTCCAGCCAAAGCCCTTCCATTCAGGCCTTCTCCAGCCTCACGTTTAACCAGGGGCACAGATGGCGGGGGGATGGGGGGGATAGGTCTCCCCCAGTTTCATAGGGACCTCGATCCCCCCACCTTTGAGTAGAAAAAATATATGCAGTTTGGTCCCCCCACTTCAAAAGTCTCTCCTGCACCACTGCTGTTTGTTTGTTCTGAGTTGAGAAGGAGAAGCAAACGGAGGCAGGAAGAGATGGAACCACAGACAGGAGCCTCAGGTGGCAGGGGGACCTGTGCTGAATCACCTTAACCGTCAGGGCCAACACAAAGCACCTCTGTTTGCACATTTATTGGTTATTTTAAAAATGCTATATTTTTTCTTGAAGTTTTGATCCCAGCTCTGATTCTCAGTCTGTTTGTGTCCTGCAGAGCTAAGTGAAAGGAAAGTGATTACAGAGTGAAAGTATAACTACATTGTCCCCAGTCTAAAAACATCATGCCCAGCATCCAACATCTACACTTACCTTCCCATTCCAGCTCTTATAATAGATACTTCCCCATCTCTGCTCTCTCAGAGTTTACACTCACTGGCCAGTCCCTGTTCTCACAGCATCTGCATTAATGTATGACATTAAAACACCATGACACGGTGCAGAGGGCGCCTGGTTATTATGTAAAATCTGTAACCCCCTCCACCCGATGTCAGTGTTACCCACTCCTCTCCCTCTGTTAGCCTGACCCCAGGGTCATTACAGATGGATAGCTGATAGCATCGACGCACACTGGCTCCCTAAAGATCAAACCGAAAGGACGTTAAAAGATATTCCTGATAAATATGTGGTGATGGATATGACACGTGTGAAATACGCTATACAAGTGCCTGTGTGTCGCAGATGATAAATCCATTCATGACAGCACATAACAGGAAATAAATGACCAGGAAAATTCAATGAGAAAAGTTATCCCGAGTTGAAGAACATTGGGTCTGAGCATGTGACAGCATACCACCGCATACAACGCTTTTTGAATAACTCAGAATCTCATTTTATTGTTGTGATAGGTAAGTATAAATGTAATGCTGGAAGTCAAAAAGGTGAAGATGTGGGCTTTTTGAAATGGTACAGAGGTATGAATCATACAGCAGAGGCAAGGAACCTGTTTAAGTTCAAATGAGTATATAAGTCTATTTATTAGCCAGAGATGCCAGGCACAAAAAGCTACAGAATTACTGCTCCAAACAGACAGCAATCAAACAGAAAAAGGAAGTGCTACATGTACTCAGTAACTGTTAGGACTCAGGAAGTCATTGTGCTTGCAACAATGTGTTTCGATCCAATATCCATTATTTAAGAAGCAATGACTGAGCTGTTCATTTTCTGTGATGTGTGTCCAGACATCAGAATGCTTCCTGGAATGCAAACATGCATTTAATATCTGCAAAACAGGGAGCTAAATGGACATTTGGAACAAAATATTATGCAAATGCTCTTATACAACTCAAAGTGCATTAAGCAGGGGACAAGAGTGTTAAAGTGCTACAGTGGCGTAAATGTCCCAACAAGTCCTAACAAGTAGATTAGTAATGTCTTATTTACCAGTTGGTGACAACATTTTCTTTTTTCCGAGTCACTACATGGCAATAAACTCCCCTTAGAATAGATGGTTAGAAGTCTTTAGTTTAGTAATGTCTTATATTTACAAATAGGTGAAAATGAGGACATTGGCATTATTGAAGACAATCTAGTATCCAGTTAGGCTACAGAGATGTTAGGCATGTATGCTATGTGCTCAACAAGCAAGGAATAAATGAACAAGTAGTACTGAACCAGTGTAGCAAACATAAGACAGTGCAATACATGCCACAGCTCATAACTGCAAATATCTACAAAATCCAGTATTACGGTTTAACAAAAGATTTATTTTTTGGTGAATTATTGACATGTTAAAAGGTAATAATACTACTAAGTCTGAAAGTACTTAATTGAGTATAATTATCCAATTATAAATCAGTGTGCTATTTATGAACAGTTAATAAAGCATGTAATTACTGCCTTATTAATAAATGCCTAAAATGAAGTGCTATTGTGGGCACACATGCAGATGCTTCATACTGCCTAGGGATTCTTTTTTTTGTTGTTGTTCTTGGCACAATCTTTTAAAAATAGTTGTGGCTTTAAAGGACCACTGCGTATGCTTGTTTCCGTTTCACACAATTACCCTGGCTAATTATACACCAGACACCAGGACATTTGTATCTCTGACCACAGTAAAATGGCTCCCGACAAAGAAAGCAACCATGCTTTGAATTCAGACTTAGCATACAGTACATTCCGACTTTTATTTCTTCCTCTTTTTTTCCAGAGTTAGTGCGAAAAATACATATCGGGTATTTTATTTCCCACTGGTGGGGCCTATATAGATATCTCTGACCTGCTCTGAGCCGGGGTCACTTTAAACGAATCAGCAGTTATTATTGCTTTCTCACTTTCTTTCTTCCCAACTCCCTTTCACATGGTCCAGACTGACACACAAATCCAACAAGGAGTGATATTCTGGAAAAATATCCACAACAGCATCTGATAAGTTAACAACCTGTATCAGGTGCACTGCTAGTTGCCAAACAGGACAGATTGCGCAAGGGAAATGAATGGTCTAAAATCATATTAAATGAATACATTAAGGTCTTAACTGTTCAATAACTGTAGGCGTGACGTCTTTAACTGTCTGTCTCTGTGAGGAAGAGTGTCACCTTCTGAAAAACACAACAGCAGACACTGATCATTTATTTATTTGGCCGAAACGTTGTACGGCTGTATCGTTTTATCACCTGTCAAGATACTTCTCGGTCCTACAAATGGATGAGTTTATGTGGATGCTGGTTTGACAATGAGCCACATTGTTTTTTTTTCTCGTTTGTTTTGTTTTTAATTATCCACGCATATCAAACAATTAAATTTGAATCAAACTCATTCGGGCTTGTTTAATGACGCCGCAGTTTCAAAGAGAACTCCAGCACCCGATTCCGAAACCTGATTTAAAATCTATCAGGAAACAGTAAAGCATCAGTTTGCTTTTGCATTTGCACAGCCATTATTGTTCAACCTCCATCTTTAATGCCTATAAGCCACAATCTTTTAACTAATGTCTTTGTCTGTGAAATCCCAAATTAATCACCAATGAGTAATTTCTCACTCAGCTGGAGGTTTACCACCCCGAATGTTTACCAGGACCTGCAGGCAGAAAGACTCCATCCCTAAGTAAACACTGCTCGCTGGCTGGGCCTGCAGTATCTGCCAACATTTTAATTCAAGTCAGAACTGATATCCACACATCTTTCTGACTGCTTTATTCCTATTACAAAGATATGCATGCATGGGATTTTAAATATTGTGCAGGCCAGCTGATTTCACCTTTAAGACAGTACAGAGTACAGATGCAGTATACAGAATGTCTACAAGGACAACCTATAATAACCAAATATAGTCAAATTATTATAAATTCAGAACCATCAAATGAGAATTATGATTATTAATAGACAATTGAGAATAATGTATGAGACTATAGTTTCACATTGGTTTTCATAAGCACATGGTGGAACCCAAAATGTTGTAGATGACATCTATGTTAAATGCATTCTGTACTCTCCTCATTTTTGATGTTAAAACCCTTTGGCATTTCTGACTGTCTGTACCTTTCTACAGTGAGTCATCAGCATACTTTCATTTACAAGGTGAAACTTTTTTGCCTACCTCAATGTGCAGAGGATTCAGGCTGAGAGGAACGCAAAGACATTGGAAATGACGTCCTTCTCTGAAAGAAAGCAGACAGTGTGAAGAAGCAGTTTTTTTGGCAGATGTCCTTGCCCAGGAGACTGCTGAAGAAGAGCTGACGTTGAAGGCAGAAAGCGTAGAGAGTTAAACTTTTCCCTGTGGAACAGACAGGAGGCTTAGCTTGGCTTTAGCCATCGCTGATGATCTCAGTAAGGAGGTGCAGAACCGTGCAATTGCTTTCAGCCTGCAATGAGCTACATATCTTAACCCTGCTAGAAGTCCCATGGAAACAAACACAAATGCAACTAAATATTTATTCATTTTAGAACAAATAAAGCGCAATATATTGCAGGTGTAAGTTTTCTAACTGATGTAATGTCTGCTTTTAAACAGGAGGTCTGTAAACAAGTAGTGCTTCACCAATGTACGATGCTATTTTATAAATGCACTTCTTCTGAACAGGCAAATGTAATTTGGGTGTACTGTAGAAGGCAATCCAGAGGTTTTGTCAATTTTGTATTTATTTTTTACTTCATATAATGGCATTGGTAGTTTTCAGACAAGGAAGTCACTTACATTAAAATATTCTACAATTCCTGAAAGCAGCTGTCTCCTCCAAGCATAATGAAGATGTTTTGTGTAGGGTAGTTGTTTTGCATTTTATTACAGGCATATAACATTAATTTATTTTTTGGTCGGGAGTAGTAGAGGGTGAAGTTCACAGAAACATCTGTCCGCAAGCCAGTGTGCACTCAACGCAACAGCTGCTGGCGAAGCACATTACTGAGGCAGAAAGACATCACCCCGACTCATGGATAATCGACATGGATGACTTCAACCATGCCAACCTAAGGATGCTTACCAGGCAGAAGGACATCACTCCGACTCGCAGATAATCAACACGAATGACTTCAACCATGCTAGCCTTAGCCAGGAACTCACTAAATGCTGTTACAGCACTGTTACGGATGCTTACCGTGCCATATTCTGTGCTCCCCTGGGCCATTAAAACCATTCTAAGGCCTAGTCTATCCCTGTATACAGGCAGCAATTAAAAACTGCTAAGGCTGAGAAAAGAACAGTGAGGAAATGGACCAGTGAGGCTATAGGGAAGCTACAGGACTGTCAGCTCTCCACTGATGGGAGTATTTTCAACAACCCATTAGGCAACCTGGATCAGAGTCCTGCATCGAGGCAAGCAGCGGGAGAACAGCTACATTTGATGGAATGGGTGAAAAATATTAACATTGTCGGGTGTGGGTGCGGTCGGGAATTTATAGTGCATGGGTGGGCTGCGGGTGAAATAGATGAGGCTGAAAAAATGATGGACATTGTTTTTTCCTCTGATTTCCACCAACAATGTGCTAAAAATGCAGGCTATTCGGAGAAACCCAGTCCTGTTAATAAACAGTTAATAAACATTGCTTGAGAGAGCAAATAAAGTTTTTTTGGAGAACCTGATGTAGTTGCGTTATTTTAATACAGGTTCATGTTGGGTCACAGTTTTTATGTTAAACGTGTCGGTCGGGTATGGCATTAAATTAGTGCTAATGTCGGCTAGCGGGGTCGGGTTCAGGTCTACAAAAACAGAGCCCATGTAGGACTCGGACCTGGATGAGTATACAGACACATCATACTGCCATATCTTACATCAGTTTTTGTTTTTGTGAAGACAACTGCATTCCCACCAAAACAGTCTGCAAATTCAAACAGCCAGAAGCCCTGGTTCTGGTCAGAGCTCAGAAGACAAGGCTGTGTAAAAGAGGAGGCCTTCAGCAGTGGTAACTCATACAAAAAGGCCAAATACTTTGTATGATTCATATATACAGTATATATATTTATTATATTGTGTGTGTTTTATGATTGGTATATTGTTGGATGTTATATGTTCTATTTATGTATGTACCATGTATGTAGCCATTTATGTTTTTATTTTAAAGAGCGAGCTCTGGCACTTGGGTGAAAGAAAAAATCCTGGAAACGGCTGATAAATGAAATGAAACACTAACTAGATAGGGAAAATAGGAACAAAAAATGCATTTATCTGAGAAGCTGGAGGTACAATTCTTCTGCCAAGACAACAACAGTACCTGGAAGGGTTAGAAATCCATGATCAATTTGAAAAGGACCCCCACCCACCCACCCCCATCCTGCAGAAAACCCATTACTACACAGTAAAGCCGGGAAACTTTTTACAAATATTTGAATCACAATGAGTCACCCATATATTTATATTTCAAAAAACTCCTGTCTCTTATTAGTAAGCCTGTGTCTCTTACCTGTACATTTTATGTGCCTTCAATATCCACATTCTGGCTGAAAATGTAAAAATATTTTTCCACATGTCTGTATATTTACTGCATCTTATGTGTCATGCACCAACTCACCAAGGCAACTTCTTCATGTGATGCGTTTAATGATTAAACTTGGTTCTGACTCTAATTTAAAGATAAAATAACAATTTGTACTGTTTTCATAGAAAAAAAAATAAGGCAGCTGTTCCATTTGATTAGAATCATTAGTTGATAATTAATATTTGTCTGAACAACGTGTTACTTCAACTGCAAACACATTTTTAATCAGCAAACATATTATCATATTTGAATTTATTTAGGAAGGAAATGAAAATAAAAAAAATACACAAGAAAGCCATCCATCTTAGTTTTACTATAGAACAAACCTGTAATACATGGATTTAAAACCATGTAATGCACATAATATCATTATAACATATGACTACCCATATGCAAAACCTTTAGGGCCAGATACTGTAACAGGTCTTCCATGTTACAAAAATACTACTAATACTCAACATGCTATAAGAGCTTAGAGGATCATCTTGTGATATGTGAATGTTAAAGACTGAACTCAGTGACTGCAGATCCAGATGTGACATTTGTCACATGGAGTGGTGACATCCAAAACTATGCTCACATCTGTCTCAGTCTGAGCGGTGGACACGTACGGCTGCCCCATTTATCACATGCTATGATCCCCCTCTATAAAAGGGTACTAACATGGCTGCTGGTACCTTACATTAATACATATGTCCACTGCCTTTAGCAACGCAACATGAAATGTCACATGGCCCTAATTAAAACCCAAGGAGGCTACGGAGATGCCTGACGGGAAATTATGTCAAAATGTCAATCAAATATGATTGGAAATTGATAGGAGTCAAACAAATTAGCACTTGTGCCACATCACTGTTTGCGTGTTTCCATCAGTACATGCAGTGCTCCAAGCTCTTCAGTCTGCCCAGTTTGCACTTTTAACAATAATAATAATACAGTCTTACTTTGACTGGGGCACATATTTTGTGGTGATGGTGCTCCACAAAGATCTGCTTCATGGCACCAAGCTGTAATTTACAAAGTTACAATTTTTCTTCTAAACACAACCATCTTAATTTCATATTTTCTAAAAATTCATCAACACCATCACATGAACAATTCTGTATGGCCAAAAACAATTAACTCAAGGACACTCATGGGCAGGGTAAGATGGCACTGTGATCATGACAGACTTCATTACTTAGTAGCTAGCTAAAAACAGTAGCCTGCAGCTCTACCATACTACGCTCTCTCATACCAAGCCTGATTATAGGGTATGTTTGAGTGAAGTCTAGCTAAAAGACACCATTATCTTTGTATGGTGTTGACAAAACTTCTGTGTGTTTCTAATGATGTGCCACAATGGATGGATTTTGTATGGCTGACACTATGAAAAAAAGTCAAGATATAAATTATGATTGGGCCATGTTTTACATGACTATAACATGCATGTGCGAATGAATGAAACAGACAATTCTTGAAAAGGTTAAAACATTTTTAATGCTTGTTAACCATTTCTGCATTCAATTAGGAGTATGACATTAAATATTCAGCTATTACCGTATTTTTTCCAGACTTGTATTAATAAGCTTTTAAAATGCATAGCGGAGATTATTTAAATAATAGATAAACTTGGAAAATGTCTAGCTATTTATCACAGTCTGTCTCCTTCGGCCCAAACAATATCTAGCGCTAACACCGCTTCCACGCTGGCAGTTGGCGCAGCAGTGCTTGTAGCTCATTTCATTGAGCATTCCATAGAAAAACTGTTGATTGAATGGCAGGGGATGAAAAATGTACTCTCAGACTGTCTCCGGCGGAGATATTTATCAAGAGAAATAACGATCGGTGGCAGGGACTCATTAATAAGCAATTATAAAAACAACATAAGCATCATCTTGTTGATGCATCGGCAGAGTGGGGACAGAAAAAAAAAAATAAAAATAAAAATGCCTTTGTTCATCAAACAGGGGACACTTACATCAGCGTTCACAACATCTGATACCGCGCATGAATAGCGCATCCATGAGGGCTGCAGACTGAGTCAAACCTGCTTTCATTCACCGCACTGAAAACACATTAAGTCATCATTTCAGTCATTTGTGAAATAAATGTGCAAAGGAATATCAGATTACAGGAGATACCATGTCACAGGAAGTGTCTTTTCACCAGAGCATGTCATAACACGAGTACAGATATACTCATTTCTGGCTATGGGCATATATGCAATTGCTGCCATCTGCTATACTATAACATCCAGATTCACTACTTACAAATGGCAAAAAACTAAATAAATAAATAAATTAATACATAAATAAATAATAAATAAAAAAGACTGTATGCTTTATGAAAACTGTTATGAATGTTTCTGTAACCTGAATATGTTCTTGATGATTTATGTATCATGAATACATATGCAGGGAAATCATGTGTTCATATTCTGCCTTAAAATAATTGAAATTCTGATTTAGTATCACTGAAAATCATATGTGGACATCCAGAAAACCATTATTTATGATACAACATACCTTTAGCTTGTGATGAAAGTGAAAAAAAGTATAAGGGCAGAATCGTGTTTACATCACAGAATGTGCATTATGGCAATCTAATTAATTAGACAGCGCATGGGAATTGATGTGTAGTATTTTAAAGTCATGTTTTCAAAAAATGATGCAGTGAGAATATTATATCAAATATTATGAACTAAATATGAAATCCCAAGACTGCAGGACAATGTTCTGAACCGTGAACTGGAATTTGCAATTTTAATTATAATGTGTCTCCCACTAGACAGATGATATTTGTTTCTGTCATGTTCCCTCGCACGGTTTGATGAGGAAGGTCCTAAATAGCTTCCCGATCACAGTTTGGGTGTTAACCTCTGGTGTAGTCCAGACAGCAGAATGTGCATTGTGGATTGAACAGTAGAGCGGAGTTTGTGCTCAGAGAAATGACTAATGAAAAACAGTTGGCGAGGCTCGGCCTTATGAGGAGCTGCATCTTTGCTATCAAAGTGCTGATCACATCCAGCAGCTGGCAGCGGGGAGCTGCAGAGTTTATAAACCATCTCGGCTGCTTCTGGAATTAAACTGGCAGGGATTGTGACAGGTCCATCCACATGTTCCTATACCTGTCGTGCATCAAGTCTGGGGAAGAATGCGGGCGTTGTTATTCATAAACACACAGGGAAGAATCTCGCGGCTCCATGGTACACATGTCAATAGGATCACAACAGGGTTTGCTCTGTTGAAAGAAGCTTTAAGCCACTGTGGCAATTGATTTTTTTTTTCCATTTCTAAAATTGTTTTGTAGCTTTTTGTGATGATGGGGTGCATGATGTTGGTCTGCAGCTTTGCAGGGAAATCAGAACGGTTCATACTGTCACAAAGAGGAAGATGGATGATGGTGTGATTTTTGAGTGTCATCACTCAACAGTTACCCCCTTCTGGTCAGTAAGGCTCTGAGAATTAGCCCCTTGCACAACCCTGCACACAAACTCTATTTCTTCAATTAAGTTCTGTACAGAATCAACCTTCAAGTCCAGTGAGAAAATTTATAGAAAAGCCTTAAGTTTAATCATTTTGGGAAAAGCAAAAAAAAACATATATACACATTGAGCCAATATTTCAGAGAATTACTCCATGCTGTGCTCATTTAATTACACAGCCATGCAGACCTTATTGCAAACACATCAGTCAGTGGGTAATGATTCTGGGTGCTCATGAAAATTGCTTTGATGCTTTTGGGTAGTAAGACCCTGACGCAGTAAAGTGCCACACAGTCTGCATTAAAGCCCCTGGCTGTAGTACTAAAACCCCTGCCTGTAGCATTAAATCCCCTGGCTGTAGCATTAAAGCCCCTGGCTGTAGCATTAAAACCCCTGGCTGTAGCATTAAAGCCCCTGGCTGTAGCATTAAAACCCTTGCTATAGCATTGAAACCCTGGCTGTAGCATTGAAACCCCTGGCTATAGCATTAAAACCCCTGGCTGTAGCATTAAAACCCCTGGCTGCAGCATTAAAACCCCTTGCTGTAGCATTAACACCCCTGGCTGTAGCATTAAAACCCCTGGCTGTAGCATTAAAACCCCTGGCTGTAGCATTAACACCCCTGGCTGTAGCATTAAAACCCCTGGCTGTAGCATTAAAGCCCCTGGCTGTAGCATTAACACCCCTGGCTGTAGCATTAAAACCCCTGGCTGTAGTATTAAAACCTCTGGCTGTAGCATTGGAACCTCTGGCTGTAGCATTAAAACCCCTGGCTGTAGCATTGAAACCCCAGGCTGTGGCCGTTCCAGTGCCCATGCCAGCTGTGGTCAGGAGGCCTGCATACTTGTTTATGTTTGGTGGGAGGAATTTAGTGACTGCGAAAACCCCTGCATCAGCGCCAACGCATCTGCTGACAGCCCGTCTACCGTCTGCTCCAGCTGCGCATACTGTTCATACCTCGAGCACAGTAACATCACAATGCATCCAGAGGGTTGTGCGTAAAATGCTGTGCAGTGCCTTGCAGCCCATTTTAAATGTAAAATATCAGGCCACACTTGGAGCACCAATCTGCAACACAACCAGTGCCGACAGGACTCCCACGAGTATGAAATACAGTGACCAGACTTTTTAAAGACTGTTGTGAGCTCCCTCTCCCTGTTTGCAGTGTGCCTGTACTGCTTTGTTTTTTCTGAATTATTGTTTTTGTATTTTTTATTTTTTTGTTGTTTTATTTGTGCAGGCTTCAAGAGAAATGTCCCATTTGGGATTAACAAAAACAAGAAATGAATCAATCAGTTATGAGAAAGAGTTAGAGTGACACCAGGTATCGGCAGAGCTACCATTACGCCCTGTCCATAGTCAGGTTCAAGAAAGTATACTTTCCCCATGCCTAGGGGCACTGAAAATGGCAGCCCTCTCATTTGGCTCTCGCATGAGACATGGTTGCTGTAACAGAGTGGGAATTAGGAAATTGCAAAACTGAGGAATAAGGAAAAATGTGAAAAAAATGCAAAAAAAAAAAAATATTATATAACTAATATATTTTTGTTAGCATTTAATGCATTATTAATAATCACAGAACATGCACCACACAACTAATACAACCAGCTGAAAGAGACGAGGACACACACAAAAGAAACAAGAGAATGGAATCTGAAGGACTGCACTGGCCTTTGTGAATAACGTTAACAACGGCATGCCCTGGGCCTCACCTTGTGTTCAGCACAATGCCTCTTCACTGCCACAGTCTAAAGTAAGACAACCAGAGACATGTTGTATTAATAGGGAGCTCTTTGCAGCCCTTCAACACTGATTTTGGAGGATGAAGTCAAGCGTGTCAATAAAAGATGTCTCTCGTGTAAATTTAATTGAATTTTGGTGTCATCCCCCAAAAATGAGGCACTACAGGCAGGCAGACAGGTACATGTACACTTACTAACTGCTAAAGTGCTTCCACAAACAGAGCTTCCAGGAAAAAAAAAGACAAAGACCGAGTGCTGAAACGTATCGACAGTTCAGGTTGGAGCAAAACTCTCCAGCTGTATCGATCAGCGGTCCAAATTGATCATTGTTTTGACAAGTTGCAGTGAATATTTTAAAGTCAATAGGCAAACAGCGAAGGCAGACTATTGGGATAAGAGTCCCTGCCATGAAAAACGACACATAGAGATGGGTATGAACCTAAATAACCCTTGATGCTAATAAACTTTAAAGAGCAGCTGACTTCATTGATGGAGCCAGAAGAATAGTGCTTTTCAGTGTTCAGGATGGTAATTAAATAAGAGAGTGGTAGCCATGGTTATAGCATGAGTCAAGAGACATGACCATTTTTTTTATAACTAAAGGAAGAGTACATTTCATAATTTTAATGAACAAGAATCTGTCGGTATGACATAAAAACAGTATGTCAGCTATGTATGGAAATATGCTGAGTTGAGCTATTTTTCTGAAAGTGGTGAATGGAATATGAGGTGTGGCTATTAACTAATGAGAGTAATGCTCCAGAAAAACAGCGTCTACTTCAAGCAATGCGTAACAGCGAACTGAAGACGTGAGTGGATTGAAACTTTCAGGGCTTGTTTATGCTTGCCCATTGGTCAATGTATACCATGTGGTTCGCGCCTGTGCGATGTGATTGGACTTTGGACACAAGCCCAGTCTCATTACCTAATAGCCACACCTCATATTAGGCTCAGTGTAACAGCCAGTGATCAATGCATTAATGCAGAGAAATATAGGAATTTGGACAAAGCTGTCCGGTAACACTCTCGAGAGAACACTGTGGAGGAGCCCCAGAAGTTTGAACCCCCATAAAATCCTCATTTTCTGTAATTATAAGCGTTTGTCATGGAATACAAAAAGTGAGGATTTTTCACTGCATTAGCGATTAAGAATGACAACCAGATGAATGATAACTACAACTTCAATTATCTTAAGCAACGGGAACTTAAAGTCAACAATCGGGATTAGATTTATGCAAATGGAAATGCGTTGCTCAATAATAATAAGTTTAGCAAGATGACGGGAGATATCACTTTCAATGGTCTTCCTGAAAGTCCAGAAACTGGATCAATATGTTCAGTGGAACTTCCTACAAAATGCCAGATATGCGATCATGTGGCTCATGTGGGTGACCCCTTCTCCATGTCATTTATTTTTTAAAAGCCCTTTAAAAGGTGTGTTTGTGAATTGAAGCTTTGACATTGTAACTTCTTGTCTTTTTTTGGGTATTGGCTACATATCACAACAGATAGAAAATTACTGCAGTGCCACTTGAGTATGGAAGAAAGTAAAGTTTCAAAAATCCAAATGAAGTAAATGATGCTATGAGGCGGAAAATAGTTTTTAAGACTTTAACATGGTAGACCTTTAGAGTGTTAACTCCGAAAGGAAAAAAAAAAGGTGTGTTTTGATGGGATAGTAGTTGAAACCTGGTCCCCATATGATTAATATTTGATTTGAGTTCAAGGCACGTCAAACTTTGTTAGGAAAAAAAAATGAACAACAGTTGCTCACGAGGGTGTTGGATACTAAGATGCAATGCAATTCTATCCTGCTTACTTTCTGGACATTTTCAGTGTACACATCAAACCATGTCTTTCTCTTTTCATAGATTGTAAGAAATAAAGTGAATGTTTTATTCAATCATGCCAATATTTGTACTTTGTCATAGCAGAATTTTTACCCAAAATATTTTGATGAAAAGCATCGTCTTTGACTTGACAAGAAAATCATGAAATTGCTTAAACTGACGTGTTATTTGACTGAAATGTAATCAAACGTCATATCTTTCATTTCCTGTCTGAAAAATATGACACTCATCATCCAAAATGGATGCAGGAAGCCATGGTAACAGAGTGCTCTGCAGCCCAATGGCTGTTACAACACTGCCCCGTATGAGTGTGCAGCTGATGCAGCCAGAGCAGACATATCCCAGGTATCCCATTGGATGGCAATAGTCACTGTCACCCAATTACAAGGGGAAACTCCACCCCACCTTGCTTTTGGGAAGGTTTCTGTAACAGAGTCTCAATTCAGTAAGCAATTCAATTAAGTAAGCGCCTTGCTTCCACTCTTTAAACTGGTTGCTGACGTCACACCCCTCCTTGCCTCTCCTTCACTGGCTGCCTGTTAAAGCTCAGATCATTTATAAAACCTTGGTGCCACCCTACTGAGCAGTGAATGGAACAGCTCCCCCCCCCACCCCCGGCAGGTATCTTCGGTCTGTTAATGCTAACTGAATAACTGCCCCCTCCCCTTGCATGGTCACACCTGCTGTCATGATGTCTGTCTGCACTGGCCCCCTAGTGGCAGAAAACGGAAATACCCTGACAGCTGAATCATTGGCTGACTTCTGACGCAGGTTGAAGACTTTCCTCTTCAGACTGCGCATGGATCCTGATTTAGGTCTGATCCACAATGTGTTTGGGTTATGGTAGGTTTTATAGAATTTACTGGTTGTACTAATGAGTTGAATTATAGCAGACTGCCATAGCCACCGTTGCTTAGTGATGCAGCCTATATACCAATGCTGCTTTGTAAATGTGGTTAGCTAAGATCTGTCACCGTAGCTCATATTGGTCAGGTAGATTGCACTTGTGTTCTTCCACACTGTCAGTCGCTTTGGATAGGACTGCCTGCTTAATGACTGTGATGTAATGTAATGGTTGCGGATTTTTGTGGTCTCCTCTCAAACACTGTGGCCCTCCGGGACTTGAGTTTGACACTTTGAATCATGCAGTCACACTAAACGAGTCATTCTGGAACACAGAACATGGGTATCTGGAGGAATACGCGTGTGCCAGAAATGAACTGTAAACGCCGTGTGAAACGTCAGAGGAGTGATTTATGTGGTGTGAACGCACTGTGACAGCCTGCAGTTGCACATGGGGGAAACAGAAAGCCCATTTAACCTGATTTTATTGAAGCATGTTGAAATAAAGGAGCACATTCGATGTGCGTCTCTTTAGGCAGGAGAGGGGGAGGGGTTTGCTGTTTAGGCCCTGGGCCCATCGCTCCCGTTACCAACGCTGCTCCATATCCACTCCTCCTGTTACCAACGTTGCTCCATATCGACTCCTCCTGTTACCAATGCTGCTCCATATCGACTCCTCCTGTTACCAACGCTGCTCCATATCCACTCCTCCTGTTACCAACGCTGCTCCATATCGCCTCCTCCTGTTACCAACGCTGCTCCTTATCCACTCCTCCTGTTACCAACGCTGCTCCGTATCCACTCCTCCTGTTACCAACGCTGCTCCGTATCCACTCCTCCTGTTACCAACACTGCTCCATATCCACTCCTCCTGTTACCAACGCTGCTCCATATCCACTCCTCCTGTTACCAACGCTGCTCCGTATCCACTCCTCCTGTTACCAACGCTGCTCCATATCGCCTCCTCCTGTTACCAACGCTGCTCCACATCCACTCCTCCTGTTACCAACGCTGCTCTGTATCGCCTCCTCCTGTTACCAACGCTGCTCCACATCCACTCCTCCTGTTACCAACGCTGCTCTGTATCGCCTCCTCCTGTTACCAACGCTGCTCCACATCCACTCCTCCTGTTACCAACACTGCTCTGCATCGCCTCCTCCTGTTACCAATGCTGCTCCACATCCACTCCTCCTGTTACCAACGCTGCTCCATTTGACTTGAACCATCAACCAAGCAGAGAAAGATAAATTAATTGATGGCTTGGACTGTACTGACTTGCCAACTGCTACATAAGTGAAACACATTCCCCCAGAACAAAAGAAAAAAAAAATCATTTCAATTATTTTTTTCCTAAGCAATTTGAAAACTTTGAGAGGCGGCAGCAACTTACAAGGTCAAAAATTTCTCCAGCAATCAGGTTTGTTCGAGGTTGTTTTTTTTTTTCCACACAAAATAACCTCTTATTGATCATGTTAGTTGGACTGACTCTACCACACGATCTGTGGTTATAAATTAAAAATGTTGAGTCTAGTGATTTAGCAGGATGATCAGCCATTTCCATTTCCTTTCCATTTCAATTGAATTTATAGAACTGTGCTGTATGGTCAGGTATAGAATATAGACTGTGCCAGTGACAAGTAGCATAGCCTCACCCAGGGATGAGGGGATTTGATTGGTAGGATAATATGTGACATCATGTGTCATCATAGCCAGCACTGCAACAGCAGGGATCAACACCAGATCAACACGGCTACAGTATCTTAGCAACACCAGACTGTGGGTCCACACACCAGCACAGTGTCTTCACAACATGTTCAACTATAACAGCCTAAATGTTGCTATGTTTACAATATTAAAGTTATGGCCATTTTATTTACATCAATACTCTTTAAACCCACACTTTTCAAATGTGAAATTAAACCAAACTTGACATCCCAAGACTAATTAGTGAGTTATGTCTTTATTATTCATTGATTAAAGTTCAGATTATTTTGTTTATATTGATGCAGTCAGAGTCCATACATATACAGGTTGCATAAATCCCAGCCAAACAGAAGTGTGTTTTATTTGACAGAGTGTTTTATTTTTTGAGGGCTCTTAAAATAAGTGGAGTATAATTTCTAACATGGGCTGAATGACACTTCACAGACAGATGTAGGCCCACTCGAGGTAAATGTGGTCATGTATCCCCCATTTTATTATCAAATTTTAATTAAAATACAGCAAAATGTGGATGGAAGAATGCCAAATTCAACTTGTAGACTAATTTCCAAAATTGCCTGGGCATCTTTAATTCTAATTGTTTTGGGACAGTTAATAACAGCTGTGTTGCTCTATGACACCTGAGAAATTTGGGCTTTGAGAAAGAACATTTAAGTGTGTGTGAATTGTTATCAAATCCCAAAGGTTTTAAAAAAAGGAACACCTTTGAGCAGAATGTACAAAATACCATGCTACAGGAAGAGGGAAGGAAGAAGGGTTCAAACAGATTTGTAAAGCAGGCGTTTGTTAGTACGTTGGTGGGGGATGTAGACTTTTTTGGACATTTTCACAGTTCCACCCCATTACGACTTGCCTAAAAATCTGAATCATTCATGACCCAAAGGCAAGAAAAACACAGCCCATTTATGAAGCTTTGAGACACGCACTTTGAGCTGCAGCCTGATCTAATAACCTAGGAGGCCTTCCAAGACGTTGAACATATATTTGCTGTTCATGAATGAGAACATGGTGTTCCTCTGATTCAAACTCAGCCACAAATGATTCCAATGTCCTCAACAGGGGCTATAAATATACATATGGGCTCTGAATTGTAAAGTGGGGAAAGTGAGGCCTTCGTAAGCAGAGAAAAAAGAGCTCATAGCAAATGTTATTGGATCTACGTGCTCTTACCCTAGATGGTACTAAGTGTTATGAATCATGGGACTCGTCCTTTTTATCTCCGTAATGGAAGCAATGACTAAAACCATCACTGTGACATCACTGTCCATGTTTATGAATGCACACAAACAAAATGTATGGAGGACACCAGTCATGCTGTTGTATACCGAAATGTCACAATAAGAAAATGTGATCGTTAGTTTTTGTGTAACACACAAACACACACACACACACACACTCACCTCTATTTGTAAATCAATAAAACACTAACAAGTATAATTCTATTTTATGATCATCTAATGCCCCCTTGCTGTACAGCATGGAATTACAGTCTACAAAATATCTACAGATGTGGATGAACAGTAAGTGGAAAAAGAGAAATTAAAAAAGCAACAGAATGATGAACAGAATTTCAAAAAAACATTGGAGATAGATGTTTGTCTGCTGGGGGCATGAGTCTTTTACAGCACTGTTTCAGTATGTATAAGGACCCCACAGTCTGTTTTTTTGTGTGGACAGTTCTGGTGCTGAATTTTGAAACATGGGCTCCTGGGGCGATTCTGAGTTACTTATGGTGTACTTCACAGGGAGGGAGTGATTCACTCTGCAGCGATGTCTGTGTGTTAATGCACGCTCACTACTGACCCCTTCTGGCCAATCGGATGCTTGGTGTATCAGGTGCTGACGAAGGGTGTTCCTCTGGGTAGCATCTGTGCAAGCCCCTTGTTTGGCTTGCGGTGGTCTAACATCTTGCGTTTCAGCGGAGAGCATGAGTTTGTCTGCAGTCCTCCAAACAGAGGATGGAAGTTGCAGCCATGCCTGCAGCTTGTGTATATGATTGAACAAAATTCTGAACAGGGAGGAAAAAAAACTGAATTTGGATGTTAATTACAAAGGGAAATAATAATAAGACAACTTGACTTTGATGGGGCCATTTTATTAGAATTGTTTCTCAACCATTCCCCAACCCCAGACATTTTATTGTCCCATACATATCCTGTTAAAGTCACAGAACGGAAAGCACCCTTTCAGGCATGTCTCACATAAATGTATTGGCAATACTCCTGGCCTGCCCAACACTTTTACGGATGACCCTGAGCATGCTGGGATACTAACTGCATATTTATGTCAGTAACCACAGGTTACAGGCTCCTGCCTCCAGTGCACTTTCGATACTATGCGCCTATCGCTTCCCAAAACATTTCAACATATTTGTTCAGTACATACATATCTAACCTCAAATATAGCAAAGTTGTGCATAGAATCACAGTATGTGATAACTGGTTTGTTATTTATGTTTTATTGAAACACATTGTTTCTGCACATGTTTATTCTCTGCCCTACTATACAGTTATTCACTGGGACCATCCTACAAAAAAAAATAAAAATCTCAATCTTTCCTGTTTCTCCAGTCCTAGTCTCAGCCATCTTTATTAATCTTTACTCTCCATTAAAATGTTTTATTTTACATTTAATGGTATAAGCTAAGCATATGCCTTACTTAACAATGTGGCATTTAAATAATGTTTTAATGTAAGAGCGTAAATGCATGCTAATAGCCAACTCCGTGCTGAAATGAAAATGTGAGTAGTGTTGGAGCGGTATCACAGCTTCCATAATATTTTACAATATAATGTCTAGCATTAATGACTTGCAGGTCCTTGGGTGTCATTAGACACATACCTTTCCAGAGTGCATTTTATTACTGCAGTTAATTTTATAGTGGTAGTTAAATGACAGTGTTATAGCCAACTATCTTGCAGCTTTTCTCGGCTTCTTATTGGAAAAATATTTGCCTTGTGGTGTGCTTTGTCTTTGTGCATTCCTCTCCTGGTGCTGAAGCATTTCGTGGCATTATTATGGTTTCATGAATACCATAATCGCTGGACCTACCATGAGCTGTCCATTAAGTCCAGCGAAAACAATGATTGCTTTAAAGTCACTAGCGACGGTCAACCCACTTGAGTTGTCATGGAACCTCCAAGACTTTTACTAAGTGATTAGTAGTTGTAGTAGTGGTGCTAGTAATAACAGTCACAGCAGTAGTAGTTAGCAATGGTCTAATTGTAGTCGTGGAAGTAGTAGCACTAGCAACAGTAGCAGAAGTAACAGCTGTAACAACAGTGGTGCTTGTAGAAGTAGCTGTAGTAATACTAGTAGTGGCAACAGTAATAGCAGTTGAAATAGTAGTAATGACAATTGTAATAGTTACCATAACAACAGTAATAACAGTATCAATAGTATTAGTAACATTAGTATGATAGTAACAGCAGTAGTAATAGTAGCAATAGTAACAGTAGTAGCAGTTGTAATAGTAGCAGTAGCAATAGTAAATAGCATTAGCAGTTGTTGCAGCATCCATTATCACTATACACTACCACTATGATGTTGTAGAAAAAAAGTGTTGAAACAGGATCCATTTTAACCACTGTGAGAAAATGAATACCCCACACACACCCCTAAAACTCAGGTTTATCAAAGTAATTACAAAATACAACTTGCATTTCAAGTACGGATATTCCTCATGTTCAAAAGTCGTTACCCGTAATTGGGCTGGGCTCCAGAGAAGTCAGACAAGTCCCCTTGAACCAATGAACCCCAAAATCGATGCACCTATGCAAAACAGCAGACAGTTTCTTTATGTGCTTGCCAAGTGTTCAAGAGCAATTTTCCTTGTGTGATTTCTCCTAGGTTGGTTATCGTGGCTTCCTCTTTTTATGTGTTCTGTCTTGTTTCCTGTGAGGGATTCAGAGCCCTCCATCATATCAAAGTTTTTTTTTTTTTTTTTTTTGTGGCACGTGGAATGGTTTTCCACGCGCTAACACCGCGATCAAAGCTACCTTTGCCACTGGCACAAACAGCCAAAAAAACGCTGACACCTCAGACAGCACGCAGCACCAACAAACACGTCTGCATCTGAGGGTTTTGACAAGTGAAAACAATACACAATCCGCGTATAAGTTACAGTTATAAGTTATAAGTACCTTTCCCCCTTGATGAATTTGATTGCTCATTCATAGCACTTAAATACAGTTTGATTTGCACCCTGGGTTTTCAGAAGGGGCTTGATTACCATTGAGCCTTAGCAAGACCAAATCAGTCATGTCTACACAGCACAAAGTATTTTGACTGATTGCTCTCTGAATGAGAGGTTAGCTTGGAGGACCCAGTGGTGCATAAACAGACGATAGTGACATTCCTCTGGCAGGGGATTCACACAGACCTTGCCTGCTAAAAGTTTCACAACCTGTTTGATTTTGTCATTTTTACACTATAGATGCCAGTACGATTAAAAGCATATGTAAGTATGCAGTGTGATATTTAATTGAAGAACACAAAAAAAAAAAAAAAACAGGCTAATTCCCATCTATCTGACATACTGTCATGTTATTCTCATTCTGAAAGTCTGCACAGTTGCTATGAACAATAAGATTATGTCAATCATCCTGATGCATTTTTACACATTTGTATTTTTTTTCTTTATTTAAATTTGGACCTTCCTCAAGAGAAACTGTTGAAGCTAAGCAGGTGTGGGCCTGGTCAGCATTTGGATGGGAGACCTCCTGGGAAGGCAAAGTTGCTGAGAGAAGAGGTGTGGGGTGCTTGAAGGAGCCCCCCCCCTAGACCAGACATACCACCCTGTGCTCCACCCCCACACACCATGGCTTGTCTTCTGTCTGAAGACTGAAACAGGCAGACTGATCTGTGTTGTTTTTACTCAGACTGCATGGCATGTGGTGCTGCGCTGAGTGATAGATCCATAATGCCAGTGCCATCAGGGAGAAACGCTCACAGATTCCACCTGCGTAGCAAACTCATTAGATCAGGATTATGCCTCGCTTTTCGCCTCCAGCTACCCTGCTGAGCGTTTCCCAATGTCAAATCTGACTAATTTGGGATGCATTTTCATGGAATGCTTAGTCATCAGGCAAGCAGAAAGTGCCTCATTGGGCTGTGTCGATCCCCCTGCGGAAAGACATTCATTTAGTAATGTAGAGCAGATAGGGTTGCAGGGAGTACTTATTGGTGTGGATTTCAAAGCAGCTTTTTTTTAAAATCTGTTTGTGTGTGTGTGCGCACGTGTTTATGTGTGTGTGTGTGTGTGTGTGTGTGTGTGTGTGTGTGTGTGTGTGTGTGTGTGTGTGTGTGTGTGTGTGTGTGTGTGTGTGAGTCAGAGAGAAAGAGAAAGGGAGTTTACAGGTGCGTGCTTGCGTGCGTGTTCCCTGGGATTCATAGCATAGTTTTTGTTTGTTTATTTATTGAAACAATCACGATTTGTGGACAATACATCTGAAAACATGAATAATAATAACCATTCACTATTGCTATGTGTTGATCTAGTGGTTTTATTCATTTTCTTATATTTGCCAAACAGATATTTTAATACATAAAAGGGTACTTTTACCTCAGGGACTATGAATTATATTTTGATACTGAAATGTAGCCTATTTTTCTGTGGCAACCAAACGAAATGCAACAGCACCACCTTGTGGTTCATTACATTCTGAGCACTTGGTGCAGTGAAATGGGGTCCTGGCTTCAAGTTAATCATATCGGATGCAGATCAATTCAAGAAGGACTCTTTTGTTTGAGCCCGTCTCAACTGGTTATGGCTCTCCATTGAAATCAGCAAAATCACCTCAGAGAAACAGAGTTAGTGTTTTGGATTCATGTGTCTGCCATGATGTATAAACTCTGTTATTGACTAAATAAAATAAAGTGGAAATATTCACCTTCTCTCCTTATACAAATGGTATTTGTGTGTGTGTGTGTGTGTGTGTGTGTGTGTGTGTGTGTGTGTGTGTGTGTGTGTGTGTGTGTGTGTGTGTCTGAGTGTGTGCTCGAGTGCGTGTGTTCGTGTTAGCTTCCTTAAAAATGAGTCCTGTCTCTGAAATATGTGCTGCACATTCTTGTACTCTTACTAATGATTCACATTATTTGTGTACTCATATTAATGATTCACATTATTCATGTACTCATACTAATGATTCACATTATTTGTGTACTGATATTAATGATTCACATTATTCTTGTACTCATATTAATGATTCACATTATTGTGTACTCATATTAAGGATTCACATTATTTGTGTACTCATATTAAGGATTCATATTGTTTGTGTACTCATATTAAGGATTCATATTGTTTGTGTACTCATACTAATGATTCACATTATTCTTGTACTCATATTAATGATTCACATTATTCTTGTACTCATACTAATGATTCACATTATTTGTGTACTCATATTAATGATTCACATTATTCTTGTACTCATATTAAGGATTCATATTGTTTGTGTACTCATAATAATGATTCACAGCCCTGAAAGCAAGCTGACCAAGATATTTAAAAGTTATCTTTCCATCTTAACTTCACTCACTAAGGACTTATTTAAATTTTACTGACTGAGCCAGCTATGGATTTTAATAACAGGCCCATGTTTAACCAAATACAGACACACATATTATGATACAAGCTGGTATATCATATAGGTACAAGAAACTATGAATTAGCATGCAAAAGGAAGACAATTTCTATTGAAGAAAAAAAAAACTATTGTGTTCAAAAAATTAGTCAATACATTTTCACTCTCTCCATTTTGTTGATGGAAATAAGACTTCAGTCAATTTCATGGTATAAAAAGCATTTCAGTGCTAATCAGCCCCATGAAAAAAGTCAACATTTTCCATACTGTTATGGTGCCCTTTTAAATCTTACGGGATTTGTGTTGTGATTAAAAGCTCAGCTTGCTTTTAGTCGGAGGAGTGACTTAATGCATTCATTTAAGGACAGACCCTCCTGAGAGAACATCCAAGGGGACCATTTCCATCCTAACAAACAAGCCGTCCAGCAGTGCGTTGAGCCATTTACAGAGCCATCAGGGTCCATTATGGGGGTTTATTTTAAAGGCCTCAGAAGTGACAGCATTACCCTAAACCAGGAGCAGATTAACATTCGCAGGAGGAACGAGTCCCCCAGGATGGCCCGGAGGCCAAGGTGATTTTTAACGTTTGTGCACCTGCTGCAAACTCCTTTGAGAACTGCTGAACGATAAATTAAATCCCTCAAAAGTGCAACCCTGCAACAGACAAATGGATGTTACCATTATACAGCTTATCAGATGCTAAAGAAAAGGAAAACACACATTAGTTTACAGTACTGCTGTATTGTTCCTCTATTGACTGGTCTTGGTATAGACACTTATGTAATGGTCTGTCTTTTGATATGCATTCTTTTTGCCAGGCAGGAGGTATGTGAAATATTGATGCGACATATTATATTGGTTTCACTGGTGTGTGTGTGTGTGTGTGTGTGTGTGTGTGTGTGTGTGTGTGTGTGTGTGTGTGTGTGTGTGTGTGTGTGTGTGTGTGTGTGTGTGTGTGTGTGTGGGGTAGCTCACTACCAGTTGTTATCATGAGGTAAAAGATCTTGTAAGGTCAGAGTTGAAAATGATATCTCCATTTGCATTTCCATAATACACATACATAACTATATGCATTAATATACTTAATGTCCAGCTGGGATGAGAGATGCTCAGGCTGTCAAATGTCTGTACTGAGTCGCTCCTTAAAAGTGCATGGCTAAGTACTGGATGTACCTCTCCTTAAGCAGCTCTGATAAACACATTAATCATGGATCACGATCTCAGTGTTCTGCGTCTGACTGAAACTTGGCTAAGAGCTGGTGAGCACGCTGAACTGAATGATGCTTCTCCCGTGGTGTTTATGAGTACTCAGATGACGCCATGGAGGTTGGTGTTGCAGCCAGCTATCCGTCCATTTGGGCTTAACCTGTTAGCGTTGAGACAGGCATTCCTCTGTTGAGGTTCTTACTATATGAACTGTGCACAGCCTAACTTACCAAACGTTAAAGCACCTGGTAGCACATAGCCTGACATAGCTGAAGCACCTGGCAGCACACAGGCTGACATAGCTAAAATTAATGCACCTGGCAGCACACAGGCTGACATAGGTAAAGGTAATGCACCTGATAGCATACAGACAGACATTACTAAAGCTAATGCACCTGGTAGCGCACTGCCTGACATAGTTATAGGTATTGTACCTGGTACCATGTAGCCTGACATTGCTAAAGGTAAATAACCTAGTAGCACACATCCTGACACAGGTAACAATAGAGCACCTGGTAGCACATAGCCTGATCTGCTCATCAAACCATTAACTCAACTCTTGACTTAACCACAGCTTCCCATACAGTAGATCATGACATTATATTGGGGACTAATATTAGGAAATAAGGGAGAGACTGTCTTCTCTCCCCTCAGATGGTGATAGTTTCTTAGTTGCATCAAATATGGTTGTGAAAGACTTTTTTTTTTTAAATTGACCCAGCTTGAGCATTGGACACCCATATTTAAAACATTTCTGGAGTGGTCTTCTTTCACTTGCAGATCAAAACTAAAATCAGGCTCTTCCTACCAGCAGAGAATGTCAAGATATTGATTCACGTTTTCAGCCATGTCTTGGCTTGAATGCTGCAGCATCCTGTTATCCAGCGACCTTAACACCCTGCAAAGAATAAATACATAAATAATAAATGAATACAAATATAAACATCTCCAGCTTGTTAAGGAATACATCTTTTTTTTTTCTTGACAAGAGTAACTATGCCTAACCACCCCAGTGCTGTCATCACTTCACTGGCTACCTGTTAAGTTCAGGGCTGATTTAGAGGCTTTCAAAGCTCTGTATGGACTTGCCCCAGAGTGCTTTGCTAAACCTCCTCTGCCTTATTTTCCCACAATGATGCTCTGTTCTCAAGATGCAGGCTGTCTTCGCCATGGATTCCCACACGATTAACGCTCATTTTCAGTCCATTACAAGATCCCCCGTTCACAGAATTGTACACAGACATGAACTTTTCAGCTATGACGTCTTTACCTTTTGACCTCTGATGTCTGTGCACATTGTGAGTGACAGTTCATGAAAGTCATTATTCTGCTGTATTTAGCATCATTAACTATGTAAATAAGCCCATAACTCAACTTTCTTCACATTTCTGAAATGTATATGCATATAAATACTTCCTGATGTATTGTATGACAACTGATACCTGGAAAGAAAGACACATATTATCTATTTCAGCGTCCTAGGATACACAATTTTAGACAAGATTACATTTCATAAAGAAAGTCATTTCCTCAAACGGCACATCTGAGGAACTGCAGGGGATATGAGAGCTGGAGGCTTAACCGGTAGTGACAGAGACATGGATAACATTGGCTGGAGAGAGGACAGGTGGAACAATCAACAACTTTTCACTCTGCGGCCGGTCGACAAAATGTGAGAGCCGCACCCCAGGAAGCTGTGGTTGGGCTTGGAGGCCCCCTGGCCTGCCTGAAGGAGCAGGAGGAGCAGGAGAACAGGCCCTTTGAGCAGAAGCCAGGGGAAGCCAGGATCCACTCTGCCTCAGGCACAAAGACTTCCTTCAGAAAGGAAGGAAAAGACATGCACTCAAGCATCCCTAATAAACGGTCTTCCAAATTATTCAGGCTACGGTTCAGAACTTCAAATTAAACAGTGTTTCTTTTATTATTGTAAAATTCAGGATTTTATTCCATGACTTTCAAAATTTACATTTTGTCATTTTACAATCGTTGTACCTGATCATGTAAAAAAAAAAAAAAGGACAACACAACATCTAATTTGAAAATTAAATTCATCTCAAGTTTATAATTTTATGTGTGCTACTTGATGACAAGTAGTTCAGTCATATTTAAAATACCCCAGGAAATAAATTGCAAATAAGCAAAGCTCAAAATCTGTACTCCTGCTGAGACATGGCTTTGACCGATTCGGAGGAGTTCTCGCTCTCTTGATTTAAATGCACGCCGTCCTCTTGTAAAGCTTTGTGAATTATTACTTGATCTTACCATATGAGGGCAATGTGAATCAACCCATGGAAAATCATTATTTATTTTAGAGTTTCGTGATCTATATTCCTATGCCTACACAAAAAAAAAATCTCATCTTGTATGCCCTTTCTGAGTACATTATCATAAGTCTGTTTAAAACAGCTTTTTTGTGCATCTTAAGCAATGATTTCATACATAATGATGAGGTTTGACTTTTTCCTACTTAATACAGTATATGTAAACACAAACACACAGACACACACACACACACACAAAGGTAAGACTTCACTCTACAGATTAGGAATATGAAATGCACTAGTTGTTTCGCTGTTTAGCTGATGCTTTTAGCCAAAGAGACGGACAGTTATATGGGGTGAAGGGCCCAGCAATTATAGTGGTCCAACCTGCACTGGGGCTTGAATGCTGACCCTCTGAGTCCCAGTCAGGCACCTCAGCCTCTAGGCTGTAGGCTGTCCCCTACTACATTATAGTATATTATTATGGCAGATTGCTCTGGGATTCCACTGACATTATGTATGTTAAAAAGGAGCTATTGACATATAAGCATTTGTAAGCTATAGAGTGGTCATCCAAAATAGGCATTAAAAAAAAATCAACAGGACAGAGTGTGTGTATGTGTATCGGTATGTGTGTGTGTGTGTGTGTGTGTGTGTGTGTGTGTGTGTGTGTGTGTGTGTGTGTGTGTGTGTGTGTGTGTGTGTGTGTTTGCTTTCAAGTCACACAATTGAAGTACAAACAGCTCGTATATAAATCATTTGAGTAAATGACAGCGCAGCAGGGAATAGGCCCTTTGACGGCTGTTCTGGGGGAGACAGTGGTGCGCTGAGCTTTGGGCCAAACAGGTTATTCTCCTCCACACCATCCCGGGCTGTCACCTGTGCCTAATCTATGAAGGACACAACACAAAAGCCTTTTAGGCACGTAAATCACCCTGGCACAAAATCGTTAAACGCACAATGGGACGACATTAATAAACAGGGCCACTGTTCATATTTAATTTCAGGGACAGTTATGCAACCAGGAAGTGCGCGGAGCTGTCAGCGGGCCATCCATCTCCAGGGAGGAAATGCATGAGCCTGTAAAGCCTGCAGAGGGGTACAGAGAGAGAGAGACCGCTCCCACAGGGACAGGACATTAACGGAGGGTCCACACCCTCTCCAGGCGTCTGCGCAAAGCCTGACTCATGTAGGCCGTTTGAGGGTTATCGATGACATACTTCAAACTATACGCATGATGCGTTCGCTCTGCTGAAGCTTTCACTCACCACCTGAAGTTCGAAGGCCGTCACAAATACAGTCTCTGAAACCATGGGATGGGCACATATGAACCAAAAGCAGTTATTTTTGTTCTGGATGGAGAGAGACTAGAGAACAAAGATTAATTTTCCCTTTGATCCCATTATTAGTGTTTTATTTATTTAAACCATCTTATTTGGCTGTGGTAAGTGAATAATTGAAATAACTACCTGACTGTCAGAGGACTGTGGTCATTGTAGTTTTTTTCCCTTTTTTTCTTCTTCTGAACTACAGTTTGCAGGAGCTTGATTGGCATGGGCATGTTGAATTCTTTCCAGTAGTAACGCCCTCTGTAGGCAATGCTAATGGATAAGTGAGTTTAGATATAGCCAACAATAGTGTATAAAGACCTATGGATGAGTTATGATTAGCACAAACCACAAGCACAACACAATGTTTATGAAAGGATTGGTTGAAAACCTTTTTTAAACTACTTAACAGAAACTTTGATAATAAGATTATCATAGTTATAAAACGCATATAGAATGCAATAACAATATAATCCCTATATTATAATCCCATATTGTCCCTGAATTTTTTTGATATATACCAAATCGATCAGTTTAGAGTCACATAGAGAGATATACATAACGTGTTTTGCTGGAACACAAATTAATGGGTGCCATTCAGCATGTCAGACAACACGTCCTGTGCCTGTTGGTTTAGCGGGCTGCTATTCCGAGTGACATCACTGTGGACGGCCGGACAGGTATGTAATTTCACTGTGTCACCAGCAGATGTCCCTATCGCACCCAAGGTTTGAGGAGATAAAAAGTCTGGGCCTTCGGTGAGCCGAACGATTTGATTGTAAATCGTGAGTAAATGCATTTCGTCAAACAGTGTGGGATTTCTCAAAAATGTTCATATGTTGGTTTATAGATATTATATTATATATATTGGTTCATATTTGTTTCAACATTGTAAATATGTGATGCGTCATTGAATCCGGCAAAATGTGTAGGTTCTTATCCGTTTACGCATAAATGTACGCACAATTTTACGAAAATATCAATACATCAGACGCTCTAAATTAAAACACAAAGTTCAAATGTTTCATTGTGTTACTCAAGAATGGGTTGATTACTTTCAAAGTGTAAATTAATACATTGTTAATGGTTACTGCATAGTGCAACAGTATTGTCATGTGTATGAGGGAGAGTAACTATCTCATTAACCCTTTATTTATCCAGGTTCCCTTCTCAGCTCTGCGGAAGTTTCGACAACGCACATACACCGATTGTGCTGCGTAAGGTAACACTCTTGCCACTGGGCAAAGATTATACATTTTAAGCTGTGGAGACAAGACAAAATATGATGTAAAAATTATGTTAAGGGCAATTGAGCACTTTTGACAATAATGATGATGAGAAAAAAGTTAAATTGTTCATGCCTGGACATTTATCATGTGAATGAAATAATTATGCAAATTCTGTGCGGGTAATTGAGTATGGATGGCACACAAAAGTAAATATGTATAAGGGCACAGCCCTGCTTTAAAGGAGTGTCCATCAAACTTAATGAATGGCATAACTGAATGGCAGCTGACACAACAAATAGAGAACCCAAAACAACATCATTGTTCCTGTAAATGAAATGAAACTTCACAGATAAAGACTCCAAATCCTTGTTCAGAATAATAGGTGCTGTGTCTAAATTCACACCTGGCTCCACCCACTGGCTCCACACCTGGCTTAAGAACCTTTTATGGGACATCGATTGCAGTAAGGTGCCACAGGTGTTCTGTTCTGCATGAAAAATGATGGAAGTTTTGTTGTCATGTGGTGCCACCAGCAGACTGTATTGCGTGCGTAAAGCTTGTGGATGCACGGCCCGTAGATCTCATGAAATGCTTCTGCAGTTTCTTTAGAACAGCTCTGAGGCAGGTAGGCAGACAGGTTCTGACAAGTACAGTCCTCAGATCTATGTACATAGCTGTCATTATGAAAAATAATGCATACTTCTATCAACATGGTGTACTGAAAGAGTGATGACAACCATAAATAAACAAATAAACAAATAAAGGAAAAAAAAGGTTACAGAGCAAAACCCTGGCATAGGCTTAGCAGACACATATACAGTGCATTGTACACTTTAACATTTACGTCCTCGCTGGGATTACCTAAAAAACACGCCCCTTTTACACCCATTCTCCCCATTCTAGCTACCCCACAAAAATGTGATTTGTTTGTTTCAGGTACATGGGCCAGACATGTGCCTAAAACAAGCCTGGCAGATCTGGCACCACATAGTTCCTTGAGCACATCCTTTTCTTGCACTCTATTTATGAAATGAAAATAAAATAACGCTGGTTACTGTACGACAGGTCAACTATCCAATTTTGCATATTCTATTTACACTGAGGTGACAACACATGTGACGTGTGAGGAATTAGGGAATGAAGGGATGAACAAATGAAGGGACAGGAGAAAGAGGAAGAATAGAAGGATGTATTTTATATTCATCTCAGGAGAATGAACCTTCAGAGAACATGAATGCGCTTGGAAGTTGTTTAATATGATGTACCAAGTTGTATATTGGTATAGACATTGATCTTGGGCTTGGAGTCCAGGGGGGCAGCGTCATGCCTCGCTATTTTTAGGGTGGAGTGATCCCTCACTTGACTGTTAGAAGAAAGGGTGAAATACAGAAGAAAGGGAAGCAGACATGAAGGTGGAGATGGGGAGGGGGATGGAATCCTGGAAACAGGCAGCGTGATGGGAGAGAAGGTACGTGGCAAATTAATACCTGCGTAGACAACCGGTTTGGACGGATACTGGTGTTTGATTGAAGGGTTGTCTGAAGGTTACCTCTCTGAAAATTTGTTATGAACAAACTCTAGTAATTTAATTGGTCATCATAAATACGTACACATTTGGTGACTTTGGGTCAGAACTTACCAAACAGGACAACAGAGGCAGCAGTACCTATAAAACTAATGACACTACTGCAGCTGATAAATAATGAACACATGTGACAGTGTCAGGACATGTCATAAATATGAGCCACAAGGATATTTACTGAGATGTCAAAAAGTCACACAGCTGGTTTGTTTACTATAGGTTGATTTTCCAACTTACTGCAAAGCTGTTATGTAAGGCAGGCCATGAATGTCTACAGCGAAATGTGATTTTACGCCAATAGGATCAGTAAGAGCGGGAACATTGGGCTTTACCTAAAAGTTCATCTCCTTTTGTGTAGAGCGGCCAGACATGGACATGGCTGAGAATCCACAGCAGATGTGTCTCTATCCCAGATAAAGTTATTAAATTCAGAAATGCATCCTCTGGGCAAAATACTTCAACATTATCCTCGATCACATTCTAGCCAACCACCAAGCAGCGGTTTGAATTCGGTTTGAGTCAAGAGGATACGTGGAGCAGTCTGAACCTCAACAAGGACGGGAAAATCACATCATATTGACAACTGAGAGCAAATGTCACTGGCAGAACAACTGAGCAAATGACCATTTCATCATCAGCTCAACCCATCAAGAGATGGATGAAGAAAACAAAAAATAATTTGACTATGGTTTGTAATGCGTCCTGTATGTCATAATTATGCTGCTTCCAGTCCCTCCTAAGTGAAAGATAGCGCTTCACAGCTGCATTCCTACATTTTCTCGACTTTTGCACTCATCATGTTTGTTTTTTAGGACTTATTTACCCTGATAGTTTTCCCTCTGAACGGAACCAGCCCCTCCACAGTGCCCGTGGCATACGAGTGATGCTTATAAGGTATAGATTTGCATCTGACCACCTTCAGTTTGCATCAATACGTGACTAGTCACTCTTTTCAAACCACCTCACCCATCTGTGACTTACAGTACAACCCTTTGACAAAAAAGTGAAAGAACAAAAACATTGAACGCCTCCAAACCTTCTGTTTTCTTAACAGGGTAATGTGGCGTGCCCAAAAACTACAACTCCTATGAAAGAGATCATGAGATAATATTTGAGGTGAACATCTATTGTTACTATTCCATTGGCTGCCATTGACATTGAGGTGCTTTACCTGAGAGCTATTGTTAAAAATAATCCTTTAATCCTCATAAAGTATGGCTCAATAGGTCATCGCCAACACTGTGGCCTTTCTGAAGTTTCTGAAAGTCATTCCTGAAGCTCAATCATGCATAGATCTGTCACTATAACTTCACACACGCGCGCACACACACACACACACGCGCACACACACACACACACACGCACACACACACACACACACACACACACACACACACACACACACACACACACACACACACACACACACACACACACACACACACACACACACACACACACACAGGCATTTGCATGTCAGACTTACTTTCAAACCCTTCATTTGTAGAAAATTTGCCTAACAGGATAAACTAATGTAGGTTACGCAATGCTCTCTTTCAGGAACACTTGTCCTTTTCTTTGTTGTGCAAACTACATCTACACCTATAGCGCGATATATCACCAAATATTACACTACACATTTTCAATCAATTGTACATATGATATAATGATTTATCCTGCCATGGATACAACGCTTACTGTACTCATAACTGTCTTTATGCAAGCATACCGTATATTCAATTTAAAACGGACTAATTATTCACTGTCTTAATAGCTTTATGCATATTATCACCTAGCTGTAACTTAAATGTCCCATTTTATCATAGATAGCATCACGCAGGTGCAGTTAGTATCCACATACCATTTGAATTCATCGCCTAGGTCATTAATACTGACAAAACGCAACCGTGCGTGACTGGATGTTGTTTATTTAATATTGGAAGGTATGTAACCTGCAATTTAGATTGAACTACACATCCTGTTTGCAGTGGAGTCAAGTTTGTTGCTTAGCTTATCTGAGTTTTATTATCTTGCCTCACAGGTTTTTCTTGCGTGCCAGATTTTTAACTAGATAGCTAGGAGTGGCAGAATTTCAAATCTGCATCCAGCTGGATAGTGTTTTTTAAGGTGAGAAGGCTTTGTATACTAATATCAAAATGTTGTGTTCGAGACTTTAAAAAAGCTATCGCATGTCCTACAGAGAGGAAAAAATGTATATAATCGAGACAATATACGTGACCTTTTGCTTTTGCTGGTGATATCACAAGCCTTTTTGACACTGTCATTCATTTTCAGTCTCAATGTAAGGCAAACGTAAAGTGGACTACTGAATCTGACAATGAGCGTAGCCCCAAAGCGTTTCTCAACATTAAAACAGCATTTCATGAACGGAAAGGTGAACAGTTTATTTACAGTTTTCACATGTGTATCCCTACTATGTCAAACACAACAGTGAACTTAATGTGTTACATTTTACACGTAGTGTTTTGTTGGCTCTGTGTAGACTTACGAAAATGAGTTTGGTTAATTCGTTAAGGACTGGCTCTCGGAATGTGACTACGGGACGCTACCAGTATGAGAGCGACGTTGCATTCATAGATAACAGCGCTCCGGTGAGGACAAGCTGAACAGTCCAGTTGATCTCTCCCATTTTCGTGAATGCGGACCGATGCAAACGTGCTCATAGGCTGAGTCACACGCCAAGAGATCGCAACTTCACGCCTACCTATTCGCCGCCGGCAATCACGGTCATCCGGATAAAGTAAAGGAGTAAAGAAAGGAAGGAGGTTTTCAAGTGAGAGCGCTGACTCAGTCTGTACAATTGTGAAAATACATGTGACGAGAAGTCAAGCCTCCGTACTTCTATAGACAGAACAACCGCGACGAATAATAATAATTATAATAAAAAAAAATGTGACAATATATGAGTGCATCTGGATTAAGTTGTTAAAGAGCTACGGGGAGGAAATTAAATGTAGACAATATCGAGATATTGTATAATTTCCCTTATTTTTCCAGCTGCCGAATTGTTTTCCAAAAGGAAGGACTGGTAACTTTTTTCTCCATTATCAGCGTATAGCGCTTTGCTGTAAAATATAATTGGATTAACAATTTACTAATTTTTCACCCTCACGTTTGCTTTGCTGGGTAAGTGACCTCCACAGAAAGTCATTTTGCCTACTGTTCTTTGTGTTCTTGCTGCATATTTACTGCGGACATCATTCATAGAACCTTTATAGTGCTGAGTTTAACAGCAGGAATAGTGTGTTTCAACGCAACACTCGGAACACAGTGAGAAGCGTCCAGCGTATCAACAGAAGGTAAACCTGAGATCCCTGAGTCTTTTGAATTTGGGGAGAGAGACACGTTAAAACGCGAAACCAACTTTTTACTGTTTCGAACAGATACCGTCTAATCATCGGAAATGAACGTTTTTTTTTTTTTTTAATCCACACCAGCACTCTTGTTATTACAGTGATGTCGTTGCTGACATAATCAAATATAGCATACTACGTTACTGGGACAGGATCTTCTAGTAGCGCAAGGCATTGCCAAGTGCAAGCCTAGCGACTTAATGTTAGCTAATAAAATCTGACAGCTGAGTTGCTGGCAAGTTTCATGACTTATACTACCCTCTGTGAGTACAAGTGCATCGTTCCAGAATTCTATGTTATGGGACAAAGGTGTTGCGCAACGTAACTTACACAGTCGACATATCATTGCCCGCAGCGGACACAGTTTATCTTAAGTGACACGGTGTAGGCAGCCTATTCTCCGGAGTAGTGTAAATGTGATGGTGTATTCATTATTAGAAGAGGTGTGCATGTCTGAAAACTGTGCGTATTGCGGACACTTCACCGATTTCGCAGGTTTCCGCGCAACATATTTCAGGGTTTGACTGAGCCAAAGCCTCGTGGTTGAACCAAATTCCGCGTAGACCTGATTCTCTCGTTTGGAAATCCTCTGCGCTGGGATTGTGGTTGATTTGAGGGAAGTGGCACCAAGTCCACCAAGTACGAAGGGGGTTAACCAGAAATGAACTCCATGCGGCTGAGGGTAACACATCTCTGAAATTGCCTAATTAAATGCAAGCCTCAGAGATGGTGCTGTAGATCGATGATTATACACTGAAGAATCACAGTTCAGTAACAGTTATATCCAAGTGCGTGTGTTAAACAGATTGGCACACCAGTTGTATCCGTGTGGGTATAAATAAATGCACACATCGCTAATGTGTTTCATTGTAAAGTAGGCTGCTGTAATACTGAACCCATTTCCCCATCAACTGCTCAGCACATGCTTTGCCTTTCTCTCTCTGCCCTGCCTTATGGCACAGCAGCTGTGCTGCTTGATTCGGTGGAAGCCTCAGGTCCACACAGCTCAAATAATTGCAAAGTGTAAATAAGAGGTAGCAGGCTGTTCTCTCTGAGGTTCCACATTCTAAATCATTAGGGAACACTGCAGTTATGGTACACATCCACATCTACCACTGGGCATTCTAAATTGGAAGAGAACAGTAAAAAAAAAAAAAAAAAAAAAACTTTAAATAAGTGAGATCAAACTATTCAGCTGTCACTTGCATGCGGTTTGTAGCACAGTTTGCATGGAGGCCAGTAGAAGCAGACTCTGACAGATGGGACCAGAGTTCTGGCTCAAAGAAGCCAGCAATGTTTTAGAAGTGTTACATTCTGCTTTAACAATGTGTGTTGATAGTACTATATTAATATTTTCCTTTTGAATATCCTCTTTGCAATGCAAGTGTCTCACATTACCAATGTGGATATCTTTTTTTTTTTTTTTTTTTTTTAATAATGAAATCACGTAATGGAAGAGCCTCCTCTGCTAGTTTAGCTCATGTTTTCAAAGACCAACCCTTGAGGGACTCAGTGTCTGCTGTGTGCGCAAAGAACACACCATTTGGTTGTGGTTATATTGTGTCTAACGATTGGTGAATTATTTTACCCCATCCTTTTCTGTTAATTCATTTAAAACTGCAGAATTGGGACACTGTCAGACAGCAGACAAAGCAGCTGAATGTAATGAAATACCATGGTTTAAGCAATACGTGCGGATAGCATACTCCACTGTTAGGACAGCTCTTCAGAGGGCTGGGGAATGCATCGACTTCACTGAATGTTTGTGACGTTGTAGCGTCTTCATTTCAGGTTGAAGGCTGCAACCACAGAAATAGTGTAATGGAAAGGAAACCTCAAATGCTTCACAATAGCCATGTATTGATTCTGAATAGAAAAGTGGGACACAGTCCTTGCAATCACAAAAAATAAATAAATACATAAATAAAAAAAAAAAACACTATTTATTAGTACAATGTAGTAGTCAATTTGTCAGCAGGGGTTGTCAATCAAGCAGGTGCCAAATGGGCCATGAGGAAACTTTGGATACATTTACAGATACCCAGTTCGACAAGTTTCTGGCTTGTTTTCGTTTACATGGAAGCAGGTATGGAATCTGTAAAATGATCTGGAGAACTTGCTTTTTCGTGAATTTCTCAGATGATATTCCATCCTTTGAGCTTACCCTTAAGTATTTGACATTGAAAGTTTAACGAAAATTCACTCTCAAGTTCAAAGCAGTCCAGGGCAGAGTGTAGTGTGCTCTGATAGTGTGATTGATTGCTTCATACTTCAAAGCTGTATATTTAGTAAATGCAACCTCTTACAGCTCCTGTATGCAAATTCCCAAAGGCAGGTATTTGCTTTGCTAATGGCAGCTGTGAGGATGTACTTTTCATACTCAAGATTACTACATCCGCTGATTGCACAGCAACATGCATAATATGATGCTTATTCAACTTGTTTTAAGATTATTTATGTTTGATTAAATTAAAGGTATAGTTCTTCATAAATATGGCACACCTTCACTCAGATCACATATGCCAATTCTACACATCTCACTGTAATCTCTCTCATTATAGACACGTAAGCAGAGTTCCTTTTATTTCTCATATTTATCCTGAGCAGAAACTGCCTAAAAAAAGCATACCTTTGTTGTTCACCGGCCTCATTACACTACAAGACTGGTATGCTTTGTCACCAGTTAGTTTGTAGAGATCAATCTCAATGATTTAGAGGGGTTAACTGCAGTAGAGTGAATCCTTAAACATCATCTGCATTGAGTCTTCAGTCCGTAACGATGGGACTTTCTTCAACCCTCATCCAGTGCTTAGAAGAATACAATTGTGCACAAGAACTTGCTTACAAATCCATATTACATCTGCCAGTGCTGTACCAGAGACTGGCTTTGCAGTTGAGTTTTCTTTACAGAAATAGCGAAAGGTGAAAATAAATGTATTAAAAAAAAAAGTAGTTTTGTATGTGGTGTGTGTTGATGAATGTAAACCGGCATGGCCGGTCCCCAAGGGGCAGAGCAGTAGACAAAGAAAGAACCACTCTGTAATTCCTTTCTTATGATTCCTTACAAGGCTGAATAAATGCTTGTTGATGAGTTCGCCCTGCTCCCATGCTTGGATGGGCGATTGCAAGCTTCACTGACAGCAAATTGAGCTTCGGTCTCTTTGCTACAAGCAACTCATTTGATTTTGAATATAGTGGTTATTTATTTATTTTTTTTCATGGTTGATATCCGTTCTGTAATGTAACACAATGGCGTGCCTTTTTTGTCAGTTCATGAAGCCTTGCTTTGCCCTCAAAAAATCTTTACATGTTCTTGATTCTTGCATAAACATCAGAGCTGCTACCACACAAACACAGCTCCGATTACATATTACACAACATCCATCTACCTATTCCATTTATATCTATTAGGAAATCAATGTGACAGGGGTCCTGCACTCAAGACCACTGCATGCTACCAAAGGACAGTTAGGATAAAATAAAACTGGCTCAATTCTAATTTACTCAGAAATGTGTCCTGCATGTGCTCATTCAAGGATATATAATTATTCTTTTTCATCTATGCATCTATGTACAAGCTATCTACACACATAACTTATAGCAGAGTTCAGTGATGTGGTTTATCATGTGAATCTGTGTCAGGAAATGTAGAGGTATCCTTTTGGAAGCCAAAGGAACACAGTAAACTCCCTTGGCAGGTGACATTGGTACTTGTCTCTTCAGGCTAATTGCATCTCTTGTAATGTTGAGTGGAGGCTTGGAACCCAAAGGAGACACAGCACATTTATCACGTTGCAGTGACTTTGATGCTTATCTGTCAGTTATCTGTTGTTTTGAGTTTCGCAAAATTATAGAGGAGATTATGCACCAGAGTCAAGACACAGCAGTGATCATGTGAGCGTACACTAAAGTATGTGACATCACGGCCTTAGAAGCAACAGCAGTGTGTGCACGCGATTAGTCCCCCGTGGGCTGGGCTCCTTGGTATTCAGGTCGGCAGGCTAATTGTATCCCTTGTTTTGTGTGAGTGAAGGCCTTGAGTTTGTAACCAGCAGCAGATCCACTGAATCGCTGCGGTGCCATGATACAGACAGCACAGCCGATGCTGATCGCTCAGCCCTGCTGAGGCTGATAGTCGCAGGAGCTGAAATGGGAGGGAGCAGAGAACATGGACAAGCTCACATATCTCAGTGTGCATGTTGAATCTATTCTGCAGATTATGTTGTTTAGCTCAGTGGCCGAATTATATCTTCTTGCATTCAGCAGCTGGCACAGGTCATGGTTCAAAACACACATCATACTTATGTCATATAAATATACACACATACATATACAGTTAACATACACTACCATCATGCGTCTTAAGTACACTTATATATGTACTTTTTTGACTATTTTGTTTCCCTGACCTACAAATTCAGATAACTTACACAATTGGAAGTCAGTGCATATGTTATTAATTTATGGTTGGACTTATAATATTTATGTATATCCATCTATACCTTGCATTCCTTAATATAATTAATATAACATAGTAACAACTGTTAGTTTTCCAGTCCAAGAAACCAGTCAGGTTGATTTAATTTATTTTTAAAACTAGGCTGGATTATTTCATTTCAACTAATCAAAAAAAGGGCAGTTTGTAGGACGAAGAAAAGAATACAAGTATTCATGTTTTGTGGTGAAATTATAACACAGCAACTTTTTCTCTTTTGCAGGGAATACGAGGCAGAAAATGCTGGCCTGTGTCGTTTTCATTTCCGCGCTCATCGCTGTTTCTGGTTCTCAGGACATCCAGCCCTTCAAGGCATCGACCAAGGGAACTTGTGACACGCTGTGTGCCTGTAAAGAAAAGGACGGCGTGTTGTATTTGAGCTGCGAGGAGAGAAACATTACCAAAATAACACAAATACAGTTGCCGTCGGCCTTACCCTTCCACCTGAATCTGTACAAAAACGACTTGGTGGAGTTGCGGGCAGAGGATTTGGAAGGTTTCAGGAACGCAATCTCACTTCACCTCGGCTCAAACAGCATACAAGAGCTGGAGCCTGGGGTTTTCAGTGCACTCGGCTCTCTGAAGAAGCTGCATATTAACAGTAATTTCATAGTTGCTCTAAAAGACGATTCTTTTGAAGGTTTGGTGAACCTGGAGTACCTGCAAGCAGACACAAACTCCATCAGCTTGATCGAACCTGGGGTGTTCAGTAAACTGATCCGTCTCAAAGTGTTGATTCTAAACGACAACTCCATCGAGTTCCTTCCCGATAACATTTTCCGGTTCACTCCATTGACCCACTTGGATCTGCGTGGAAATCGGTTGCAGTCGCTGCCTTACATGGGGTTCTTAGAGCACCTCGGGAGAATCATGGAGTTGTTGCTGGAGGACAACGAATGGGTGTGTGATTGCGAAATACTACCCCTGAAAGTCTGGGTGGAGAACATGCGTGGGCAGTCTTCCATCGATGAGGTTGTCTGCAGTAGTCCTCCCCACCTTAGAGGCAGTCTTCTAAGCAAGGTGAAGCGGGAGGTTCTGTGCCCCTCTTATTCCGACATGGACTTGGGGGATCGTGCCAAGTCACTGTCGGACACACAGTCCTCTAAAGCGGAGCAGGCCCCGAAACGGATGGATGCGAAAGACGATGCAAAGATCCCACCTCCGGAACCGAAGCTTGAGGGTGTGTCCTGCAGTGACAGGTGCTCATGTCACATTCATCCAACCGCAGGTTTCTTAATTCACTGCCAAGACAGAGGGATTCAAAGAATCTCAGATCTTGGATTTCTTCAGCAAAGCCCCACAAAGCTGGTGCTGACAGGAAACATGATTCAACACCTTTTCCAGTTTGACTTTGTGGCCTTTGAAGGGTTGGAACTGCTGAATTTGGCAAACAACCAAATCGATCGTATTGACGATGAGACTTTCCTCAGTTTAGGCCAGTTAAAAAAGCTACACCTGAATGGAAACAGACTTGACAAGGTTTCTCCAGCCATGTTTATCGGACTCCATAGCATCGAGTATTTGTATTTGGAATACAACACCATTAAAGACATTGCGCCGGGCACGTTTAAAACAATGCCAAACTTGAAGCTACTGTGTTTGAATAATAACCTTCTGCAGACACTCCCAGCTCAGGTATTTCGTAATGTGCCCCTGGCAAGACTGAACCTGAGGAAAAACCTATTCATGCATCTCCCAGTTAGCAGTGTGCTGGACCAGCTAGACTCTCTGGAGCAGATTCATCTGGAGGATAATCCGTGGGACTGCAGCTGTGACCTGGTCGCCCTTAAACAATGGGTGGAAAAGCTTGGGAAAGACACGGTGGTGGGCACGGTTTTGTGCCACACTCCCAGAAATATCGCCAAAGCGGAACTCAGGACCTTGAGACTCGAGGTCATGTGCTCCGGCTTGGCGACGTCGTATTCCCAGTCAGCGAACGAGAGCGTTCAAGGGCCGCCGACCACGGACGCCACGGAAAAGAGCGCGGAGAGTTTCTTTGACTTCCTGACAGACACCGTCCCACTTTCAGTCCTCATCCTCAGCCTGCTGATTGTTTTTCTGGTGATCATCTTCTGTGCCGCCGGCGCGGCCGTCCTGGTCCTACACCGCCGACGCAAGTCGGGGAAAAAGCAGGCGGAAGATCCGCCCAGGGAGGGCAGCCCCATCCACCTGCGGTACAGCATGTACGGACAGAAGACCACCCACCACCTGGCCCAGAGGCCCCAAGCAGACACCTGCAATGAGCCCGCTCAGGTCCCGGCTGTGCCCGCGTGTCGGACCAGCCCCACCTACAGCACCCAGGGCAAAGAGCGGGAGCTGGAGGACCTCAGCCTGGACGAGATGAAGCACATGTGCCGCAGCCTCCTGGAGCAGGAGGCCGAGCTCCCCCCCGCCTCCGGACCGAACCTCAAATTCAAAGCGGTGACAGAGTACCCGTCAGACTTCGACGCCGGCTCCCTCTACCATAACATTCTGAGGCGGGAGAGGGAGCTCCAGCAGCTGGGCATCACGGAGTACCTGCGGAAGAACATCGCCCAGCTCCAGCAGCCCGTCCAGGTGCAGAGCCAGGGCAGGCACGAGGAGCTCAGGCTAATGGAGGCCATCATGTACGCAAGGCCGCGGAAGGTCATGGTCGAGCAGACTAAAAACGAGTACTTTGAACTGAAGGCCAATTTGCACACAGAGCCCGACTACCTGGAGGTACTAGAGCATCAGACCTCTCTGACCTAAAAAAAAAAAAAAAAAAAAAAAAAAAACCCACCAGGATTTAAACTCAAAGTGCCTTTGCAATTAGCGCTCCTAAAGGGTATTGCGCTTACTCTCCCCAATCACAAAACCAAGGAGCGGTAGCTATCGCAAAGTGTTTAAAACAAACCTGCTCCTTTAATCCACACTGCTGGGTAGCTGAAGACAGCCATCCAGATAAACGTGTGTGGATAAAGCTAAACGCTAGACTGTTTGTATATACAAATGATTAATGGCTGGCAAATGTTAAAATAAGCTTTTTTGCCATTGAAAAAAGCACAGGGCCAGGTGCTGCTGTTTAAAGACAATGGAGAATATAAAACATATTACATGCAATGCTCGGTTCATTGATTCTAACTTCAATGGACGAGCCCTGAATTTGCTCAATTTCTTTCAAAATGTGACATTTTTATTCCTTCCATGTACAGCGATAACAACACGTCCTTCTGAATGTCTGTTTCTATCCTGCAAACCCATATATGTATTAAGAAAAGCACTTTGTTTAACTTATTCTGTCCTCAGCCTTTATCTTGTCCTTGCCAGTATTTTTTTTTTTTGCACTAGCCTGTTTTCAAAGACAGTGCATGACAATCAAAACCACTCCTGACCAATTTTTTCCCTCAAACGCCACAGTACTTGTGTGTAGCTACTGATATAAATTGCTTGACATTGTTAATGGTTTTATTTTTTTAAGGAACAAACGATGTATGGTCACTATAGCTTTATTTTATACTGTATTCATTTATGTAGCCTATTTATTATGCAAAAGGTATGCAAACATATTCACATTTGTCTGTTTGTGTATGTGCATGTGCACACACACGTGTGCGTGTGTGCACGTGTGTTTATGTGTATGTGTGAGTTTATGTTATTGAAGTACATTTTATTAATTGTGCATACAAAGTTTTAGATATGAATGAGGCTTTACTGACCAAAATTCTTGCAAGAAGTAGTAATGGAAGGTGATACAGTCAGAAATTTGCAGTGGGATGATTGGCTTTAAGAACATGGTCATTTTAGGACATTATTTTACATGTTATGTTGTTGTTCTTCATCCATATTCTAGTACAAATAAATTATACATTGTTAAAGGTAATTTGAGTAAAAAAAAGAATTATTAAAAAAATGGCATCTCTTTTAGTATCATCTGCCTTAATGCATTTCGTCCTCTCTAGCCCACAACAATGCACTCGCATGCATTTCAGTGTGACTTTCTCATTTCCATGTTGCATTATTTTCCCAAACCAACAGTGTGGATACATTGAGATGGTAAGCCTGCACTCCGCCCAGAACAGCGACGTGCTCACATGCTATAAGACCCTATCTTGCCAACAGCTTGGTGACATTTATCATTTATATTACATTTATTTACGCCAGCAGGGAGATATGCTCGAGGCATGCAGCTCCTGTGCCATCATGACTTCCGTGTGAAATAAGCTGCAGTGGAGTTATCCCTGCATTCACCGATGCTAAAGGTGACATGGATTTAATGTGTGTGATGAGAAAAAAGCTGCCTCTCAATTGTCTATTTTTATTATTTCATTTTTTATCATCATGTATCGACTGTGCAAAGATCGACAACACACAACATTCTGTTGCTTGTATGAAGTTGGCTTTTCAATATTGTAATAGATTATTAAGTTATATTAATATATTGTTACTTTTTTTTTTTTTTTTTTTGTAACGTTTGTGTGTGTGTGCTTAAACATTTTAAACTGTATTTGCACTTACAAAAATATATTTTTTACTTTGTATCATACTGTCCTTCATGTATTGAAAGAATGCACAGGGTAATTCTTAATGTTTAAGAAAGTATGCACCGAAAAAAAACAAAAAAACAAAAAAACATCACTCATCCTTTCAAAATAAACTCACAGTCCAAACCCTTGTCACTGTCAAGTCTTTAAATCATGTAACCTGCCGTGTAACTGCCAACACACCATAGATGCTTCCCATCTTTGGAATATTTAAACAAAACTTCTCAAGTCCTTGAATTCCCTTAAGCTTCCTGTCCAGTGACTATTTTAAGTACTGTGATTATAATTCTCTCATTTACATCAATGTCACATGTGTTTGTCATTGGTCATTTTGCTTTGTTTGTTACGGTGTTCTTTTCTGTTTTGCATAAGGAAAAAATACCATGCAGACCTGGGAGCCATTTTGATATGCCTGGTGTGAAGTGTAAAACATCGGTCACTTGTAGATGGTGACACCACTGTGCCTGCTGCTTTAATAAAGCCAGAAAGAGTGCATATGTATTTGGAATTCTACAATTTTCATTTTTCTTCCTAGACAGATACATGAATTATAGATGGAGCCAAAGAGCAAACCACATAATTACAGCGTGGGGAATATGCTGCGTCCATACTATAATCAGAATGGTATATGAAGGAAATATGCATTCAAAAAGAACAAACATCTTATAAGGATAAGGGAAAAAAAAACCTTTTGAATGATCTATTCATTTTTCAGAGCTACATGTGAGGCCATCTGCATAACCGTGGTCTGAAGTACAGACACTCGATCTTTGATAGGAGCTCTTGGAAAACAAGAGCTTCTTTTTTTGGCCCAGGCTTCAGGCAGCCATGTCATGCTCCTGCCTCTCCCCAGATTAGCAGGCATTAGCACACTGGTGCGTCATAGCAACACTGGGCTGAACCAATATGGGGTGTGCAAATTTTTATTTTTAATTTTTTCACCATTTTATAGGTGTTCAGCACCTACTGTACATTCTTTATGAAGCCACTTCAATGCCATTGACCGAAAACTCCTTCATGAAGAAACATCACAGATATGGTTATAACAGTTGGTATCATATGACTGTATGTTCACATTTGTCATGATTTATTTCATAAAAATGTCAATGTGAAATGCGTAGTATCTATGGCTATCAAAATCAGTACAAAGAAAGTTTAATTTCAGGAAACTGGCTGATGGCTCTGTAGACAAAATAAAGATAATCTGTGCACTTAGGACCTGACATGAGTGTTCCTCTTGTATTCACACTCTTTAAAAGTATTTATTATCCTCCCTTTGTGTTGATCTACATTCATTTGATCATTGATTTGGTTCTATATTGAACTATCTTTGATTTTAAAATAGACAACAAAGTACAAAAGTAATTAATCACAATTAGTGCATTTTATTTTTTTTTTTTTTTTTTAATCAGATGACAGCCTGAACAACATTACCAATAACTTAAAATACTGACCCTTAACCATTGTATACATTTGCGCATTGTATATGTCATGAAAAGAGCCATTTCATGGTATGTTTCATTACCTTCAGTCACTCATTAACTCTAAATAGTTGTGGGTATGCATGCTAAAACTTGTTTCATTGAGGGAGTTTGTTCTGGTTAACCAACAGGCTTCCATTCATACTAAGGTGCTTTGTGGTCCATAATGTGTTCGCTGTGACTGGAGTAATAATGTAGTTTTTCATTCTGCATGTTTACACAGAGGAATATTGAATCATAATTATGGTACTGAAAAATAAACCACATTTTTAACATTTTTTTTTTTTTTTTTCCAGATTGATGACCACTGCTTGCCAAAGTAATATGATTTACAAAGGTTGTAGTTTTTCTGAGTTGAGAAACAGGCAGAGACGGTTGCACTGTTTGCTACAAATTACAGAATATAAAAGAACAGAATTTCCATTGGTTGCTCTGTATTGACAAGAAAATTAGTAGTTTTGTATACCTGATCATTTCTCAAATAGCTTGCTTTTCGTCGCTGTGGGTTGTGAAAGAACATTGCTATGCAGGTTAACAACAAAAGGATCCCTTTGGTACATTTAACATAATTGCCTTAACTATCTTACTTTAAAGGTCAACATTTACACACACATAGCTAAGTAAAAGCTAGCCTTGGTAAAAATATGTAGACAATGCGAGATAGAATTGTCGTTCTGCCTGGTTGTCATGCTTTGATGTCACTTCACAGTTCAAACAACCAGATACAGTCAACAAGATGAAAGATATCAAATGGTAATATGGTGGAGAAAATGTATATGCAAGAGACAAACAAGATATTTTTAGAGAGAACATAACACAGTGCAATAATTTATCATGTGATTAGCCATCTGAAGTTTTTACTCCCAAGTGTGAAGATAAGTTCCGGTGTTGTTTGTAAATTGAATTCGCCCATAATGTTGGTTTAGCAAACGTTCAGTTCATTCAGAATGGAAAAGGTGCTTATCACAGCAGTGAGGCATTGCACTACTGAGTTAGTCTTATTCAAACTGAGGTTGTTGGACCTTTGTACGGATATTTTTTTTACAGGACAAAATCATGTATAGAAATAAACTGAATGAGGGGATTCACATCGTCCCTTGACCATGCACAATCTCCATTATATTCCAGTAGCTTTTATGCTTCAACTCAATTCTCCTTTAACATTTTACCAATCTTCCTAATCTTCCATGCATAGCTAGACTACCTTGTCTCTGTTCACAAATTTCTAGTTTTGTACTTTTTCTTCACAAAACCATCAGATGTACCTGCTTCCAAGTTAACTTGTTGAACCACAATGTGAGAAAAAATCATTGTGTATGCAGTTATTTCTTTATGTATGTAAAAAGGTTACATTTTAGTGTATATTTGATTAAGCTGTGTCAGAATAAAGCATTCATTGTCTATACATTCGTTTTCATTATTGCAAGGGACATTACAGACAATTGAATTGAAACATCTAATTAAATTATATAAACATGGAAGGTGTGAAACAATTATTAAATTCAAGAAAAGAAACAAAGAATCTTTTTGCAATTCAAATGACCCATATGTATTATTCAAATCCAGCAGTGTGACATGATAAACAGTTTTGTGACAAAGCTCAAAGGCAAGCAGCAGCTTGTATCCAAACAAAACAGGCATGCAGACACACACACACACACACACATGCACACACACACCTCCAACGGCACATTCCCAAAGACGTTATCATACATGAATGCAGAGATGCCAACATGAGTTCAGTATTCAGTAAGCAGCTTAGTCAAACATGATTATTTCTGCACTCTTTCACAACAAAAGCCAGCATTGCTGGTGGGTCCATCCAGAGGACCAGGTGAGAAACATGGAGGTCAGGCAGGGTTCAGCCAGTATCGGCCACAGTTACCTTCGGTAGAGCAGCAATGATAGAAGTATATTGTGATTCTTTTTTTTCAAGTGATTGAATAAGCAAAGTATTGTTTGATATGTAATCTTGCTGATGTGCCTTTGTTGATGGTCAAAATATAGTCTTGCATTCCCGATATTGCCATAGCGGCTGGTCTTTGGTGGTGTTGGTTTGCCTTCACTGGTTAAGCCGTGTGAATCGAGCTGCCTGTGCTGTCAGCATGGAGTGATGTAGTGCTTTGTTCCCATCATGCTTTGTGTTCTAGTAGTACTTTAATGGCACAATGGACAAATTGTAGTTCAAGGGAGATGTCGTGCGGGCACTTAGTTTGTTTTTGGGTCTGGCTGTGATCGCATACCATTTGTTATGTCTAATAACACTAATAACAACAACAACAATAATAATAATAATAATAATAATAAATAATAATAATGATAATGACATATGGCAGTAGCTACCTGCACAAAGTGAAACTGAGCGCTATGAATCACTCCAGGTTTACCTCCAGAGTTCACCAGGCTTGGGCCCAAAGTTTCACCAGCCACCCCTGGAGAGCAGCACTGGGGTCCTGCCAGCTACCGCTGGAGGACCAACAGCAAAGATCCTCAATCTGACTGAAAGAAAAGTAGACAAATGCAAGTTCTCCTGTTAATAAATGTATGGTCGTGTGTGCAAAGTTTGGATCTCTGCTATTTTTGAGGGAGGGGGTACCCATTAGCGGCAGCTGCTCTTTGGTGTTGTTAGGTATGCATATGTCATTCCGGCTGTGCCATCAGCGTCATGGGAGTAACGTCATGCTTTGTTCCCATCATGCTTTGTTCCCATCATGCTTTGTTCCCATTCTCATGCAAGCATTTCCCAGATATGCTTTGTATCTTTTTTTTTTTTTTTTTTTTTTTAATGCAGTCACCGTAGACAACCAGAAGTGCAGGAGATGGTTTTCAGAGTTCAGAAATGCAAAGCTGCAAACAGTCACACATTTTTTTCATTAATCATCAATCTTCAATGTGTCAGGACGAGTTCCAACCTGCACTTGATGCATCATACACAGACATTTAAAAAAAAAAATTTGCTGGTGTCCAGATTATTTTCAAGAGTTAAAAAGCAAAACAGAAGATCCTTCCATAAAAAAGCTGTACATCTATGGGTAAGTGTTGTAGTGGTCAAAATGTGTGGACACTTTCCCTCTGTATTTGATTGCTCAAAACAGCAGCAAAGCCAACCATAACCACATTTAATCTTCAGAAATGTGAGGAGGAGCCTTGGAGGTTGCCAGATACAGTCATTACGATCCACACAATGAGCAGCCGTTCTGCTCTTCAGTGCTTCTGTCCTTAGATGACCATCTATCCCATGCAATGGGCGACATTTTAACATTAAATGTACATTTTGGTCATTAAGCAGATGCCTTTCATTTAAAGTGACTTAGAGGAATTTGAAAAATGGCTGAGTGACTGGCTTCTGTATGTCAGGGTTCATCTCGATCCAAAAAAAAAAAAAAAAAAACTATGCATGCAAAGTTTAAGGAGTAGATACAGGCTTCTTCCCAATTGACACTGACATTTTAGCTCTGCAGCACAGACAGGCATGAATTGCTGGTCTGAATAAGTAAAACCTTTCCCTGTTCATTTCCTGTGATTTTGAAGTCATTTAAGTGAGTTTTTTTTTTTTTGGTGGCAAAATTTTAACATGTATTATAAAAAATATATTGCTACAAATCCAGCTTTCAAAAACACCAAGATCTGGTATCATACAAAAACAGCTGTGCTATACCTGACTCATAAGCCAGCTGTAATCTGCTTTAGCTATTGTACATCTTGGAGGTGACCAGAGTTAATGACCTGACCCACTTTCTCTCTCCCTCTTGTTAAGTTAAAGGATAGTGATGCATTATGAAGTATGCTGTGCGTTTCCCACACTAACAGGCCTCAGGACTGAGGCTCTGTGCCTGCTCCAGCATCCATATTCATTGTGCCGTTGATTTGATTGACAGGCCATGCATTCAGATTGCCCAATGCTACACACCTGAGCCAGCCGGCCTTCTCTCCAGTAATCTTGAAGTGAATTTGACAGAATTTGTGGCTGAGCTGATGCGCAGGGCCTTGTGAGTCTCTTTTTCCCCCTTGTTTAAGGAAAAAGCGCACAGAAATACAGCAGACACATACACAAGTACATGCTTTTGAACTGTTGGAGGAAACTGGAGAACCCAGTAAAAACCAACATGGAGCTACGCAGGGACATGATTCCATCTTACTGTGAGGCTACACTTCCTAGTATCTGAGTCACCATGCCACCCAATTCAATTAGTATTTCACTCAGAAATCATTATTCAGCACTACGATAATGTGTGGTGTTTTACATACACATAGTTAAAGGGTCATGGCAGTGTATAAACACTTAAGTACAGGTAGTGCTGCATCGGTCTGTGCTTTTCCACTGTACTCCAAACACGGTGAAATGTGCGTTTGTAGTGTGCAATTCTGACAGGATTCAACACCAAATGTACTGATCAAAGTTTGGTAAATATTGAACCTTCAGTACAGTATGTGCTTGAGTGTTGACATACTGTATCATTTTGTTTTTTGAAAATTTGTGTAGAATTATTCAAGACTTTCCATGGCTAACAGGCAATGTTTCTGCAGTTATGGAATTTATTTCTAAATCTTTTCTGAAAGATAGCGATGCCATTCCTCTATTTATTTGTTAATGTGTTATAGTTGAAGATAACACTCCTGGATGACACACATCACTTGCCACTTTTGGCAACCAGTAAATCAGCAAGTTGTTGCATGTTAGTTAATGAAGTAATTTTCTTTACCTTCACTAGGAAATGGTTTGTAGATTCTTTAGCAAGCAACGCAGTGATGAAGGCAATGAGTGTAGCATGTAGATGCTGAATGTAGGGCTAGGGGAAGAGAGCACAGGCATGTCCGTTTAAAAACAGCTCACTGCCAGGACAACAAAGGCACTGGGGTAAGAGGGCTGGCACAGGTATAATGAGACCATGAGCATAAATGAGACCAGTGGACGTCCTCAATGACCAAATAAGACTACCTCTTCTCCCTACTAACACTGTTAACCACTATTAACATGCACTACATATACCATTATTACTGTGGATGCTATTTCTGCTGCAACTGCTCCTCTTTTTTCCATTTCCAACTCATGTTATATTAATTACTATAAATGATTTCCAATACTGGATGCAGTAAACATTAGTGTCTCTTGGATTTATGGGAGGATTATTATGATTTATAACAATTAGGGGTTTAATTGCATTCTCCATATCCCACCTATCGGAGCATATTACCTGGTTGAATGGAAATCAGAATTCAGTTCTGTGTTTGAATGCAGAGGCCACACTGCAGAGGATTTATGACACACCTTTCTGGAGAATAAATAAACATGACCCTGTGCAGGTTGCTAAGGCAGCGTTGGTCAGTGGTCAGTGCATGAAATGAGTATATGCTTGATCCAGAACTTAGAGGAGACCCCATACGGATGATATGCCATATTGTTTGCCTCCTATTACATAAAGTTTGTTCCATATATCCTCCTTCTTTACTTTTGTAAACTGTATTTAATTTCAGGTGTCATATATAATAGTTGTCATCATAAAACTACTTCCGGATGATGAAGGTTAAAAATTAATTGGGACTGTGCTTACAGATATAACAATATAAGCCAATTTCAAACAAAGCTAACTTTTGATAAAGTTTTTAATAAAGAACTCAAAGTATTAATGTTTATTTTTGGATTCTAAAGGCATGATAAAGGAATATTGTGAATATTTCCAGTCTTCAGCTTTGACAGTCAAAGCAGAATATTGGTTTTGGGCAATCTAAGTGAACATCCAAAAAACTGATTACTGCAAGCCACATGTATCTGAACAAATGTTTGTGACAACCTCAATTTAAATACCTACACACAATTAACACTCAAATATCAATATAGATTCCTACCAAGAACATGTAACTTGTTTCAATGTGCATTGTAGTGAGATTAAAGATCACGCTTTGTAGTGCAAATCCGTATTTATCAATGGCGCAGTCTTTCTGTGAATACTGACCATGTGTGTCTGCCACTGCTCTGCATTGCCTGTATTTATTCTTATGCCGTTTCCTTCTCTGGCATTTGTTTATCGGACCCCTGGTGATGAACTCGCAAAATGCCCTTTCTCATTTGCTCCACTGTCATTCACCTCCACTTTGCCGGGGGGTGTGCCTCCAGTTCCCCACTAAATGTCTGTACCTGCCACGTAATTCTTCAGCTGTCTGAACCCCCCCCCCCCCCCCACTACACACTCTGACACTCGCTGGCTTTCATCCGTATCGCAGACTTTGTTCACGTTAACCTGTCCAGTTTGATGTTGTGAGTTGTGAGTTTAACAACTCAAAACCCAGCTTCCTGTCATACATCTGACATCATTTCCTGAAGAAAATGATATTTTATGCAATCAATTAGCCAACTGCAAATCCATTCTGAGAATCAATATTTTAAGTAATCATAATAATATTTGTTATATATCTCTACATAGGATTTCAGGAACTCCATTTATGAGAGTTTTGTATCATTATATGTTGAAAATATATTTATTTTAGGCTGTAGTCTGTGTTTTTCCCCTTTCTCCCTCTCTCTTTTTACAGTCAATTTTTATTTCTCATCTGGTGAGAGCATGTACAAAAAGTTATTTCACATGATAACCTTTCCCTGCTTGCCGAGGATGATTTTGTTAGGGACAGAAATTCAGACAGTGTGTGCTGTTGGCACAGTCAGGCCTGTGTGGAGATAGACATCTGGCTCCAGTCCCACGGCCACACAGGGAGACAAACTGCAGTACTGCAGCGTCACATGATGATGAGAAAGCCCTGTTTTCATAACTGTTCCCACTGACTGTAATAAACTGTGTACGATGATGCGACTCCGATTTTCTCAGTCGAGATAATGTTGTTTATGGTGCATGGAAAAAAAAAACAGTTGACTGGTCGAGCCTTGGAAAACATGGCTAGGGGCAGGCTCCTGAAGGAAGTATGTCTGGCCAGTACATGTTTATAATGTCCTAAAGTGGGCGCCCCAGTAGCTCAACCAGTAGAGCGCACATCACACAGGGCCAAGGTCCTACCGCAGCAGCCCAGGCCCAAATCGAGCATGCCCTCCCCCTCCTCTCGCCTGCACCCCCCGCCTGTCTCCCCACTGCCTGTCCTGCATTCCAAAAATAATCTTAAAATAATGCCTTAATATTATAAGGGTCCTTTGGCCCAGAAAAAAAGAAGAAATAAATAAAATGGAAAAGACCTGTGACTGGAAATGTAGTTGATCTATACTTGGTGCATTTGATGTCTGTGTTTTCAATGCATGACACATTTCAATAAGGCAACATTCACATAACTACTCATAGCCTTTTTTTTTTTGATCTTGCCATCCTTCCAGCCAAGCCACATGACTAAAACAGTGAGGTGTTCCTGGTTTAATTTTCTTTCCTCCCCTTTTTCATAGTTTTCATGCTTTTCAGTGTTTTCTGATATTTATATTGCTGGGCCATATTTAAATGACCCATTTGTTCCTGCACCCCCATTTGGGAAACAACAGACAATCATTCATTCTCCTTCACCTGTCTGCACACACAGAAACAGCGCCTCAGCAGGATCAGCTACCCTGCAAGTTGGGACTTGTAGGAAACATTTCTTTCCTTGATCTCTGTGAAATTTTCATGGGAAAGAATTTGGACAAAAAAAAAGAGGCAACTGATTTCAATCTCTGGATATCCTTATTTTCATATTACTGTGTGTGATGGTTCTGCAGACTGGTCTTCAGTTGGCTGTGTATTAAGTAGGGTGTGTATCCATCACACCTCATTTCTTTTTGCTTCAGATGGAGGCTGTCAGTCCGATCCTGCACTATTTTAGTGTGTGTGTGTGTGTGTGTGTGTGTGTGTGTGTGTGTGTGTGTGTGTGTGTGTGTGTGTGCCTGTTAAATGAACAAACTCTTCTGTAATTTAACAAAATGTTTTTATTTTCATCAGAACTGAGGAACTTGCCTTTGATTAGGATGAACATGCACAAACACAGGCGCTAGTCATGCAGTGAGATTTCTGATTCATTGGACCTTCATGTCCTCTACATGGATACGTCAGAATGGAGAAAGTAAGAAGTGTCAGCTCCAACAGGACACTGCGTTGTTACCCCCTAAATTTTGTTGTCAGGCTTTTAGGGACAGTCCCCACGACTGACTGCTTTTAGCTCCCTCGGTTCCCTGCACTTCCTCCTCTTTTGTCTCAAGCCTCTTAATTATTAAAAAAGCCCCATCAGGCCCTGCTTGTTCTCCAGCAGGCCCCCTCATCACATTTTATATGCACATTATTTTACGTTACATGGCAAAGAGCAGCAGAGAGCAGCACAACATTAAACAGGAGACTAAACTCTGTTTGTGCCAATATTGGTCCTCCTCTCTCTATTGGTTGTTCTGCTTTCTGGTGCACCAGCTCGGCTCCTTCTCAGAGAAGATTGATCACCTCCTCAGAATTGTACTACTATACCATAGCAAGCATTTCTGCCTTTTCAATAAACTTCAAATGGACATGCCTAGGGAACAGATTTTCACTGAATATTTGAAGAACATTTGGAAGGAGCATTTCCGGACAAGTCCTCGAACAACTTCTCATGAAAATGTATTCCAAATTAAATAATGGCATAAAATCAACAGATCTGGTAAAAAAACTTGCATTATGTTGTTAAGTTCACTAAAAGTAGACACAGCCAGATTTTCTCAGTGGTTTATGTTAATCTGGCTCGTTAGCGAGTTACTGTTTACACACAACATTTTTTCTTCAGTAATTACTCTGCTATGACACAATTTTAGCTATCAACATGACAGCAAACAACACTGGGTAACCATACAACATAATTTTTTAAAAAAGTTGTTCACAACTCTAACAACAACACCAACAACAAGAAACATGGAAATGTTATTTCAGGAAGTTGTTCTGCAGGCCTGGGATACTTGGAAAAGTTGTATAACCCTCAAACAGACGCTGTACAGCGTGAAAGTCGAAACATGCAGAGCATCACTGCTTCAGTCATGAGAATACAGGGCCATGCAACGTTTGAAGCAAACATAACTAGTGTTAGCATTACAGACAACTTAACGTTCACCTTTATATTAATGAAATAAACAGCTGGAGAAGTAAACACCTTGTGGAATGATTCTAGGTAAACGAGCAAGACTATTTCCAAGCCCATTTACGTGCTTGAAATACCATGGCCCCCTGCCAGTAACGTCTAAGTAAATAGAGAAAAAAACAACACAAAGTTCAACCTCAGTATGTTAGCTTTAAATTTTCAGAAAGCAGTTTGTATTCTCAAAATGTTATATCATGTATTGAGGTTATGAATGTAGTAGTATGTGTTATTAAATGTGGCGTCAGTAAACAGCAGTACGATGTTATTATGATCAGTGCTTAATTTGAGTTAAATATATACAACTTTAAATATGCATCATTTAATGTATGTATGCATGTTGCAGGAGCTAATGTGCTCCCAAATTACATTCTAACATGATGAAACTTTCATTCCAATATGATACGATTACAGAATGCTCCAGCCTAGCCTAAACTGAGTGTTTGCACTTGGCATGGTGAAAATGACTGACCCCGATTCCTTTAAGATCGCTGGTATATGGGACAATGTCCTTTTTATTTTTAGATGCTTCGGGGATCTTTTGAACTGCATGTACCCGTCATCGACTTCCCAGTCTCAGTTGCTTTAGCCTTGGCCGTTTTATCACGACAGGTATGCTCCCATTTACAGGGGTAGTTTTTTTGTTTTTTTTTGAGTGAAGAATTTGTTCAGATTTTTAAATGTGTAATAGACATTGTTATAAAGAATGTTTGGCACAGAACACTTTAATTGGAAATGCATAATGTTCCATTTGATTTTGTGAAAATGACAAACGTTCTCCCAACAGATTTACATCAAACCTCTGTGAGTGGAGAGCTCTGTGTGAATCAGCACAAACCGCACTGTCATTAAGGCTGATTCATCACTCTGTGGATTATACTTTTGCAGCTGCCTAATGTAATACAGTTATAACGGCCTGTTATAACACGATCGTGGAGGTCCATAAAATGTCTTAGCAAAAAAAGCGGGGTCACGCTAAATCGGGGTTCAAGAAAATCAGTGTTCAAACTGACCCAATGTTGACCCAATAAAACACCCCTATTTTTGTCATATTTGACCTGTTTTTTTAACACATTTGCCTTCTGGCAAGCAAATCACCTTTGAATTAAAGGATTCCATGAATAAATCATTGTTGTTACCATATAAATTTAAACACATATTAATTTTAAGAGCAAAAAAAAAAAAAAGGTCCAATGACTCATCGTGTTATATCTTAATTTGTGTTAAATAGGGTCGCATAATTGGGTGTTCACTGTCGCTGTTTTTGGTTTTATGTGTTCAGACTGAATGTCATAGATGATGCCCCATTACAGGTTACCACACAGCTAGGCCAGGATGTCGTCATAAACTATGCATAAAACACTTTTTAATCTTAAACTATGCATTAGTCACTTTTTAATTTGAAACTATGCATTAGAGACTTTTTAATTAATCTGAAACTATGCATAAAACACTTTTTAATCTGAAACTTTTACATTAGTTAGCACTTTTTTTGGGACACAAATCAGATGTTTGAGTGAAAATATCAAAACTTTGAATCTGTCTCTGAGTTTTAGATGGAGAAAACTTGCATCAGGTACATATCAGCATTATGTCATTGCTCCGTGACAAGTTGCCCATCACCATAAGACAAAAAAAAAAAAAAAAACCTGTCTAATGTCAATCTAAAATGAAAGTTTCCTCTCATGAAATGTCATCTTTAGAGATATTTTTCTCAAAAACTCAATACAACATGCAAATTTCCTCTTACGCAACTTCTCATTCTGCCTGTATATCACAGGCTGTCTTTCAGGAGTAAACCTCAGATTAGCACGTGTCTGGTCATGTCTTTGCAGTGACTCAGGCAGCGAGGTGGCTGTGTGGGGGAGATCAGTGTGAGTCCCAGCAGTGTCGACTCCCCCCCATTCCTGCTGCTTTGGTAATCCAGTGAGAGAAGGGTATGGAGGAGCACCTGCCATTTTAACTTTGATCATCAAAGCCCTCTGCAAAAACAATCAACCCTGTAATTACAAATTACACCCTTTAGTTAATGAGATGTTAACATAATCCTGACAACTCGTCTCAACAACCACAGCTGTATGAGGGAGTGGGCACAGTTCAAACAGGTTAAATAATATACACCAATAAGAGATAGCAGCTTCACTGATTAATGTTTTTGTATAACTGTTGCAAAAGGGATGGAGATATGCCAATGGAAAATAAAAATAAAGGTATGTACTGAGACTCAGAGGTTGGAAGAACTGGACTGAAATACCCATCAAACATCATCATGTGGGATTATATTTGTAGAAAAATCTACAGAGAGTCAGTTTAGTGCACCTGAGGAAGGACACTGAATGGGTAAAATGTGGCTTCTACCTGCATCCATAGTTTGCTGTTTGACTGACAGTCCTTTGAAGGATCACAGGATGGTCCTCCTTTTCAGGTGACATTCCTTCAGCGTTTTCTTCAGCTGCGTCTACACAGGAGGGATTGAAACTCAACACCCCCATTTTCTGTTTGTCCAAGTGCTCATACTCAACATTGTGATACCTGGATTTAGACAGTCTGAATGAGCCGACGTGCTCATTCAAAACATTACCTGAAATATAGTATTTTGTTTTTATGGTTTACTTCAAATGAGCGTGGAACTAAAAATTGTTGATGCTACTGTTAGCAGTTAAAATTATTTAAACCAATCAAAATGTTTAGCACTTTTCAACACAATGCAGTAGGTCCGATCCACAACAACTTCATCATCTCAGCACGCAGGCAAATGCAAACCTGTCTTTTCTTTTCTGAAATACTCTTGATACAACAAGTGGTGCCAAGCCTCATGAACAGTGAGTGATCATTTTCCTCTGTCACATACTTCTCCTGGACGGCTTCATATTTGCGGTTTGGGTAGTCTGGCACCAAGCCTAACGGCCCCATGAGTGACATAATCACTCTTTAGCGCTCTTCACCCTGTGTATATTGGAGAGCAGCCAAATACCTTGACCTTCAAAAAGAAGTCTAGGTCGTGTAAACTGAAACGTTAACGTGGCTTTAGGAAAAGAAAGAAATGAAAACAGGTGCCACTTGGAGGTGATTAAACACAGACCTAAGGTTCCATAACAACATGTCAGACTAACCATACGGTTACCATCTTTAGAACAGCCCATAAACACAGCCGTGTGCCGCTAATCTAGCGCAGCCCTTCAATACAGAACATGGTGTCTACTTAGGTACATGGCATCAATTTTTATTTTCACTGTGTGAAATGGATACCCATGAAATTTTACTGTATTTTTTTCATTGTTATACATATATGCCATTTACTTGCACAAACATGGTCATGAAATTATGAAAAATTATCTTGAGATGCCATGAACATACCAAAGAACACAAATTGGTAACATACAAAGAAAAACAAATTTACAGTTAACACCTAAAGTTTTGTAAGCTGAGACTGACTGGGGATTTGTAGTTTGAGGCAACGGCTGCTGTAGAGGCTAGTGAGCTCAAGGTCTTAGAGACCCAACCCCAACATCCCTACGACTGTCTTTTCAGAGGCCGGTGAGTAGGAAATATGCTCACTCCACTCAGCCAGCCATCTCAAATGGAAGGCCCAGATAAAAGCCCCATAAACTTCAGAGTGGGAGGCAGACGGCCTCAGGATGACCATGAGCAGAGGAACAGAATTTGGGTTTGGGGGTCAATAGTCTCCCCGAAACATTCTGTGGAGAACAATTACCTTATATGGGCATCAAAAGGTCTTAAGCAGTGGAGCTTCTCAAACTAGTGTGCCACACCACTGTAGGATCAAAGTCAGAATAAAAAGTCAGAATCAAAGGTGGGAATTATATCATTGTAGCTCACAATGGCCATGTATGCACACTGTAACAATTAACTCATGTTGGGAAGGAGGCCCAAAGGTTGTCCATCCATTCAAACTCATGCTATATAACCCTATGTAACGATATAGGGTGGGGCCAAATCAAGAGAAAATTATCTAATGAAATAACCAATTCAATCAAAAATGGCCTTATTTTAAATGCATTTCCAATTACAATTTATAACTCAAAGTAAGCATTTTTCAACGTGCTTGCCTCCAATGAAACATAAAATACTTAAAGATTATTGTATGTAATTCATGTTTATCCTCCTATCATGTTAGAAACTTTATTTTTTAGACCGTTTGAACTTGCCATTGTAGTGATGTGTGGCTATAATACCCAGCAGTGTTGAATATACTTTAATGCAACAATAAATAATGTAATCATTTTTCAGACAGTTTTATGATAAGAACACCAGACAAGAGAGGGCCTTGATGGGTCTATGCACTATTTATGATAGACATGCACTGACCAGCTGCTCATATCCCGATCCTCCTGTCTTTATTTGGGGTGCCAGTCGTGGCAGCCATGTTTCTATGCAGGGGGTCACACTACCACAGGCTCACAAGACTCAGATTGGACACTTCTGATAGACATGCCCACTGATAGAACTGGGGAACACTCCTTGCATTAGCAGAGTAACCCCCCTTAGTCAACACTTAAGATGTCCCTCAAGGGTTCCCCTCAAAGACTGCCCTTGTGTTTATAGTCCAGCTGCAGTTCACACAAAGTCTACCACAACTGGGCTCTTTTCTTGAGAAATCAATTTGCAATCAGGGGAGAAACACAAATAGGGAAAAAAAAAAAAAATTGTGTCAAGTAGCTAAAAGTGGGGAAGTAAACATGGGGCCACAAGAGGAAAAGAATGACTACATTGTGTAATTATTTGACAGGAAAATATAAACCAAGCAGCGACACAGGCCACGTGTTCACGAGGAAACGTGTCTTTTTCCAAGAGAACATATGACCCAAGTCTTCTGTCTAACTCTAACCTATTTACATGATGCTATAATGGTTTCCTGTCTGGATAAACCTGGGCAGCTTATAAATAATAATAGTATACAAATGAGTGAACTTCTGTTTACCAAACACACACATTTGTTTACAAAAACGGTGTACATCAAGGAAGTTTGAGCAGTGAAGATTTGCACATTGATGGAAGGTCATTGGAAACAGTTCAATCTACTCTGTAAGCAGGCTAGCTCATTGCAACGCGAGTGAAAAATCGACCTGGGTCCATCGGTTATCATTATGGAGCGCCAAGCGAAAACGACCCGCGCTAACAGGCAGCCTGAACGACAGGACACCCAAAGGACACTGGGAAATAACGGGGGATGACTAAGTGTCTAATCCGAGTGGTGAAGTTCTGCAGTTCTCCCACAATTCCCTGGACGTGTGATAAATCCAGGCTTTGGCTTTGAGTATCAGTGGTGTCAGACACACAGGTATGCCCACAATTTATTTCAGACCGGAAAATGTCCCATTGTTTAAAAGAATAAAAACAAAACCTACCTTCAAAGGACATATGGTCATTTTCTCTGTTGGGAGAAGTGGTGAAAATTGAAAAAAACAAACAGTATGCAATGATTTCAATTATATAAACAGGATAGTCAGAAACCAGTTATAACTAGGGATGAATTGGGCTTGTTTTTTGCCTCAAGAACAGCTTCAGGTCTCCTTGGAATGCTGCTAGGCACACGTAAAAGTTTCCAGTGGTACTCTGTGCCATTCTTCATCGAGGACAGTATATCTACTCTACACACTCCGTTCCTGACCTTTTTATTCTAGAAGTTAAAATGAGATGAGATCTGGGGACCGAGACAGTTATGGAGGGCAAGGGGCATCACCCTGATGTCATGAGATAACTTTAATCCATTAAGAGGTGAGGAAGGGGTTGTGTGTCTTGGAGTGATAGACCATCTTGAAAAAAACATGGATTACACTGCAGGATGCATCTGACCTCTTAAACTCGCTCTCCATTCCCTGATCTTAACTTTCCCATAATGACCCCCATGAGATGGCTACCCAAACCATAACAAAACAACCACCATGTTTAACAGTTGGGAAAAGAGGCAATATGCGCTACAGGATTCAGCTGGCTTTCTTTGGAAAAAAAAATAAGAAAAGAAAAAAGATGACTTATACCGTATCACCTTCTCCTGCTCAAAGGAGATTTTGAGCTCATTATGTACTTTTATGTATTCGTCTTGATCACGGTTTCTGAGTGACAGCCACACAGAAGAGATGTACGGTCTTTGTTGAAACTAGGTCACCGTGGGGTAGATTCAGTTCTGTGGTAAATTTCAGGCTGTTTCGCGATTTCAGGCAGCTTCCTGTGAAGCGTCCACCTTCACCTCCGTTCCACTTCGCTCATGTGGCTGTGCGTTGCTTGGGGTAAGTGGTCTTTTCTGTTTTTAAACTCCATGTCCCTGGACACACTGAACAATGGTGAGATTTCTGTGACTGAGGCATCTGCACGCTGCACACCAACTACATGAGTCCTTCCAAAACCTGCCGGATTCCCCGTGTTGCTTTAGAAACATTTAAAGTATTGACTTTAAAATGCCTAATAAAAAAATAAATAAATAAAATAAAATAAAAAATAATAAATAAATAATAAAATACTGGTAATTAGTTTTGACATTAATAACAGTGAATGTCGTTTTTGGATTGCGATTTAATCACTTAAAATGATAGAACTTTGAGTTTTTTTTTTTTTTTTTTTTTTTGAGGCTTCCATTATATTGGCTTCCTGCCCACTGTAGCTCTCATGAGTTTTCATGCCACACTCTGCTGGCGCTTCAGAGCCCCTCACCAGAGCAGCAGACGGGGGTGGGGGGGGGGCACAGGTAAATAAATTATTGAGTACTGATTTGGGGCAAGGACTGAAGATGAATTGGCACACCTGGGGGGAGACCAGGAGGAGGGAACAGGTACAGACTGCAGACTACAGGGAGCAGAAGTGTATCTGTGTGTGTGTGTGTGTGTGTGTGTGTGTGTGTGTGTGTGTGTGTGTGTGTGTGTATTGTGTGTGTGTGTGTGTGTGTGTGTGTGTGTGTGTGTGTGTGTGTGTGTGTGTGTGTGTGTGTGTGTGAACCCTGGAGCTGTGAAGAAATTAAGTCTGTCACTTTCGGAATGCACTTTTCATTTAATTTCATGGAAATAATATTAAAAATAAAGGTTCAGCAAAAATTTAAGGGAGATCATGATGAGATAGTGACCACATTCCGTCTCCAGATAAGATTGGATAAGGGGGAAAATCATTTGCATTTTATTTAGCGTGATAGTTTTATGATCAATTGCTGAATGTTCAGAATCCCCCCCTGTGACTGGAAGCCACTGCTCCCTTGGGGTAATTCAACACTTCTGCAGACTGAACATCTGACTGAATACACTACAGTGGTGTTGGTTCTTAACTGAATCACCCTCTCCTCATTCCTCCCTTTCAGTTATCCACCTCAGGGATGAAATCGGGGGTCATTATCCAATCACAGGACAGCAATTAATGAATTGGCATCAACAATTTAGGCACAAAGTACAGGTAAGTTCTATCTGACCTTTAAATGGACGATATGACATGCCTTGTAATTGATCCTTTGTAATATAAAGCATTTACTTCAAAATCATTCACAATAAAAACTCTAAAGAATGAAGATGTGGTCATCATATATGATACATATTCTACTCAGGATTGTCAGCTTGTCAGCAGGATTTGAGCACCCAGCTCTTCTGCCCAGACACCTGGCTGGATTTGGTCCTTTGAAGTGGGAGGGTGAGAGGGAGACTGCCACTCTCTTATTCTCTGCATCCTCACTGACAGCCACAGACAGGCAAAGGCACTTTCATTTTCTTTACTTTACTTGGGTTTTCAAGTTTCTTTCTTTCTTCCTGTGTGTGTGTGCGTGTGTGTCTGTGTGTGCGAGTGTGTGTGTAGTTTCTTTCTTTCTTCCTGTGTGTGTGTGTGTGTGTGTGCGTGTGTGTGCGTGTGTGTGTGTGTGTGTGTCTGTGTGTGTGTGTGCGTGCGTGTGTGTGTGTGTGTGTGCATGCGTATGCGTGTTCGTGTGCATGTGCGCGTGCGCGTGTGCGTGTGTGTACACCAGGTGGGGGTTGGGAGAAGCAGACTGTACTTTTACTTTACCACTGTCCGCAGAAACAGTGGTGGCGCAAAGCTGATTTCCTTGTCCCCCAAATACGCATTAATGTTGATCCCAATAAAAACACTTTCATACTCCACCTTTACCACTGACTAATTAGGGCACTGGGGTCATTATTGTGGCAAATATGAGAATGAAACCCAAATGCTCATCCCATGTCGGTTCATCTATAGATATGATTTCATTTATGAATAAGATTCACCATTTGATATCACACTCAAGAAGCGAAGGTCCCTCCTCCAGTTCATTTCTATAAGAATGGCATTATAATGAGAGTTACATTTTCTAATGACACCAACGATGAGTATTTACCTTACTAGCACAGCTATAATGTGCCTTGTCACCTTTGTATTTTCCTGTGTTTTGCGTTCGCTGAAGGAACAGTATTGTGTTCACGAGGAGTTTGTTTGCAAGTCAAATAGGTACAGCACAGGTGCCGTCTATTTCTGCTTTGTTTAAATGAATTTGGTCGAGGAGGCCAGAATACTGGACCCAGGGTCAGTGCGGCCTTGCATACGTGCTGTTGAGTGATTTCACAGCTTTAGCATGCAAGTGTTAGAAATTTGCATCCTGAAATTAGATATGCGAAATTGTGTTCTCTAATACCATCCAATCAGAACGGTTATATACATACAGTTCAAAGGATAAACGTGAAATGTGAAATGAAATGCAGAATGAAACTTCAGTACTTTCAAGGTTTTACGTCAGCCCCAAAGTGTTTTACATTCAAAGACGGGCTAAGAGCTAGCACAGGTTCCCCCGCAGGTAGCATGCTTAAAGTTGCTTGCTGGAATGACCTCCTGGTGACTTCTGGCCAAGTTGCTCAGCCATGCGGTTTAATTGAAGATGCAATGCGAAGGACACCAGCGCTAATGATGCAATGTAAGCTGCTGATGGATTTGCAGCTGACTTGATGGTAAATTGATCTGTCCATGAGAAATATAGTCAAAACATTGCAATTATAAAATACCAAATCACTAGAAAGGGCTTCCACCCTGAAAAAAATAAAGTACAGCCCACTGATAGTTATCACTTCAGACATGTACTGGTTTGGCATTGTTTCCCCCCCCTCAAATAGTCTTGACAAACATTCTTTGACCTTATTCTCACATACTTGAGAAAAATCATGGCATTACAATCAATCATGCAGTGTCAAGTGAGATTATTTGATATGGATCAAAATGCGGGTGAAAAACCAAAGAAATGTGATGGTGATTAAGTCATTTAGGGACACTAAAGAATGACTCTGCTGCCAAGAAAGGCTGAGGAGCAGGTCAAACATGCTGTTTTTTTCAGATGAAGACAGAAAATCATGTTTTAGGTAAAAAATAAATAAAATGAAATTTAAAAAAAAGGTTTGCAGACATCGGGTACAGAAGGACGATAATCATCCTTCCAAAGGAAGGCAATATTTAAGATAGTGGATGAACTGTGAAATCCAATACTGACTATTAAAATATTAATGGATTATTGCTAGTTTAAATCAGGAGGGAATTTGCAGCCATCTTTGAAAGACTTCATCATTTTGAAAGGGGGAAGCCATCTAACAAACCTTTCATCTGTGTACAGTAAAAGTTACTAAAATTCACAGTTAACATCATTAAAAAATTTAAATACAGGGGTGATCTTTTTGAAGGCACATACTTGCATAATTCACAAGTGGATCTACACAAATTAAGGTCAAAAACGAATTAAGTTTCGCTGATGTCAACCACCACCTAAATAAATCTTGTTTATAGAAAGAGTACACTTTGAATTTCTCCAAATGTGCTTTTCAACCCATCACATATAAAGAATCCAAGAACATTTTTAATGATTTAAAAGACAGTTGCTTAACTGAAAATGTTAAGCCAGTATATATTTTTTTTTACTGAAAATGCTTTGCTAGCCTTTGCTCGTATAGAAATGCTTGCACAACCACATTTCCTTATTTGCTCAATGAACTTTCATCGTGTCATGATGTTTTATTCTCATATCTATTTTTAATGTTACATTAAACTTTAAACACGTGTCACAAAGAACAAAAAAAAGAAAATCTTAGAACTGTTAAGTGTCACAAAGTGGAGAATAGCCTGTCCTTGCTTGATTCAATTATTAATTAGAACGAATGAATTGAACATGGAATCCTTGGAAGGAAGGTGCACATTAATTTTGCACCAAAAAACAAACACATGGAAGGGAATGGGGGAAAATACTATATTTTAAGAATGTATGGTGCATTATGAACCCATCTGAGAAACATTCAATCTTTTCTGTGCTTTTGAGCAACTTTTTTCAGTCAAAACGTGACCGAACTTTAAGCGTGTACATTCCATTCAAGTTTACCAGCTACCAGATGATTTTATACTAAACTGCTCAGTCACCAAGCTGAACATTGAACGGTTTATGGTGATGAACACTGAGTACGAAATGTGAAAACCATGATTGGCAGATGTTTTATGTTTAAAAAGTCATCATTCTGCCTCACTTATGCCATCATTAGCAATGTAGTGAAACCTCTTCAGGCAGTTTTGGTAGCGGCTGGTCAGTGCTAAAAAATTCACTGTCATCATCTCTCATACCGAGAACTTTCCTCAATTCATCGTCAACACAAGTGTGCCCATGGAATATGGAATAGATTATCCTTGTGGTTGCTGTAGACCCCAGCTGTGTTTGGGATTCAGTTTGGATTGGGGCTGTGGGGCTGTGCTTTTCCCAGACCTCAGAGCTGGTGACATCCAGAACCTGGTGCAGGGCATTGATAATTCAAAACGTTAGCCTGACTTATTCATCACACAACTATCTCCACTGTTGGGTCCCTCCACTGGTACTGATCCCAAGGCCTTATTTTGTATTCATTTTCAGTAAGTCTTGATCAGATTTATTAAACATGTTTTTCTATGGCTTCAGTGAGGCATGAGAAGGATTATTGGCTCTGGTCCAATAAACATGTCTCCCAGGGTTAGTGTACATGTGTGCAGCTGGTTCTTGGATTCAAGTGATTCTTTAGGCTTTACACAAGCAAGGTGAAAGGTCTCTCTTTGTTTAGAACATGCACATCTTTGCAGCATTCCAGTCCATCCACATTGCATTATGCTAAGCTCATGACAATTGAGCAGTGCGTGTGCGGTCTGTGTGTTTTGCAGTGGTATTTGTGAAATGACATAAGGGGAACAGGGGTTACACACTGCTGATTCACTGCTCATTCTGCCCTTATCAGTTTCCACTGCACATTGTGTTAAATGCTTTCATTCAGGGCCCTTAAGTTACATGAAGTCAAGTATGCATCCCATAACCATGAAAGGGAGTTTATAGCATGAAACACTACTTAGAATTATATTTACCAAGTAATTAGTGCTCAACTTCAAAACTGACCCATATTTTGTAAAAATACATGCAGTAAAAACTAATTTGGCAAAAGAGTATGATATATAGTCCAGCCACACTGCAAGCAAACCTTAAGATTTAGGAAACTTTTTTGTTTGTTTGTTACTAATTTTGCAGATTTGCTTGAAGCTTGTGTTTTTCCTCCCCAACATCAAGTTGGAGTTCCCCAGTTTCACTCTCTCTCACACACACACACACACACACACACACACACACACACACACACACACACACACACACACACACACACTCTGGAATGTTCAAAACCCAATGGTCTAAAATTCTACACTTCATATGAGATGTGAAGTGGCCGCTGAACACCATGAAAAGAAAATTGCTTTAAGACAGGCCAGTTAATTGTCGCATTCTTGATTGTGGTACACCAGACCAGGCCATTTTAAACATTGTGATAAACATGACATTAGATAGATAATAGGAAACATATTGTGGTGCATCCCAGTTTAGATATTTCACAGTTTTATGGGAAGAGTGAGAGGCTATGATCTCATTCCAAAAACTGAAAAAAAAAAAAACTGTTCTCACCATCGCCATTGTGTGGTATGGGAATACCACACAGCTCAGAAGGAGCAATTCAGCAAAAAGTCTCAACTCCCATTTCATCTTCATACATCTCATTTGAGTAAAAGGTGAAAGGCCGTTAAATCATTTTCACCCCGTCACACCCAGCAGCCGCTTTCCCGGCCCTCGCCTCCAGCAAACACCAGAGCTATTTTAATAAACCCTGCTCCAACTGAGAGAGGCAATTCTCTCGATTGTATGATTCTATTTGTTCAAATTAGCTACCATTGTATTACACACAGGACTGGTTTGCAGGGTCAAGTTTTAGAAGTTATGTTTGTCTCTTGTTTTAGGGTTGTTGCTATGGGTTACAGCACCAAACACAACTGAGAAACATCTGCTAATATGGAAATACATTAGCCTTGATTTTAACTCTCAGCACGGTGCAGAGAACCTAGAGAAAGGGAGAGGTAGCATCCTAAGGACACAATGCTCTCATACTTGGAGCAGTTTAATCATGATAAATTAGGCTAAAACTAAAATGACTAAATGTTCTCTCTGAGTGACTCTGCCAGCACCATCATGTGAATGTATTTCTTATAAACAGAGGATATGCCAAAATTGCTATTATTCATGACTTTTGGGATCATGGTTTCATATAGCCTCATCCTCAATATGATACTGAAGTGATCTGTCTGTCCCTCCCCGTGTTCTGCAGACATTGATCATTTGGGTCAAACATGGCTGCTTATGAGCGCTTTTAAACAGAACTGCGACTGGCTGGCACCTCCGTGTCTTTACTCAGTGTTTACGTGGGACAGAATGATTCACAGCTCAATGCTTCATCGCTGTTTAAAAAGACCAGGGTGTGCTGGAGTAACCTGAAAGTTGCCATCAACCTCCACATTCACTGACTTTAAGAACTGTGCAATCTAAAAACATCATTTTTTTTTTTCCTTCCCTCTCCCCTGCAGGTCTCCGTTTACTCTATTAGGACAGTTTGGGTTCCCGGAAAGTCATTTGGAACGGAATGTTGACCTCTGTTTACTGGGTTTTGAGATGAGCAAAATGGGAGGGAGAAGGGGGTGGGGGGGGGGGGGTTGATATCCTTGCCAGCTGAAATTGTCTCCTTCAAGTTCCAGTTTTCCTGACGCTTAACTGCGGTCACCTCATGAGGTCGTATATTGTGCATTAGGCTAATGCCTGAAATGAGAGCAAGCCCATCCATCCATCAGTACGGCTTTTACAGGAGAACAGCAGCTGAAAACCTTCCTGTATGCTCCCATGAGAGAATGCAAGGCGGCCTGCATGCTCAGGACACTTCTGCCTTCCGTGGAGAAACTCACATGAAGTCAAGAGGGCCTCCGATGTTTTACAAAACTTAATTCACTGCGGGGTAGCACTTCTATGATATTACAATTTGGCACACTTTAAGAATGATGCCTCCAATATTTTATTCTTCCAAAGTAAACAACACAGAATGAGAAACAGGTCATGGATGGCTCGGAATAGGGGCTCTGTACTACCCATCTAGGATGTTTGTGTTCGTGGGATGCTGTTTATCAATAGGCTGATAAGTGTGGCATTCCTTGGAAGATTTACACAAATATATAAACAACAAGACATGGTGTTAGTTTTTCTGAATTTTAGCTCAAAAGCAAGAACGATGCAACTATATTGAGTCAATGAGACTGAATCCACTCATGTTACATTCCCAGGATCAGTGCCCTACTAGTAAACACTATAGTGGAAGAGTGTAGGGGTGGGGTCTAAAAGATCACAAAGATGACAATTGTGCCCACCTAACTGGGGGCTTGAGGATAAAACAAAACTGAAAACCAGCTCTCAAACACAGACAGAAACGGGAAATGGAAAAGAGACAATAAAAGATTTTTTAAGCACAAGTATTACCGCTACTTGGGTTTCCTCTAAACAACTGAAAATCTTCCCATTTTTGAGTACCCTTTCAATAAACAAAAATAATTCCCCTACTTCTGGGCAATCATTTAACAAACCTAAATCAAAAAAACAAATGCTGTCATGAGTCTCTCTATAATGCTTTCAGTTGGGATTGAGCAATATAAAACTACCAGGAGCTGAGCTCCTAACCTTACCACTCCAAATTCCCAGCTGAAAGCACCATGCACACTAGCATGCCAATGTACCCTGTGGCATATTAGCCACAGGCGGGCCAATTTACACAGCTCAGCCTGTTAACCAATTGAGGAGGCTCCACTCACCAGCGTCAGCACTAAAACCAGACATGGACTATTGAAAACAAAGGTTCCCCATTCTATTCTTAGCCTCAATAACATTGGTGACACTGTTTTTTTTTTTGTCTGGTGCAAAAAGACTGAGAGCATATGATTGGAGCAAACTATCTCAAACAATCAAATCATGAAACAAAATTTTCATATGCAATTACGTTAATACAAAAGTTTGTTAACCCCTGTGGAATTATCAGGATTTCTGCATTGATTACTCATAGAAATACTCATGCATCATTAAATAAATGAATGTGGCTTTTTTGCAAAGAAGTAAGTGGATCCAATCAATGATATGGCCCTTCAGCTATATGATCAGACACCAGGTACTTCACTACAATAAAAAAGAACACTTCTCCAGTTCTGGTTTTTGTTGTCTTCTAAAATGGTAGCCCAGTTTTATTGGTCTTCAAAATGCATTTCAGTTATTTAAAAATGAAGTTTTGATAATATATGTAGCCAACACTTGTGTGCGTGATACCAAAAAGAAATTGAAAGACTTTTCTACAAGGTTTTAGACTTAGTTAAATCACTAAACCATGGGTGACAAATACAAACATTTTGAACAGTTACTGATAGGAGGAACTGCTCATGTTGCCCTCCTTTTTAAGAGACACGTGTTTTGTGTTTTAATGATGTCCAGACAATATATTTTTAATATTCCCATAGTTATTTATTCTCTGAATAACCATTACTTTGTTTTTAAAAACCTAAAGGGTTTTTCAGAGAAGCCTCACATCTGAATTTTGCTAAATGGGATATAGACCAAAGACCACAGCTGTGAATAGCATGGCTGCAAGCACCATGTGTCTTGATGAATGGGTCCACAAACACCCAAGGCACAAAAATTGATGCAATGACTTTGCTTCTGTAAGTCCTGCTTTTGTTTTGAGCAGCACAAGGTCCTGACCACACACCCCACTGGCAAGATGGCTAGCCTGGTGTGACTAAAGTGCTGGCCCAATTGAAACAGCTTACAGTGTTGTTGCTGTTCATAAAACCATACAATTATGTGGTTAGTTGCTGGGTCTTCTGCAAAAACCTTAACTAAGAATTTGATACATTTTAACAAGTACATTGTTTCCATTATTAAGTAAAAACACGATACACATAGCCTGCATTGACTAAGGGTAAACAGAGGCGTGAAACCTATGATTAAGACTCCTTCATGTACACAGACAGCCTAAAAGTACAGATATACAGTCATTACCCACACCCCCAAAAGAGATGATGACCAACTCTTGATATGCCATTTAGTGCAACATGGAAGTTCATATATATTTTTACATTCTAATCTTTTTATTTCCAAAGCTAAGTGTTATATAGTAGTTTTGGGTTTGGGGTTATTCCTTAATGCTACAAGAAACCATGAATATGTTGGCTCCTATCCACAGTCTGCTGGCTTTGATGTTATGATGGTGAAAGAAAACCAAATTTCAGGTGGCATGACATGGTTTCAGGGGGTGCCTAACTTCTGAAGTGGCAGAGCACTGTAAGAACAATGTGGTTAATTTTGTGGTAAGCATGTTTAAAGATTATATGTAAGGTTCTTTGTGACTGTGGGCTAGATTCTCTTTGGTGCACAGCCATCTGTTCCATATTTATGAAATGATCACAATTTTTCGCCCAGAGACACTCATGCCATAACGTCAATAGACAGTCACATTCGGCCACAAAAATTCCCTTCCAGTCCTTTTCACTTTCGCTTCCGTCCTGTGGCTGGAGAATTAATATGGGGCATGGGTATACACCATATGCTCAACCAAGGCGAAGTCAAAATGGAGAGCTCTGCCATCGACTCCCCGTCCCCTCATTTGTAATATCAGATATATTCAGGTCAGGCAAAACTGGCAAGGGTCATGCAATTTTTATTTTAAAGGTGTGTAAGGTGGGATCTACAGGGTAGAGAGTTAGATGGAGCTGTGGGGTTGAACTGTGGAAGGAGGGGTTTCCACTGGCCCAGTTACTCATATCAGAGCAGCTAGAGCAAAACAAGCAAAGGGTCATAAGACATCATGCTTGGCTGAGAGGATGGACTCTGGCAATCCTCAGAGGAAGCAGAGCAGGGATGGGGGTATACTGGACCCTGTGTCAGGTTTTACAGGAGGCAGGAGACTGCAGTGGTTTGGATACCACGCCCGTTAATGAAGAGAAAAACGTCAGTGGTAGCTGCCTCTGGGAGGGTAGTTGTAGACAGTAGAAGACTCACAGTCAGATCACAGGGTAAAATACTGAAACATAAACCTAGCACAAGGAGTTGGAAACATCATTTTAAAGTCCAAGACAAGGTATGTATGGGAAGCCTCTGCTCCTTCTGCATCCCTCTGAGTGGACAATGTCAGAGGAATTCGGAGAACTAGACAGCCTGAGGTTGTAGCGATTAGCACGTTTGCAGTGAGTGATTAGCACGTTAGCCATGATCCCTTCATTGACTCCCAGTACAGCATTGCAGAGCAAGTTGAATTTTTTTGGTCAATTTGAGCAGACATTCTAATTCAAGACAATTAGCGCTTGTATAAGTAACATGCATGTTTTTTTTTTTTACAGGGTGTAAGAGAAGGCTGTAGTAAGAGTCGTTATGTTCACTATTGGGTATTAGAACATAATATATGTCAAAGTCACTTGACTTTATACTTTTAATTTGTTTTGTTTGCAACCAATATTTAGCAATGCTTGGCCCAGGGATATTGTTTTTTTTTTTTTTTTTTTTTTTTTCTTGGCTTGAGAACAAAATAACACAACCTTAGGAACATGAAAAATGAATTAAAAACCAAGTCTAGGGGCAGCAATAACACTTCGAAATGCAAGGAAAAATCTTTTAGAATCATAAAATCAAAATAATCCATAAACTAGGACGACTTGTCCTAGCTTAAACTTTTTCTTAGTTTCTTTGGAATATTTTAATGAAACTAGACTTTATAATCTTCCCTTCCCTGAATAACCTTGCTTTTCATAAAGTGAGCTTGGGTCTGAGCAATAAGAAAAACCCAAATGAAACAGAAGAAAAAGAAATGGAGAAACACAGCATTTTATACAAATATTTACAAAGAATAGAAAGCAGGCTGCAGGACTGACAACCTTAATGAGGTGGCAGGTATTTGACCTAAATAATAATAATAAAAAAAAATGAAAATCACAATGAAATACATTTATTTCAACACATTTAAATGTGTTTATTTTTACCTTCACCAGCACATCAATCAGGGAAATAAACTTTCCAAAAAGTTTGTAGAGGGTTACCATCCTTATCAAGTCCTTACCGCAGTGCAAAAGCTCACATTCATAATTTAATCCATGCTGTCTGGCCAGAATATTATACTATAGACTTAATATATGGAAAGTAATAATAATGATATTTCTGTGTCTGTAATAAAGATTATAACAGGTATCACAGACACACACAAAAATCCATAAAATTATTATACTATTTCTGCAGTTTGCATTTGTTTTAGTACTTCATTATGCATCCTAAGAGGAATTTCTGTGAAAGTTGCATACCAATCTTCTAGTAATCTGAAAGTACTAAAATATAAAGAACGATAAAAAACTAAAAATAACTTAAACCTCAAATAAAGATGAGACAAAAACATGTGAGAGCCATGCACTCAGTTGCCATGATTACTCTATACCTAGGCATAGTTATTCATAGAAAAGCTCAATTTCTTGGCCCAGAAGGTGATCAAAGATTGGGCTACACAAACCAGATCAAAGGGCAGCTACCTATGCCCAAGGATGTAATATTATATCCAGATAATACATCCTCAGAATCCACAGTTTCATTTCACACTGGAGCACACACACACACACACACACACACACACACACACACACACACACACACACATACACACGCACACAAACACACACACACACACACATGCACACACACACAAAAGCATGCACACACACACGTACACACACACACACACACATGCACACACACACACACACACACACACATATACACACACACATACACACGCACACACACACACACACACACACACACACACACACACACACACACACACACACACACACACAGATTTGTTAATGCTTCCAGGCAATTCCACAGCAGCACACAAAGCGTGAAACAGAAGAAAGCAAAGGAAGGTGACTGTGACTCAAGTCGACATTCTGGAAGTGGAAGAGACAGAGAGCAGACACAGAATACCGTTCATCATGGCATGTGCTGAGCGCTTCACCAGTCTGGGATTTCTACTATAATTCATCTTTACTCATTACTGGCCCTGAATAGATGAACAACGGGAGATATACTAAACCCGAATGTATCAGGTGTTACAAAGGCAGCTCCCAGAGATAGTGTTATCATATGACTGTCAGTGAATAGGCACCATGAAAGGGTCTAGCGTGACTCATATCCATCACAGGTACTGCCTTTAACCATTACACAACAGTTCTGTGTCGGCAAGACATTTTGGCTGCTTAGTCACCGACATGAGTGCATGTACAGTAACATTCACTATGCGTGGCACCCTTTGCTGTAAAACGGCCAACAAACTGCAACATTAATAATGAACTAGCAGTGCTCAATATTGTGTAGTCTTATTATTATTGTTATTATTATTACTATAAAAATGAATATTATGTTTGCACATTGAAACGACTTTTCTTAGAAAAACTTAGATATAAGAATAAGATATAACTTTCAATGTGTGATATAATGTATATTCCTATAAGGACGAGAGTTTGCAGTGGAAGTGTGAAACCTTGTACTTGGTTCATAGTGTGAGTAAAGGGAAAACACACTTGAGCACATGCCAGTAACTGAGGGGTGAACATAGACTTCTACCACTGAAGCTCATTCACCATTTCTCTGGAAAAAAAAAAAAAAAAAAAACATGCATCATGGTTGATTGTGTTCAGACCATACGTAATTGTATGGTTTTCCAAGCCTCCGGTCTATTGTATATCGTATGAAGTGAATCCACATGGCCGTGTCCTTTACACAGTAAGCACAGCACTATATGTAAATACTATTAAACAGAACAAATGAAAGAGCAGACAGCTGTAGATCTGTAGATCTAGTGTGTGAGTGGTGAGAGCATCGCTCTCCCTGGGATCATTCTCACAGAGCAGAATGAAAGGAACCGTAAGGAAACGGGAGTATTATTCCCTGGTGAATGTTTGGTTTGAGTGCACATTAAAAACAACTGTGTGCTTCTTCTTCAGTAAACTGCTACCCTGTGAATGTGACTGTCACTCAGGCAATGCATTCTGGGAAACATTCACTCCCGCCCCCCACCAAGCCCGCACTTTTCACATCTTCATTTCCCGTGTGAAATATGACAGGAATCACACATCACCCTGAAAGACAAAAAAAAAAAAAAACATCTAAAAGAATAAATAAATACACGTTTCAGACATTGAAATGCAGGCAGAATTAATTCAATCTGTGCCAAAGTAAAGTGTGGTCAGGCCATCAACCAGAAAAGGAAGCGACATTAAAACATTCCCTTCAAAGATATCAAACCCATATGTTTTATTGTCTACACAAAAAAGCTTGTGTAGCATCTGGCTAGGCTTTTTTTTTTTTTTGTCCTGACTGGAAACCATTTCATCTAAATATAGTAATAATGCTGAAACGTCCCTCAGGTTTTAGTTAACCCATATGATGTGCTAATGAGGGACTATTTTAGAGCTGACGGTCTCCAAAAGGTTTTTATTTGTTTATTTTTTTTACAGTGGTAAAGAACAACTCACAATAGCCAATGTGCTGTAGAAGCATAATAATAATGAAGCTGGTAAAAAAAAAAAAAAACATCTGTTGCCAGTCTCAGTCTTTTATTCTTTATCTATTGTGTCATATTCACATGCGTGATAAATGATGTAAAAATGAATGAAGGGTTGTGTTTGGAGACAGCTGGCGAAGGTGATCAAGGATCTCAGCATATCACCTGCCCCTGGCTGTGCTCACCGCAGCCTGCTGTGTGCTAGAGACCAAACAGGCCACTTCCACTACCCAGGATCACACTATGGGGCTCCTGTGATGAAAAATTGTCTGCCATTTTCAGAAGCTTAGACCCGAAAAATTCCAAATGCCATCGGCCATTTTGACAGATAGAAATATTGCTGGAGACACTGACAGAATAGAAATAGCCTGCGACATCAATAAATGTGTGAGAACAGTCTAGCTGCACCTTGTGAAGATGCTGTCATTTCTGATTGGTGCCCCTCCTCCTGCTTTGACCATATTGATAACCAGAAAAGACATACGAGATGTGGATGAGTAAGTAACGAGAGCGGGTTTATCTAAGTCGGACCACAGTGCGAATGCACATACCACATGTTATAAATTGACCAATGGGCAAGCATAAAGAGCTCCTGAAAGTTTCAATTTGTCACATCTTCAGTTTGCTGTTACGCATCACTTGAAGAAGTTGTGTGTTTTTATGACGTGTTGCAAATATGGTCAGTTCGAAAATCGAGCAACACATCAATTTGAAATTTTTGGTTAAAATGAACAAAATGGCTGCCCAGTCTTTTGTTTCCTTCATTAAAAAACAGCATTAGTCTCATTATTTAATAGCCACACCACATACGGTTTTCAGGATACTTTAGCTAGGTAATCTGTGTAAGTGATAGGCCGAGGCTATACATTAGCTAGCTGAACTATGATGCTAACATACTGGCAAATTTGCTGATTGGCTACATGGCTCTGGCCTAGGCACAGGCAAACTATTCAGGGCCAACCAAAGCCAGCCACAGAAAGATGGACACACCAGTGAGTTTGCTGTCAGCCTGCAAAAGAAGAAAAAAATATCTGCATTTTGGAATGGTCCATGTGTCTTAACAGGGTAAGCCACCCAGTAACCCTGAAAATGAATGAATAAATGAATGAATAAATAATTAAATACGTAAAGTGTGTCTTCTTGGCTTCAGCTGAAAAAGTTCCAGCTTGAACTTTTCCATGATTCATTAAAAAAAAAAATCTGACTGTACACCAAACTTTTTAAAATTACTTGTATGGCAGCCAAGTGCGATGATGGGGTTTTTCAAATTAAAAATAACATCCTTAATGGAAGCTCCTTCTGATAACACTTTTTATAAATGCACTTATACTTTCCTGTTTAATGGTCTTCTAACTGCACAATGAGAGTGACAAATGATTGAAAGGTAAGACTGCTGCAGTCAATTTGCCCTGAAAGGACAATGAACGGTGACTAAGATATAAAAAAAATATAGTGCTTATCATACATTAAACTGTTTCTGACAAAATCAGGTCCCCATGAACAGTGACATCAGAGTGGGTGAGATCACTGTTAGCTCTGAATTTACAGGCAAAATCAGCGCTGTAACATCAAACAAGAATATATTACACATCAGTCATTAATTTAATAAACTGCCTGCACTACATAGTGCAATACAAGTCATTTTGTACTCGAGTCGACTGCAGTCAAATATTGCATCATAATTGCAAAAATGAAAGTTGAAAGCATGTGCATGTGTGTCTCCTCAGGGGCTACACATCCATTGTAAGAAAAATAATGCAAAATCCAATACGCCAGTTTTCAATTTAATTTCCTTACTCACATATGCCTTGTGACAAAATCAAAATATTCATTTTTATCTGATTTTCTTGGTAGATCTTGGACAATGCAATAAGAAGAGGGTTAAAGGTGAAAGTGCCACTGAGAGCATGCAGAGGGCTGCCTTTCTGGGATCCCCTCCAGCAGAACACACTCTGCCTCCATTTCATGAGTATTTCTTTGAGTAAAATCGGAGAAGTAAGGTTGGTTGGCATGGGTCTTTTAAGGATCTTCCTTTTGTTTTTTTTTTTTTTTGGTCTCCACGGGGTATTGGTGCAAAGAGTGGAACCCTGCGCTGTTTAATTAGGGAAAAAGAAAACGCTGAAGCACAGATCTGGCTACAGCAATACAGGCTCCGCATGAGATCATTGCTTCCCAAGAGCGCCAAACTGAGCGCGTGCAGGAGGAAACTGTAGGGAGGAGTCCTGAGCTCTGAGACAGCATTCATCTTCAGGCAGAGAGTAAAGAATTCGGACAAGCTCTTAAAGAAAACAACCTGCAGACACACATGGCCAGTCACAGAAAGTTCAGCATCATCAAAAAGCATCTGAACAGGCTATTGGTGCGCAGTGGATCGATATTTCAGTGTATGCTTATCATTGGTAGTTTTGAGGATGGGTATGGGTATGGGTTTTGAGGATGGATATGGTAGAAAAACATTCAAGTATTGATGGTGTTGGTCTAACCTTTATACTTGGAGGTCAACTCAAATTTTATATTTAAATTACCAATTAATAAGTGCCAGATAAACCAGATACTGCCTTTAAGAAAATGTACTGTAATTTTATTATTCATATTTTTTTTTTGTCAAATTTGTAAAGCTTAAATCCTCAGCAGGTAGGGGCATTATGCCGGAATGGTGCTATTCGCGGCGACAATGAGGATTTCCCGAGCGGAATGGCCATGGAGAGAGAAAGGTCACCTGAGGTCAGGCTTTTCGAAAGGAAGACAGTGCGCTGCGCTTGCCGGAGCAGGCCAGCTAGTTCAGACAGGCTCCACTTCATTATTCTACATAAACCACTCTTACACTCGCTCATTGTCGCCATGGTGACTGCCTTTGCACACCCAAGAGCTCACCACATACAATAACTACAACAGATCAAAAGGAGCATGACCCACGCCCGTGGCAGTTTAATTAAATCTCTCACATAAATAAACTCCTGGAAATAGAATGGTGATTTAAATACAGGCAAACTATTTTCAATTCATACAGCCAACTGACATGTCATTTACACAAGGGGTGTGTTTGTATTCATTGGGTGCCCATCTGAATACACACCTCTCCTTTAGTCTTAGCTGGTGCTCCTCTTGATCTGGACCAGGTTCCTGTCGTACTGTGTGACCTGTAGACCTTGCATCCATCAGTGGCTCACAGGTGAGCGCACCTGAGGACTGTGTGTGCCTGCTCCATCATGCTCCCTGTGTGGGTCTGCGGGGTGTAAACTAGGGACTTAACCTGCAGGACCTCGTGTGCACCCAGGATTATAATAGCCAAAGAATACGAAGCTATTGATTGTTAAGAAAAAATAAATAAATAAAATAAAACAAATTTTTAATGAGTCATTACATTAAGAGGGCATGATGTTAGTCATGCCAGCTTAATGCCACAGTATGCCAAAGGAAGATATTAAACAGTAAGAGTCTTTAATATACATTTACGTACTTCTATTCAGTTCAGTGTGCAGGCAAATGATTGCTTTTCAAAGAGAGAATATGTTAAACTTGTACCCCGACACCTCAAATCAGTGAGTACTCAATAGGCAGGGAAGCTGGACAGCAGCAAATTTCAAGGAAATGAAGAAAAAACATTCATGATGAGACAAACCTTCATTGTGTCTGTTTGAATTAGAAATTACACAGTTTAAACATGGTGTCATTATGCCACAACAGAGTACTAGTGATGAAATGAGATTCCATTGGATGAAAAAAAAGGGAGGAGCCATCATAATCCATTGGCTCACTGATTTGGGCCAATGACTGAGCATAGTTCTGAAGAGGAAAAGCATCTTTGATTGTTTCAAACTATCAATGATTGACAGCTGGATGTATATCAAGCCAAAATGGGGTTCATGACACCACTATCTCACATAGCTAGGACTATATAGAGAGCTTTTTTCCAAAATGAAGACCAGGACACAGAGAGTGAGCAGTAACTGAGGCGGTGCAACTGCACATTTGAAATTGGGGGAAAACAAAGATCCAAGTTGATTACCTACTGTGAATATTACATTTTCATCAAAGAGAAAAGGTTTATCTCTGAACATTCACTGATGACTAAACAATGTCATCAGAATTCACATTTACAGCTTCCAGCTTCTGCTCCTCCGAAGCTTTGAATCACATATTGAATTTCAAGAGCCCATTTAGTTTGTTTACACGGTGGGCAGAATCACATATCTTTGATTTGCTTAGCAGAACACAGAAAATAACATTATTGGAGACACTGCTTCATTTCCACGGACAAAGCACGTAACTTTGGGTTGAACATTGGAGGGGTTAAAGTCTCATGTTGATATGATTATTGGGGGGGGGGTTGTAGTGGCCGGTTTTGATTATTGGCCTTTCTTTATATTCGTTTTATAACACTTTTGTTAGATATACTGTGTAAATCACCATATTGGAATACTTAAATCAAAATGCTCAAACTACAGCAAGTACAAGATCCTCAATTTTGAGACTGCATACAAATTTTGAATTTGCACTTTAATTCCATTTTTGATTGAACCGGTTTTTCACATATTTCTTTTATCAAAGACAACAGGAAATTCAGTCTGCTGTTGTATTTTAATATAGAGGACACAGCTACAGCGACTGACCAGGCAGATCTATGGTTCTTACAGTACTCTCTCAAGCATCTCTCTGAAACGTAAACAGGTTTCAATAAAAATAAATGTAACTCAATGTCTACGTATATTAATAGATTAAGCCTCTTGTGTGTTGTGGATACATTGAAAAGTTATAACCAAATATGGTTGCTGTCGGGGGACTGTTTGTATGTGAAAGCGATCGCTAATCTTTAAGCGGGCTTGTGAATATATACAAAAGAAGTCTATACTAGCTAGTATGTTATGTTATTTTATTTTTTATTTCTCCTAATAATAATGTCAAGTACATCAAACACAATGACATCAAGAAAAATGGTTAAAATGTGAATGTACATGACCATATACTGTATCATATTTCAGCTGAAATAAAAAAAGTGTACATTTTGAATTTGGGGAATGAGTTATAAAAAATGCTTTCATTTTATTTTATTGATTCATTTTCATAAATGCTGCATTTTTTCCTTCTGCCTTATTCATCTTAGAATTTCAGTTTCAGATTCAAAGAGCTCGTCAGTGTGCAAAAAAAAAATTAAAAAAAGGGCTGAAGATGTATCTGCTGCATCAGAGATGAAGAAGAAGAAGAAGAAAATAACATCCCAGAAAAATGTAAGAACACCACACTCCTCTGAGGCAGATACAGCCGGTGTGTCTCCCTCTGGTAACGGGACGAAACAAACGAACAGGAAGTGACACAGGAAGTCTCAGTGCTCGGAGGTCAGCTCCCTGCATCCCTCGAGCTGTGATATGACAGGGCTGCTTTATTTCCTTTACCTGTGAGTCACACAGCAGGTCTGTACCGTCAGCAAGCAGAGAGCATGGAAAAACCCCACTGTCAACGTTTATGCAGGAGCACAAAGCATACAGACTAAATAGAGCAGGCTCTGAAAATTAGCCATCCTGTCTTCTGTGAAACTGAATAAGATTTTTTTTTTTTTTTTGCATCAGCAATACATCAATTGTGTATGTAAAATGTATCCTTGGTGACTCAACCTGGCACTGTTCCAGTGTGTGGATGGGCCCATGGTCTGCATCCTGTTAAGGCACTGTTCCAGTGTGTGGATGGGCCCCACAGTCTGCATCCTGTTAAGGCACTGTTTCCAGTGTGTGGATGGGCTCCACAGTCTGCATCCTGTTAAGGCATCCTGGGCCCCACAAGGCACTGTTCCAGTGTGTGGATGGGCCCCAGTCAGTCAAGGCACTGTTCCAGTGTGTGGATGGGTCTGCATCCTGTTAAGGCACTGTTCCAGTGTGTGGATGGGCCCCACAGTCTGCATCCTGTTAAGGGACTGTCCCAGTGTGTGGATGGACCCCAGTCTGCATCCTGTTAAGGCACTGTTCCAGTGTGTGGATGGGCCCCACAGGCATCCTGTTAAGGCACTGTTCCAGTGTGTGGAGTCCACAGTCTGCATCCTGTTAAATCACTGTGGATCCAGTCTGCATCCTGTTAAATCACTGTTCCAGGTGTGGATGGGCCCCACAGTCTGCATCCTGTTAAGGCACTGTTTCAGTGTGTGGATGGGTACAATCCTGTTAAATCACTGTTCCAGTGTGTGGATGATTGAATAGTCCCAAGTGCCAAGGTGATTGAATAGATCAGGACTCCCCTAGAGACTACAGACTTACGAAACAGCCTAGTTAAAAACAATCACAAATTAATTGTGAGCTCCAATTGTTGACTGCAAGCAGTGTGAGAATAAGTGACAGCTGACATGTTTCATATGTTTCAGAGCAGAGTGTGTGTTTGCTGTCCTGAGATGCAGCAAAGCACTTGGACTTGGGGCTGTGTTTATGGTTGGGACATTCCATATTACAGTTAAAGAAGGATAAACCATGTTACTAAAGTCTATATTTCTTTTCAACATTGCCTTAAATAAGACACAGCCTTACACAGGCATGCTTATGTGTATCTTGCCATAATAATGCTCTCCCTTTGCATTTTAATTTCACCCATAGGGAGACGCGGTCTTTGCTCTGGTAAGGATATGAAGATCCACTGCTAATGAGGCTGCTAGCAGAGAGTTGAGGCGCGGTGGACCAGCTGTTAATTAGCACTGTTCACTTATTCACCTCTGCAGAGGAGGACAGACAGAGGGTGAGTGGTCCTGCTACTGTAGGGCCGCTCTCTAAAACAGAGAGAGGGGGCGCTGGCCGGCCCCTTCATGCTCATTAGTTTGGAGGCATATCCAAATCATCAGGGACACATGGAATATCCATTTTCAGAATGTTATTTTCTGAATGAAAATGAGAATATGGCTCTTTTTTTAACATATGCTTCCATCAACAGTAAAATTTGGTAACGTGAGTGACTCTTCACCATTAAAAGTCTGATTTACTTTATCTGTGTTCCTTGTGACTGAAAGACAACATCCAATGGGCGTCCAGGTAAGTGCACAACATTTTTGTGTGTGTGTGTGTGTGTGTGTGTGTGTGTGTGTGTGTGTGTGTGTGTGTGTGTGTGTGTGTGTGTGTGTTTATCCAAACTTTTCCCAAGGAATGTTCCAGAAATTGTTAGCTGACTTTCAGGACACCACTGCAGAGCAGAGTCACATGTGGTCCAGAGTGACAGAATTGTCTGTAGAATTGGGGAATTCAGCGAAGAGAAAACTGCAGACTTGCACGCAGGTCGATAAAAGGAAGCGTGGAATCACAGCCGAGACGGGCAGTCAAACGTGGAAATTTCACAAGGGAAATGTAAGCAGTAACATGTTTTGCCCACTTCATTTCTCTCATGGGCACAAAAGAGAAAATTCTGAGTGCTGTGACTAAATGAGTTGGAACCACAGAGGGCCCCATCCCTATCCTACATTAGCTGTCCCATCATAGAGCAAAGCACCATGGGATGGAAAAGAGTCCTTTTTTTCCATTAAATGCATAATGAGTTGATTAGCTTGATCTTTGCTCTTAAGCTGCATGACAGACTTTGCCTGACTGAACTTTCATTAAGCTTAATGGAATGAAAAGGCGGAGATGGATTTTTCTCACTTACTCCAGTTAGACATACTATCAGATGTTTTTTTTTTTTTTGCTCCGGATCACTTTTGATCCTTCACGGTCACTGCTCCTCTGCTGGTCAATAGAACGCACAGAGTGATATATCGTGTTTGGGCCCAAACCACACACTTGAGTGGTCCAAAAATAAATGTACCATAGCATTCCAGCCACATTATATTAGCGAGACAATTATACATTTGAATAGCAGAAATGCAATTGAAATTATGAATTTAATGTGGGTGCATCCAAGAATATGTATATAAAAAAATACCCATTGCTTTCACCTTCATGCTTATCATATTTAACTGACAAAACATTTGCTATGTCTTTTGTAGAGCTTCTCGGCAGAGGATTATAGAATTGGATGCTGTAAAGGAGTCTTCCATGTCTCCCACATACACCAATCTTCCTACAGGAGCAAACGTATGCCTTTACTGCTTTAATTTGGCCCAGCATTCATTGAATTAATCTGACAGTGATGGATACATGTGTATATGAAACGATTACCCAAAAAAATACACACCGAAGAACTGCCAGTTAAAAATACACGTACCCCCCCACATTTAATTTGGAGATATGCACACATGAATTAGTGAACGTCAAACGCAGCTGTTTCTTTTTGAAAAATGTGACAGGCATTGTCCTTCAGTTGCATACAATTATGTCATTCAGGTCTCTAAAATGACAGTTGTGCGGCCTGCCAATGCTTGGTGAGACAAGGTCATTGAAACTGTAAATATGGGGGACAGGCGCCATCTAGTGTCTGAAAATGCTTACAGCAATCATTGTAATTCCTCAGTCCCTGCAGTGTGATTGCTCATTGTAAGCATTGTCCATGTGAGCGCTGTATGTCACACGCTGAAAGTAAGGGCACATTGTTTTTTTTTTTTTTTTTTTTTTTTTTTTAATTTAGGCTGGCATTTTTAAGCTCTGCAATCTCGTGAATAGATGAACAAGTTTAAATAAGATATTATCTGACTGCGTATGGCTGAGATATGTTGTTTCCGGCCTCTCTAGGACCCCCTCATCTTCTTCAGCATCAGGTTGAAGGGCCAGTTATGTTAACATTATCTCCAAAATTATAGGATTAATTATTCACCTAAGATACATCTAATTACAGGTGTGTACTGGCACCTGAGGATTTGCACAATATAGAAAATGGTAAACCACAGGGTAGAGACTCAGAACAATATTCCTAAGCAAAAGTGATTTTAACTGTATATAAATAAATATACTCAAACACATTCAAGTGATCTTGCCTCTTTCAAGAAATGACAAAGGCCTTGTTTATTTTTAGCCAAATTCAAACACTCTCAAGGATTCTGAAGGGCCATAGAGATGAGAGCCCGGCCTCTCGTCATATGGTGTTATTGTCTGTGACATTGTGATTCTTGGCAGGAAGGTTCTTGTTTAATACCTCTGCCTAATGGTATCACCACTCCAGATTCGCATCACAACTCTTCAACCCTTCACTCACTTGCCAAATTTCCTTGTCCATATTTTCTACCTGGTCGCTCAGGGGGATCCATGCTCCGGATCTAGAGGTGAGTCACTCACCGCTTAAATGTGTTTTCACCATAGTAATAGACTCTTGGAAGCCTTATCTTTACATTAAAAATGCAGGTCTGAGTTTGGCCCAAACTTTCTTAATGTTTTTTTTTTTTCCTGCTGAGCTGCTGCCCAGCCCTGCACTACACTAAACAAACTGCTCCAACGGCTCATTAGCACCAACTACTGTCACTTAGCACTGCGTGACGGGGACTGCAGCATCATTCAGGCTGATTGTAAGGAGGGTGGGGGTGTGGTGGGGGTGGGGGTGTGGTGGGGGTGACCTCACTTTATATTTATACTAGTTCATTGTGTGGCTGCTGGTGGTAACCCCCTGGTGGGGATGCAAACAGAGCCCATCCACTGGGTGGTACCATTTTACAGAGTAACTAAACTACAGTTTGTAGCAGATGGAATGGAAATGTAATACATGGATGTAAAAAAAGTGTTAAATACAAGCTGTTAAACATGTTATATCTGGCAACCATTTCCAGTGCAGTATAAATGCTTTTTTCCCATGTACATGTGTAGCATTTTTGAGATGAAATGCATTCTTACAGTGATGTGAAGTGAAGACAGCGCATGGTAAGGATAATCTTTGCCCTCTAGTGGTTAACTTTGATTAATGCACCCCATTGGCACAAACAACATGAAGTCAATTACACAGTTGTGCATAAGCAAAAAAAAAATACAACCGTAGCTATCTGGCAAGTATACATTTAAAAAAAGTGTTGTTTTAATTACACTTTCAACAATCTTTTTCTTACTTTACCCTTTCATAAATTATACAAGTAGAATATATTATTTTTTTCAGTGGCTCAATTAAGTAAAATGTGTAAGTGATTGAAAGCATAAGAATTTGGGCCATAGTGGTTAAATGTCCTACCTCCTACTAAACATGATTTCCCGTGTATCATGATGAACGTTCTTGGAAGAAGCAGGGGTGATGAAGCTTATTCAGTTTATACAGTTGCTGAGTGAATGAGAGGACTTTACAAACTAATTCAGTGAATTCCTGCATCACCACTCTCAGCTTCCATTTTAGTTTAGCTTTTGTGGGTCTTCGAGGTACAGGGGTGGGTCTGCTTACTAAATCAAACTCGGCCTGTTCTGAACAATAAATGGCACAATTAGTGAATTTATGTACAAACAAATAACTCTGAAATGTACAGTAGTGGATGTTCCACTAATACTGAGCTATGTTTACCCCACCAGGCAAATTAAACTAAAACACAGCAGAGCTTACTGTAAATACCTCTTTGTTTACTTAAACTCTGTTTTCTCACTCTTGTTTTTCCCTACATGTGCCGGGAACAGAACACAATCACCACAGAGTATTGAAAGGTGAACAAATGAGTAACAATGATCAATAGATTATTGGAAGCCCCACTCATTAATATTATTGTTCAAAGTTTATGCTTCCACAAGAGTGCGACAAAAAACAAGACATCTGTGTGGAACACACTGACATCACTGTTGTAACAATTCTTTGTTTTTGTAACAAAGTAATTGTATTGTTACAGTGTGAGGGGATACGCTGTTGTAGATGATGTGAAGACTGGTCATGTCGTGCGCATGAGGATGTCTTATATGTGCAAATGGGAAAGGTTATCAAAGCAAACATCACATGTGCTGGAGATTATGTGCCCTGGACAGCTGTACAAGTAAACAGAATTATTGCTTTAAACACATGCAATATAAACCATAGACTTTTATTTCCTGGAGGTAGACCACATAACGGAAAGGAAAAAAAAAAAAAAAAAAAAAACATATATTGATATTTATTAATAAGGGGAGTGTCTGTGTGGGTGTGTTTGTGCATAAGAGAGTGTCTGTGTGTGTGTGTCTGTGTGTGTGTGTGTGTGTGTGTGTGTGTGTGTGTGTGTGTGTGTGTGTGTGTGTGTGTGTGTGTGTGTGTGTGTGTGTGTGTGTGTGTGTGTGTGTGTTTTTACACCATTGTTTAAACTGATAAAAGGTTTTGACTCGTAGCCTCGCATGTCATATAGCCCCAGAAGAAACCCAGGGTAATAAAACCTTGTCCATATTTATACAGTCAATGCAGTTTATTTCAAAGTCAAAGGAAATGTAAAGGAGTGTAATAGGTGGCAGATCCAAGGAGAAGCTCACAGTGGATAGAAAACAACAAAACAAGACAAAAAGAACAAGTTGAAAGAGGAAATAAAGAGTCATGTGAAGAATAGCTCTGCAGTGCTGGGGGCAGTTGGGGTCCCCAGCATGGGACCGACTGGTTGCTGCTTTTCAGTGATTGTTATCAATGAGGTGAGAGAGACAGTTCCATAACACCCCTCTCCACCCCCCTTCCAGCTTACAGCTTGAATACAAAACACAAGGTACGGAGAGCAATCATTTGCTTAACTGGAATATGACCCCATCCTAGCACTGAGTGCTGAAGGGAACGGACCATAAAACACATACCTACTGATCCATTTTTCTGTTGCCATTTATGTTTCCCCCCCCCCCCATTAATATTGCTGACGAAAACCGAAATTCTGAACGCTGACATGCCTCGCTGTCCGCCGCCGGTGCTGTTTCAGGACTGGCGCTTCTGTGGCGTTTGCGAGCTGCATTGTGTGGGTCTGAAGCATGCCAGGACACCGAAGCGCTTGTGATACAGCTCACGTTTAGAGAACACAACAGGGTGCTGTACGACTGCCAGACAGCCAGTGAATGCTATCAAGTCAAGTGAAAAAGAGAGGGAGGGAGGGAGAGAGAGAGGGAGGGTGGGACAGAGGGAGAGAGAGAGAGAGAGAGAGAGAGAGAGAGAGAGAGAGAGAGAGAGAGAAAGAATTTTTTCCCCCTATGAATACATATTTCTGCTTTGCATTATAGACTACACAACTGTTTTTTTCTTGTCTTTTTTACTGTCAAGCTGTATATAAAATGTGTCGTATCACATACAGTCATATTCCATAAATATTAACAAACGTGTGTTGAAGTCCCAAAGCATTTGCATGAATACACATGGGTACTTGAAGAACACACAAAATGGAGATCATTTGTCACGTTTGTTAGAGGTAAAGAATAATTTTGTGCAGCACATACAAATATAAATCAATTTTACTGCCAGGGAGAGTTACGTTGAGAATGATTCCTGAATGGCACATGTGGAAGGTCCTGAATTCCATTGCAAACATCCATAAGCAACCATGGAACAGTCACAGCTTATGACACTACCAGACCAGGGAGTGCAGGTACAGCAACCCCAAAGCGCTCATGTACTTTCCTATACCATCATAAAACCTCGATCTGTCAGTAAAACATGCACAAAATCAAAGATACCATATTGCAATATAACACAGATGTTTATCTGAAAAAGCTAATTCTAGGGTCGACAAGCTAAATTCAAACATCTGTGCAACTCTGGTGTTAAAATTAAAATCAGATCCTAGACTATACCAACATATCAAAAAGCTCTCACTCCCATATATCTTGATGTCTCTTTGGCTATGCGAATTCCCCTTACTTAGGCATAAACTAATGGCTTTATACATGGGGTAATACTTGTGTCTGTAAAGACTGTAGGTAAATGAACAGTTCACTTCTTGCATTGCTGATATCATATTAATGATGCTAAAATGTTAGCACTTCCATCCGCTGGTGAAACATAGTCTCTTCCACCCTCTTACAATGCCGATAATGAGAAAAGCAAAGCCATGCACAGTATGTTCACAGTGTGTAATACTTTTGTAGCAGACTTCAGCTGAAATCAGTATTCAAGCTACTATCTGCTAATAAGGCCACAGAGCTGATATTAATTGTTCTGTCTGGGTGGTTATGCCGGCTGTTTTGGCTGCTGCCTTATTAAAGTCTCACTGTAAAGTGTAGGTGGGTAATTCAGATGTAGGAGGATAGCTTTTTTTATTATGATTTGATTATATCCCTCCCCATGTACTGTAATTCCTTAACAGCCATCGAACAAGCAGCCTATTTATTATCTGTATACTGGCAGAATTTCAGGGCAGGTCTCTTTTACTTAAATAAACTCTGGGTGCGTTCCAATGCTCAAGTTTCGTCTCCTCGTTTCCTCCACTCGTCTCCTCGTCTCCTCTTTCCCCCGAAACTTATCGATGTGTCCTCCCTCCCTCCACTGTTCCAAAAAGGTAAGGGAATGAGATTTTGTCTCTTCCACTTGCCTCCTCCTCTCCTCCAGACCAGGGATGCATCAATGTATCCTAAAGAAGGAAGTCTCTTTCATATTTCTGGATGACATCATGCTCTCGACCAGTCAGATTAAAGGACCATTCCACAGAATATTTTGATTGGTTCAGGTATCTGCGTTATCAGTCAAAGTAGCCGAGGTCAACTTTGATGACTGGCTAATCGGATTAGCTGTTCCGATTTTTGTTTCATCTCCTCGTTTCCTCCACATGCTTCCGGGGAAGGAGATGAGGAAGGGTATTGGGATACACCCTGTGGCTGTCTGTCTCCTGGTTCCCTCCCTCAGCCTGGAGAGCCAAGTGGAGCTGTAACAGCAGTGGCCTTGCAAACAGGCAGGCTCACCTGGTGGCAATGTTTAATCAATCCTTGTGTTGCCAGTAGCCTTGAATTAGGCCTTACATTTAAACCTGTTTGGCTAAAGAAGTAGAAGAAGAAGAAGAAGAAGAAGAAGGAGGAGGATGCTTTTTGGGCTTTTGTTTTTTATAGTTACAGGTGAGGTTTGAACCCACAACCATGGAGTTTTTAGCACTATGCTCTAACACAATGAGCCACTGTGTTTTGTCTGGTACTGGGTGTGCTGTAATACCTTGGCGTAGCTCACTCATTGGCACGATCACTGCTGAGTGGAGAAATGGTTCTCCATCACAGACAATCTATGTCTGGTTTTTGTGCAAGTGCTGGTGGGTGGAGCACCTTGATTGACAGGCGGGGCCTGTGTGAATTGGGCCACCTGTGGCTAATCAGCTAAAGGTCAGGGTGGGAGCTTTGCTCCTGGTAAGGTTTGGTTTAGTTAAGTCCCAACTTCGTCAGGGTGGGAGCTCTGCTCCTGGTAAGGTTTGGTTTAGTTAAGTCCCAACTTAGTCAGGGTGGGAGCTGGGCTCCTGGTAAAGGTTTGTACAGTTGGTCTGACCAAGTGAATTGAGACTTGTGTCAGTTTCTTTTGTTTTGTCTCCTGACAAATTGAAGTTCATTTGGAAACTGCCCCAAAGTGGGTTAATTTGTTTTCATTTGCACAAGACAACCCTGTCAGGAGGTGTCTTAAGTTTCTCAAGAACCCTTAGTGATGGGATTTTAACTTAGTTTACCTCTCCAACCTTTTTATTTATTTATTTTTTTATTTCTCCTGTTTGTGTTGGAAACCTGTGTTTCAGTTATTCCCCAACTTATTGGAACACTAATGTATTTTAGAACCCTTTTTCCTTAAGTTCAAATATAGTGATTATTATATTGATCTTCCCAGGAGGACAGGGAGAGGGCACTTATCTTAAACTGATTAACCCAAGCTAAAACTGAACTTGCATTTTTATTAAAGTCAGTTCTCTCCATTCCATCTGAGGAAAAGTATGATCCAAGATCAATTACTTTTCATGTCAACAACCATAGTGTGATCCCTAAGCTAAGATCTGTGGTCTGATGTTCTATTGCTGTCCCTACACATTCCCTTAGGCTACTTACTTTCGACAAACTGCAGAGCAGAGTCTGGGACTATAACCTTATTGCAAACAGTGAAGATGTATAGTTAAAAAAAAAAAAAAAATATATATATATATATATATATATATTTCTGTATTGATTTACATGGGTGCTTTCATCAAGCAATCTCAGAGAACATATCGAGTGACAGTATCAGTTGTCCTCAATTGATAACTGCAGGTCATTCATGAAGAGCATGGTGACCATTCAGGTTCTGTACCCACCCTCGCAGAAAATATTGAATTGAGTAAATGAATAAAGGTACTTTATATAAATAAAGATGCTTATTTGGAGTGATACATTTCCTATGGAATCAGGGTGTTTTGGCTTTCATACTGTACCGATGTATAATGGATTAAACACTCATTCACCAGAGTGCAAATATGAGCAGACCACTTCACCCCGATGCCTGGGCTTGTTTTATTTGACCTGCATTCCTATTACAGTCATGCACCTATTTCTGTTTCATTGCACATTGTTGTAGCTCAAAACAAGATGAATCAAACCTACGAGCAAGTGAAATTGTAGGTGAGAAAGACCAATTTAATCTTTGTCAGTGTAACATTGATTCTACAATGACACACTTATATCGGACCTTGCTATCAATTTTATGTTATCAACTTATCAAATTATGTTGTCATTTCTGGCTTTTGGTGTCATGTTGATCTCACAGAAGAGGGCTTCTCTGCCTGTTTGGTATGGAATCTGGACCAAAGCAGTGCTGACTGGGTCTGGCAGTTCTGTGCGGTGATGCAGAACTGGCTATGGCATCACCCAGAGACACAGAGATTCAGATGTGTGTGTGTGTCATTACTCACCACTGACCTCTACTGGTCAATCTGACGCTCATGGTCTAAACGCACTGAGCTGCCTGTAAAGTGTTTTACTCCACCTTACGACTGAGCACACTCCACCTGTGGAATAGTGTGTCGGGGAAACAAAGAGCAAGATGCCGTCACATTTTAGAGACTAAAATGTGTGACGGCAAAACGCTGGGAGAGACGGCATGAGAGTTCACCATGAGGATTTACACGGCAGTGTGTACCTTCTTTTTAATATTAATACTAAACATGCTACTGACCCATCAAATTACTGTGTGTGTGTGTGGGGGTGTGGGGGGGTGTTATGGGTTTCTGATTAATTGGCATGGGTTTAATATGGGGGCTTTGGGGTGAAGGTTGTTAAAATGGGGAGTATACAGAATGGCTATGACATGGGTTAAAAATGGTTTAATTTTACAGTTTGCATAAATATGAATTAAGTACTAAAACTAAGAACTAAACACAAGATCCAAAAAAAAAAAAAAAAAAAAAAGAGGGAAAAAAAAAATATTTTCAGTGCCAGTAAGTGAGGATGAAGCCAAAATTAAGATCAATTTCTAAAAATCTAGGACATCTGGCTGATGTCTTTCTGAGATGAGTAGATATGCAATTAATTATATTGATTTCTGTTGGAAAACATCTTTAATACATAGGAAAATCTGCCGTCAATAAAATTTAACAGACGTAATAATCCTTAAGACAGATGGGCATCATAACCTCATAAACCAGAAAAGAGCAGTTATATAATTAGTACTTTTAGAAGATGCCTCTAGGTGGCACTGTTGAATCAAATTATTCTTCTTCTTTTTTTCACCTATTACTTGCAGTGAAAAACAACATTTCTTATGTTTTTAGTGCAGCAATAAAACAATCTACCCCTTTTGTTAATTATTATTAGAACTATTACTGTTATTGTAGTCATTGTAATTATTGTAATATTCATCAGATGTGTTTTTAGGTCACCTGCTTAGTGACTTCATGGATATATTTACAGGAATCTGAGCAAATCCCACATTACATGAAAGCAGACAGCTTCAAACAGAATGCCATGTGAAGACTGCGCACTGTGGAGGCCTCAAAACTCTGTGTGAGCAGGTGATAATAGACGGCAAATTACAGACCCGTAAAATATGTAAATCAGAAGATGTTATAGGACTAATGAGAATTATCCCGCCATAGAATTTTTATGAAATGTTCGATGTGACTCTTTAGCCATCCTTTAATAGAAGGTTCAAATATGTTTTTTTTTTTAGAATGTAATGTTCAGGATTTTCCATTCTGTGACTGGGAAAAAAATCATAAGTTATTGACTCACATGAATCACCCACCTAAATTTGATTGACTGGAGAAATGCTAAGAATGAAGCAGAGTATTGAGTTATTTGGGTAGCAGCACTGAGTGCTTTCATTTATTTGGTTACTGAATAATGCAAAGAAAATAATATTATTGCATTAATGCAAAATGAAATATTTTCATTTTTTTCATTATTATTTTTGAAAAAGTAATTAACCTTTATTTCCATGCAATATCTCAACATACAGCTGGGTGGGGAAGTGGTTTGGATATTGACAGAGGTGAGACTTTGTATAAATAACTTGACAAACCTCAGGTTTGTTTTGATGCGGTAGTTTACATTGCATTGAAGTCATCTGGCACACACTATTGTTCAGAACGACTTACAATGTGGGAGAATGTACTACAGTCAGCCGATTAATATGAGCAGTTCTAGAATTGAGTGAAAGCATTCCCAGACCAGTACAGTACATGTCACCTGACTAAAGTGTTGATGTTTAGATAACCAATCAGAACAAAGCATACCGATCCTCCGGATAAACAATGCATTCACAATAGGGCTTGATAGGCAAAGTATAGCACCATAAGTGGCATGGCCAGAACAATAACCGAGCATAACCTCAGTTTGCATCCAGATGCAATCTGAGAGACAGGTGTAATGACTCATGGGCAGGCACTTCAGTAGACGGAATTTTAATTATCTTAGAAACACAAGCCAATATTAATATGCTGAAGTAAATCCATGCAGCAAAGATCAGAACCATCATGAGCACCTAGATACACATGCATGTAAACCTGAGTATCTTCTCTGATAGTATGTATGTATGTATGTATGTACAGGGACAGACAAAATGGAGGAAACATTAAAATTAATTTCTATGACAGGTGAAGGAGGTGAAAATGTATGCTGGATCTTGACATTACAATGTTACTTCCCATTAAGGTTCAATGATGTTTTTATGTGGTGATTGGGGGTGACCATGTAAGGTGTTCAACTTCATCCAGATGTTTGTTGAAGCCAGTCATGAATCTATTTGGCAGTATGTGTGGGAGTGTTAAAGTCGTGCAATATAAGATTGCAACCTGAGGCTGCAACCGGCTGCCTAAAATCGCTTTGTATTGCTCACAATGCAGGGTGATAACCAAACCCAGCAACTCCGACGTGATGCTAAAGCTCTCCATAGCATGGCAGATCCATGAGCGGGCAATGCAGGTTTAAGGCTTTCTTTGGTTTTCCACAAGCATAGTGTATGATGTGGAACAGCAAATCGAACTTGCATAGCTAGCAATAAGTTACACTATACATGATACATTCAGAGGGACTGAGGGAAGTGGTTAAGCTAGCATGTTAGCATTGATGATCGGTGGAAAAAGAAGTGCACTCTAGCTAGCAATACAGGGAAACTTCATAACACATTTTGGTTACATTCCATAAAAAAAAACATAATCTTTGTTATTTGTGGATTTACTTCCCATGGATGAATGAACAAACAAACAAACACATACAGTACATACCTCAATACATTCCAATAGAAACCAGCCCCATCCTTGTAACACTGATTTATAATCCTATATTAACATATTTTAATATCTTTAATATCTTACTATACTCTCTGTGGTTGAAGATTCTTTCTTAGATACATTTCATTCAATTTTAAATAAAAGGTGTCCGACTATTTCTTTTCCGCTCTCCCTTTGTGATAAAAGCATGTTCATTTTCTCTTGACATCTCAGGTAAAATAAAACAAACATGATAAATCTTTCAACATTATGGTACTTGTGAGTGGCACTAACTATTTTTACATAGACATATTTTCACTCTTACATTGAGTCATACATGTGGAAGGTATCATATTTATCAGATTGCAGCTGTCACTGTGTGATGGATCTTATTTTACTGCTTACTGTAAATTATGTTGGACACTCTATTTTACTCCTTTGTGCCCCAAACATATAATCTATTCAGTTCTGGAAAGCAAATGATGGTAGAGGTTTCACAACATGACAATGTTTCATGATTCTACAACACATTGTTTCTGAGGAGGCTGAGGAGTGGAATTATTGGCTTTTTAACTCCCTTTCCTCAATACATGCTTCCCTGAAAATATGGTCATCTAATACAAAGCAAACAAACAAGTTGTCATTATGACTTTTCATAGAAGATCAAGCCATTGGTCTGTTTTATTTATTTCTAATTCAAAGTGAGCTGGTCTTCTATAGGTGCTGATTTCACACAAGCAATGATTGGCCACTGGTGTTAATAACAAACATTGGGAAATTGGATTTCTTGTTGGTCCAGAGTAAAGAGCACCCCCTACTGGCCAATAAACTGCTCTTCCAGCAGCACCTTAGCTTTACCACTGGGGCTGCCTCCAATACTTTTTCTCGTCTCCTCCTTTCCTCCCCTCCTTTCCTACCCCGGAAATATGCTGGAAATATGTGGAGGAAAGGAGGGGAGGAAACGAGTGGAGGAAAGGATTCGAAAATTGGAACAGCTAATCCGATTCACCCGTCATCAAACTCAATGGTCGGCTATTGATGAAGTAATAATTTCGACTGACTCTGAAGATACCAAAGCCAATCAAAATACTCTGTGGGATGCTCTTTTTACCTGACTGGTCGTGAGCGCGATGATGTCACCCAGAAATGTGAAAAGACTTCCGTGGCAGGATACATCAAGTTGTACGGGATCATGCTGCATGGCCGCTGGCGATAGCTCAGCTTTTATTGCTCTCGTTAAACAGAATCAACATCGTCTGTGTGTGAGAAACGAAAGACTTGTGCCTTGTGTTTCCTGCCCGGTCCCATCATCAGTTACGCAGTCCTGTCCTAATGAGGGTCTGGTGCTCGTGAGGCTCGTCTGTCAGGCCTCCGAGGGGGCAGCTTTCGTTTTGAGAGAGCTCGCAACCGTGCCTCGGCGTCCCAACTAAACACCCCCTCCACCACCACACCCCACCCCCTCCAGCAAAGTGCACCCATCACTCCTCCATACCCAGCTGTCTGCAAGCCTCTAACTCTGCGGGCCCTCTCACCCAATTAAGCGGCAGCGTTTATCCGTGACATCGCAAAAAGCCACCTTTCAACACGGGCCTAACCTTCTCGGAAGAGGACAGTCAAAAATTGTTAGAGCGTTTTAGACCGCAGTCGAAGGAACGCAACCCGTTTCGATTGCTCTGTATTTCAGACGTTTCCTGCACGCTCTATTAAACGCAGTTAGATAGAGTTATTTTTATCCCTGTGTGCGTTTGTCTAACAGTGTAAAAGAGACACAGAATGACTGGGGAGATTTTTTTGTGTCAGCGCGACCTATCAGCACTAGTTAATTTGTAATTAGGAAAACGGTAACAAACATGACACCCACTGTGGAATTAGCTGTGGGAACATGATCACTGTGGACACGAAATGCTGTGATTCAAGTACAGAGGATCGGTTGCCTGGAAGCACAGAATGTTCTGTTTTTGTTTTTTCTCATGTTTGAAATTTTAACACATTTTAATTAGCATGTACAATTAGCATGATCGTCCATCATCCTGTCCCAAGTGTTTTATAATACATCATTATTTATTTATTTATTTATTTATTTATTTATTTATTACTATCCGATATCCTATATTTACCAAATATCGTTCACCCCTCAACATGAGTGTTTCTTAAATGTAGCTGTATAATTAGTTATTCTTGATTCCAATATTGGCTATTGGCATCAGGTATTTCATTACCTCATTGTAAATTCTTAACTTTAATGCATTCTGACTTGAAATATTATAGAGTCCATTCATCAAATTTTGACAGTTGTACTTTGACCGAGTAAGACTGGCATGGAAATGAACGACCTCTGTACTCATGAGAAAAATTCATATTAATCAAGTTTTACTGTAGCAGCACTGGTTTTCTGAAATGTCCTATTGTGCTGCTTTCCTATTTTCCTATAAGATCTATTTTCCTTAGTGTGCTTCCTGTTTTCTGCTTTGAGTCATTAAAGATGTACTGCTTTCACATCTCTCAGCCTAGCCTCTACCTCGAGTATGTTAAAACCAGCTACTTTAAACAGAAGAGGACTTAAGGAAAGATTATTTATTATACAGTTAGTGCAAAGATTTTCAAAAGCCACAGCGCATTAAGTTCAACTCAGCCTGTTGGCATGGTCAATTACCCTTCCTGTTTACCACAGGCCGAGTATAAACTCAAACTAAAAAATATAAACCTCAGAATGAAAATGCAACTATGTATATTCCTATTACGTCCTAAATGGCATTGTTTTTAGTAGTCCAGCCAATGTTAGTACGCTTAAGGTACTGTTGTAGTGATTTAGCAAAAACATTTCACTTGTATATGGCCTGCCACATGTCACCATGCACTGTAAATACCTGAATGTAAAGCAGTTCTCTGTTGTTCCATTATTAAGTAATTTGTCCAGACAAATGAACAGACAGATTCTTGTGAGCCTATACCTGAAAGTAAAGCAGTCCTCTGTTGTTCCATTATTAAGTAATTTGGCCAGATAAATGAATAGACAGCAGAGCCTGGCTTCTATTGCAGGAATAAGAGAAAATCCCAATATAATTTTTAATTCCGACATCTGTCTCTGCATTCACTGCATAGCTCAGGATTTAATGCAGCTGTATATGGACAGGACATAAAAAAAAACAGGAGCTCATCAACAAGCAGTGCTGACATGTGCCATTTCCATTGGCATGAATGCATGAACCGATTATTCAGACCAATACAATCACTATAATTGTCTGAGAAAATGAAGTGTCTTGAGACTGCACGTGTACTTGAGGTTTCTACCTGACAAGGACACCGTGCCTTCAGGCTTACGGAACCCGGCTTTGTGTTCCCATTGATAAGACCATGTCATTATTTACCTGTCGAGATACTGCGCCCGTTTCAGATAGAGCCCGCTGTTTGTCTGACACTTTACAGAGTGAATCCTGCTTTCGAGGCACAGATGCATACTGCAAAACAATGGACTCAAAGTGGGGACAATCACATGGGGGTGGTGTGTGTGTGTGTGTGTGTGTGTGCGTGTGTGTGTGTGTGTGTGTGTGTGTGTGTGTGTTAGGTGTTGGAGCAACCAGTGGATTAGTCCGATAATCTAGAAAGTTGTTAGGAAGAGTTTAAAAAAACAAATGTCTCAGTGAATTCAATGAATACACAATCCCTACAGCTGCACTGATGGCATGCTGTCTCCAGGGGAAATGGGTGATGTTAGCCAGAGGAAAGCACTTGAACTAAAGTGCAGATTGTGGCTTTTTAGGCTGTGCAGTGGATAATTGCTGTCATTCTGCACAGCTCTCCCCGGCACAAGGACACTGTCCAATTTAGGACGGGCTTCAAAACAAACCGCATGACTGAATGAACAGTAATCAGAAATAAAAGGGGGAAATCGGTAACAGCAAGCCTCTCCCCTCAAACAAAACAACAAAAAAAAAAGTATAGCACATAGCAATATGGGGTTTTTCAGTGCTCTTATAAATGCATCCTGGAAAAAAAGAAAGCAAAAATAAAAATAAAAAGTTCCACCCAACATCAGAGGTATGTGATTATGAAGCCTTTTCCCAAGGTGGCTGACAGAAGATTTAGCCCAACCCTGTCATCACTTTCAGTTAGAAAATGAAAATCAACATACATAATGCCCCTGCCTCCAGGGTGACCAGTTGTGCCGTTTCTGAATCCCTGAAGGTAGAATTATTCACGTTGTGCTGCAGACTTTTATTAAATTGTACTTTTTTTTTGCTGCATTTCTGAGGCAGGATCTGAAATGCTCAGCACTGGGACTTCCATCCTCTCAGTGATTGGAGAGGAGTTCAATCTACAACTAAGGCATAAATTACCAGCAATTTACCGGAGAGAAAAATCCTGGAGTTAGTCCATGTCTTCAGCAATGAAACGGTCTCAGGGGTCTGTGAAGTGAATCAAAGAAGGAAAATGCAGTAGAATTATCCTCCACTCAGCTGGGGAACTCATTTAGTGTAGCACTGCACCTCGGAAAGCAAGTTCATGTAATCACACCAATTCAGTAAATTCAACTGCCTCTCTGTCAGAGTGAGGGTTTGACATACTCCGTGAATTCCAAACAGTTTGTTTTTATTTATGCGTTTGTGTGGTTTTAGATTTGAAGGAAAAAAAAAACCCACCCGGCGACTGTTGAAGACTTCTCTGGAACCGCTGTAGAAGCATGCATGACTTTGCCGTGTCGGCCGTGAGCGTCGATTCGGTTTTTTGCATTAACAGTGGAGAACATTGAGTGCCAATTCAACGTCAGCGTCGTTTAAGACTTGAATACCGATACATGAGGAACAGGAAGGAGGGGAGCGTTTCCCCTTTTGTAATAATAGAGAAAACCGAGCGGGGTGAG